>OY744482.1:317551100-318151100 GCA_963556165.1 Tipula helvola | reverse complement strand
CCACCCTGGTGCTCCATACAGCATGATGGAGGCAATTACGTTCGGCAGGAGTTTCTTGCTTGCAGGTTGGACCACCTATACGTTTGGCATTAGCCTAGAGAACATGAAAACAGTCTTTGCGAAGTTGTTACTGACAAAATCTATGTGCTCCTTGAATGAAAGTCTGGCATCCAACATCACCCCCAGATAGCTGATATAGCATACGTCGACAGAACTTCATGGCCCATAATTTGGAGAGATACTGACTCCTTAGCAATAATGACTATCACAATGTCGTCATCAAATCCTACGATTAGCGCTTCTTATGGCAAAGCGAGCCTATCGAATGCGTTTTTAACGTCGAGTGTAACCATAGCACAATATTTTTTCTTGGCACCCTTCCAACTCTTTCCCTCGATTGCATTTTGAGCAATACTTTTGACAAAGCCAACCTGTTTCTCCGAAAGACCACCAACTTCTCCTAGATATGAATCAAGCCTATTGCATATAATGCGTTCAAACACCTACCCCGTTGTATCGAGCATACATATAGGGCGGTAAGATGACTGCTGGTAGAGTGGCTTACCTGCTTTAGGAATCAGTACCAGGTTTTGTATTTTCCACTGGTTCAGGAATATACCTTCATTGATTTTTTCTGACCTGAGGGCCTACTGGAGCTCGGGTTGGGAAGGTCTCTGCTGTATAGGTGCTCCAAAGAATGACACCACTTCATTTTTGGCGGAAAACCGACCCATTACTCTTGGTCCTGGGATTATTTATTCTTTCCTCTATCTGAGGGGTTATTAATTGGTCTACCAAAGAATGAATGAATTGTTGGCGTGCATCTGTATTTTTGGACTTTGTTCTATCATTGACACTTTTGAAAATGATAAATGATCCTAAAGTGGCCACATCTAACATGTTGTAAAAACGACAGCGACCATCGCTTATAGTTTGTCGTCTACAGTTATATTTACCCAACATTTGATCCATTTTATCCACACATACTTTATGCTTATTATAAATATTGCCTCTGGGTTTCTTGCTTCACCTGCGACTTCTGTGTTATTGTGAATCGATGACAAAAACAAAACTGCCTTGTTATTTTTCGCTACATATTACACCAAAGCTACAATGTCTTTAAAACCAAATTCACTTGCATGCACTATCCGGTTACGACCTGGTAATATCTCTTTTGGAATACAACTCTTATTTTTTCGAAGAGTACCAATCAAACCTATTCCTGCTAAAACTTATGGTTTTTCAACACCATCCAAAGTTGTAAAATAGTTATCCGCAATAATCGCCCTTCCATTATTTTGGTATTTAGTGGTGAGTTCTAGCAACAACCTTTCGCCTTGGTTGTATTCTCTTTGCTGACTTGATTCTTTGCCAGTATGCAGTATTCCGTTATAGAGATATCGGGTAGAAGATTCACAGGCCCACCATACTTTAATGCCATATTTGGCAGGCTTGGAGGGTATATACTGCGTAAATTTTGTATTTCTCCTATATGGAAACAGCTGTTCATCACCTGTTATTGCTTATGCCGAGATATATGATCCCTCGAGGTATTAATTTAACTTTACCCACATGTCTCGAATTGGTGTCGCTTTATCAGTCTGTTGTCGCTCGATACGTGTTCTAGTCATCAAATCTTTTATAAAATGCCCTATAGCCCAAAAATGGTTGATTGACATTGTTGCTCGTGTAGTGGTACCGAGCGGTTTGTACCATAAGTTTTTGAAAATTTAGGCACTATGGTGGGGATTCATATATATTAAACCATGGTTATACAATTAAATTAAGTTTTTGTTTTAATTACACTACCATGCAAAATTTTGCCCCTGGATAATGAATAGTTGTTTCCGAAGTAATTTTTCACGCTGGATCCGAATCCGTGCTCAGAATTGCTCTATCACATCAGGTTTTTGAGATATTCTAACCTAAAAGTGCAAAAAACACTGTTTTTTGACATATTTGAGGTTATGTAGCAATGCAGTTTTTACTTTTTTACAAAAGCCATATATTGGATCTTATTATACAAGTCTTCCTCTTTCAAATGCCGTTGAATTTGCTAATATTCGTGAATTTTTCTGTATAAAAACACTACCCTGCAAAATTTAAAAAAATTGGTGCCACTTGACAATGAATAGTTGTTTCCGAAGTAATTTTTTACGCTGAATTTGAATCTGGGCTCAGAATTGCCCTATCACGTCAGGTTTATGAGATATTCTAACCTAAAAGTGCTTATATATCGTAGGTATAAAAGGTAGTGCATTATACAGTATACCGACAAATTCACGAACATGCAATTTTTAAAATGCGATATCTCGGCGAAAAAAAAACATATTTGAGCAAACTCAAAGGAATTTGAAAGAAGAAGACTTGTGCTATAAGATCCCACACATGAACTTTTGAAGAAAAAAAAATCGCGGTGCTAGATAACCTCAAATACGTCAAAAAACAGTATTTTTTGCACTTTTAGGTTAGAATATCTCATAAACCTGACGTGATAGAGCAATTCTGAGCCCAGATTCGGATTCAGCGTAAAAAACTACTTCGGAAACAACTATTCATTGTCAAGTGGCACCAAATTTTTAAAATTTTGCAGGGTAGTGTTATTTAACATTTTATTTCATTTTAATAACAACAAAAAGTTTACTATCTTTATTGTTTATTTAATTATTATTATTTTATTATAATTAGAATGATCTTCATTCCACGATAGCTTGGCATTTTTTGCCTTTTTACGTTTTATTATTTTTTTATCGGGTTGAAAACTCATAAATTAATACATTTACATACAATTTGTTACAGTATTTACTTAAAGCTAAAGTTAACTATTGGGATGTTGGTGCGTTTCCTCACACTCGAAACACTGGATGTTTTTTGTTAACTATAGTTCTCGTGTGTGTTGCATGTTAGAATGATTTATCCTTGCTGCCAATAAAATATCAAAATATACATATAATTCCTGCTAGACACACTAGGTATTCTTTTAGTGGGTTTTTTTGAGTTCTTGTCAGCGTTATTCTTCGTGATTTCAATTTCTGCCTTTCTATTTGTATGTCTTTTTATGATATTGACCATTTCCTCGGTTATTAGTGTTTTAAAAATACCACTTGAATTGGGACCCATTTCTCGTCTTGCACCTATTCCTCTAATAATATTGTCAGCTCTAATACGTCCCGCGGCTGGTGGTTCTTTCTGCCATTTAATTCCATCTCGCGCCACAAAATATTCAGTAGAGTAGAGGATTGTAAATATTTCTATTCAGGGGCGACTTCGTTTCTATATGAAGTTCTTCCCAAAGCTCGTCATCGCCAGTAGCGTTAATATCGCTCAAACCTCCGATTCCATATCGGAAACTTCACCGTCTGGAATATAGTCTTCACTTTCATCGCTCCAAAATCACCTAGGTCGCTTTAATTTCCGTCACATATTTCTTAATCAATCCTGCTAAGTTCTTCCTCTCGTAAAATAATAGTTTCCATATATAAAACAAAAAAGGTCTGGCCAGATCTATTCGTGTACAAGAGGTATAGAAAATGAAAAAAACGTTTTTTTTTACCCCCACGCAATATAAAAATCAAAATTTTTTCTGTAAATTATTGAAAACCTGTTGATTAAGGAATTCGTGGATTTTCAAATAAGTGTGGATACTGTTTCTATGAAAATAACTTAATCAAAACCCCAAAAGGTCTGGCCAGACCTATTATTGGACATAAGGGTTAAAAATTAAAAAACAATACAAAAAGGATTAAAAGATAGACCGAAAATGGCCAGCTATTTAGCTCTGATTACATAAAAATTTAAATAAAACTTTCTTAGACGAGACTCTTGACATATGAAAATCAAGAACACCAAACACTGAATTAAACCCACGCGATGCTCTCAGAATTGGTTTTGAAAGACCGTAATTAGTTGATACCAAATTAACGAGTAACACTCCATCGCATGAATGCATTTGACGTGCTGGACCGTGAAGATTTAAACGTGCAAGCAGCTCGGTACAATCAATACGAGCACTAAAAATATCGCGAATGAAGAATACCGATGATACAACACTTCAACAATCTAACCGGTGAAGGTTCAACATGTTACAGCGATCTTTGTAAAGTGAAAGAACATATTCAACAGACTGTGCAGATATTAGACATCGAAGTGCGTATAAAACAAACTAACTCTGAACACTATCTATTCAACCCTAATAACAGTGATAAGAGGTGACCTGCGATACATATTCCAAAATAGAACGAACAACAGAAACGTACAGTGATGTTAGAGTAATCGGGTCGATGAAGTCCATACAGTTTCTCATAATGAAGCCCAACATAATGTAAGCGCTAGGTACAATGGTGCTTATACAAATATCTGACGGGTGACGGCTGTGTATCCGTCATAAAATAAAAAGAAGTCTATTTTCTAAAATATAAACTCTAGAAAGCCAAAAATTCATCTAAATCAGTTGCATTGTATTCAATTTGCCAAATTTCTCTTAATCTACAATTTTATATTTTATGTAATTAGCCCAATCTAAAACAACAACAAAAAAAACATTCATGTTTTGTGGATCCAATCTACTTACGTTTTAGTCAGTTTTTTATTATGTGTAATTAGTTTTGTGTTTATAATCATGAATTGTATAAATCAACAAACCGTAACTAGATTATATATGCATACACAACATAATACAAATATTCAGATATTTTATTAATTGGTTAGTTATCCAAATACATGTATGTACATATAGTTATACATATGGTCGATGGCAGATATTCAAAACCTAGTTGGCAATTATGAAAATTATAATTTTTGTAATTCTCCTGTATTTGGTCTAATCTATAATGGAATGGAATGTTTACCGCAACTGCATTTTTAATTTGTGTACATTTGTGTTTGTGTTATAATGCTGTTGCTATTATACTCGTATGTACATATTTTCTTGGGAATGCGGAAGGCCACACACATATATTATGTTTTTCATTCAAATGAAAAAAAAAAAATCTTAAGATTTGTAAAATTAAACTACAGCAAAAACTTGTAGTATTTGTAATAAGATTGCAAAAATAATAATAACGAAAATTTGTTTTTATGCAGTTTAGTAGAGATATACTCCTCGTATAATTGGGTATTTAGAGCTTATCTATGAAAAGCTGCGATAAAAGAATTGTTCTCTATACAGAAGTGGATTGATTGATTATTTATGTGTGTGTAAAATTCTTTGGAATTTCCCCTATACACAACGTTCATTTTATCTCTAAATTGTATAAAGAGTGTTAAACGACCTAAGAATTTTTTACGCCGATAAAATATGCGTAAATTATTAAATACAAAGCCAGACGTGTGAATTCTGCATCGTGCAATAGATTTGCGATTTGATATAGTGTTATATATACGCAAATTACGAATAGTTGCTAATGTCACGTGCTACTTTACTGTGAAGACACATGTTTACGGCGAGCTGAGCTCTTAATGGTCATTCCGTGAATTACCTTATAGGTATATATTTATAGAAATGCTAGAATTCTTATTATTTTGATTTGTTATTTACATAAATGCAAAAGACATTATTAGATGTGAATTATATTTATGTGTACTTATTCTTCCGTGTTGATTATTTGTGTTTAACAAATCAACATGCAGACATAATAAAAGTGTTATATGTATCTTCTATTTGTAAGGGAAAATAAATATTCTAACTAATCGGTTATGTTAACCTAAAAGAACATATTTTTTATTGATTTCAAAATATTTCGCAACATGGAACATTTGTTGATTTTTCAATATATTTCCTTGTTAGCGCCCTTTATTGATTTTTCTGTATATCCAGAAATTTAACTAGCTTATGAAATATTACTGAGGTCAATACTTCCTATCATAGACGTTAACTTTTTATTTGATTATTAGATGACGCGCCTTGGACTGAAAAGGGTGATTTCGTTGTCAACATTCTCGTTGGCCCTCCTGAAAACAAGCCTTCTGAAAATTAGCATGAGATGTATAGGTATATTTCGTAAAATTACTCGACCTAGACCCGTTTTGTATTAACCAACTGCACATTGCATTGCTTCATTTTAGCCTTGAGCCTATACTGCTGAAAGGTGGGTCGGCCCATTGATTTTGCACTCTCAACAGGGGGTCATAGTTTCAAATCAACGGGCGCCTTAGGTGCGTTCAACTAATTAGTAGTGTATATTTTGAATATACAAAATCCCAATTTTCTTGAGAAAATTCTAAGAAGCGACAATGTTCGACTTACTTTGTTTGGATCATACTAACCGCCTCACGTAACGTAAATGGTAAGGTAAAAAGTAAAAAAGTTGGTCCAACACCAATTTTCTCGGCGTTTGAAAATTCCCGTATGCGAAAAGCAAAAAAAAATTATTTTCTGTTTAGATGTCTGGTCTGGATATACCCATTGTATCTCAATACCAGCTAATTCAATTTGGAATTTTTCAGTAATCTGTTTCTATTCAGCATCAAAAGAGTGATATACATACGTTGTGATATTAGCACATTGGTTATTTTTTTATGCTGGTTTGAGGATTGAGTTGGACCGTTGAGCCTGCACGGAAAAAAATAAACTGGTCGTTAGCTAAGAAAACGGACTAAAAAAAAATAATTAAAGAAAATATACTTCTTCTTGATTTAAATGCTAATTTTCTTATTTCTTTCGAGTTTTTCTTCATTTCAAGAAACACAATTCTTACATGAAGAAAAACTCGAAATAAATAAGAAAATTAGCATTTAAATCAAGAAAAAGTAAATTTTCTTGAATTAAAATTCCGTTTTCTTAGCTGAGAACCAGTTTATTTTTTTCCGTGTGCATTTGAGTGAAGTTGAGTTGAGTTAGGTATCATTTGCAGATTGACTTGGAGTTGGTTAGTGTTTAGTGAGCAGTTAGCTGTGGACTTATTTAGCTTGAATTAAGTTCATGTTCGCAATTAGTTTTCGAACCATGTCAATATAGAGTTTGAGTTGAACGTTGATTTTGAGGTTGAGTTGGGCGTTGAGTCAAAGCTTGAATTGGAGTTGGGTGATGTTTAAGTCTATAGGGTTTGGTCGAGGGTTGAATAGGGTTTGAGTTGCAGTTGAGTTTGATTTGAGTGAGGGTTTGTTTGGAGATTAATTTTAGGTGAGTTAAGCGTTTAGTTAGAGGGAGGTTAGATTGAGTTGATTTGGTATGAGTACAAACACTCATATAGATCTCGAATTGAGTTGATTTCGGGAAGTCAAACGTTGATTGTGGGGATAAGGTTAGGTTTAAGCTCAGTTTAATTTAAGTTGAGTTGGGGTTAGAAGAAAGAATAAGTAATATAAACATATGAATATTAAAATGAAAGGAGTGTTTATAATGCTGCAATAATCGAATTTGATTGACGTTTCTTTTCCGTACGTCGCATTTTGATTTTTTTGATTTAGCTTATGTTTGTTTTGTTATTTATGCAGATCACCTGGTGAGCTAGCTCGTGCAAGATGTACAGCCTGGTCGGCATGTGAATGCTATCAAACCGTTAAAGTAACGTGATCTGAAAGTTAATAAATTTTTTTAAGGTGGTCCTAAACAGACATCCAGGAAGCTTCAATCCTCATCCACAGATAGCCATATAATCCGCTTAAGCTACGAATATCTCAGTAACGGTCGGCTACTCTTTTATTGAAATTTGTAAATTTTCGGTTATTTTTCTCAAAACTTGTTTTGGATTGTTTGTATTATAAAAATTTTGTCTTTTAGTAATTCTGAAACTCTTATAAATGTTGCTGATTTTGAGATTTGATTTTAATGGTGCTTCCGTTTTTCTCTCAAGGTCTCTAGTGTGGTACTCTGTGTGACGAAATGTAAATTTAGTTTCTCAATGGATTAAACTGTTAGTGTTTGATTAGTATTATCAACATTGGTTAGATGTTAATCGTGAAAAAGTGTTCCCATTGTATATACACTGTCAATACTGTCGTTTTTCCCAAGAATCCTGGTAAAACTACTTAGTAGATGAGAAATACATACATACATACACACTCCCCTATATGAATTTTTATAAAGGAACTTAATTTATTCAACGTCTTTGTTAATTGTAGATTGAATTTTTTTTATTATTATTAATCGGCGTAGAAAAATTATTTTTCTGTATTTGACTCCAGAAGAAATTTACATTGAATATCAAATAAATGGTATCGAACAAACGCAGTTGGTGGAAAGCTTGACAGTAAACTTAAACGCTCATATTCCCATAGCTGATATTGATGAAGGTCGGAGGTGTGGCCAAATAGCATACTTCACAAAAGCGGAGGCAAATAAATTAAATTATACTGGAATGAACGCGCTCAATGTGTACAACTCCTTAGCATACTACATATAACTCAAAGTACATCTACTTCAACGGCTGCAAAAATAATGACAGAGATTAGTGAAAAGCAGAAATCTATTCACTAAATAATACAGACAACCACTGAAAATAATTTATGTCGAAATCAATCATTTAGACCATTTACCTCAGGCTCGATTAGCCAGGCTCAATTCAAAATCGGTTTTAGTAGCCCTCGCTCTCCTATAGTTTCAACCAACATCTCGACTTCAGGGGAAAATGATTTCTGGCAAAAACTTGAATCACTCTATGTAAGTCGGAATGGTGGGTCTGCTGAGATTAGCAAAGGTCATAAATCTTCTGGTAAACCATTCTGGTCGCAACATTGCAGCTTCGAATTCATCTAGAAGTAACTGGTATCAACATATTGAAAACAATGTTGGATCAATACGATGTTGGATCAATAAGATGGTGGATCCACCATGAAACTCAATGACCGAAAAATCAGCGTCGTGCTTAATGGGAGATCATCATCGACGCACTCCCCAAATGCCGGAGCCCCTCAGGGATCACCTTTGTCACCGACCCTGTTTTTGCAATACATCAACGATTTGCTGGATAGCACTGTAAACCCTATCCATAGCTTTGCGGATGATGCCACATTGCATTCCTCTATTTCATTCGAGGCGGAGCCTAGCATTACAGATCTAAATAATAAACATTAGCATTCCGAAAGTGATTCACCCCATTCTCTTTTAAAAATTTGCTATATTGGATTGCGGTAAACTGAGGACCATTATCTGATATTAAAGTTCTTGGTGTTCCATATGTAACGACAGCGCAAGATTTCGTTTGGCGCACTTTCAATTCACCAGAATTGGTGCGCCACTTGAACGTAATCCTACGATGTCGCTAACAGACATACTATCAGCGGTCTGGTGCGGTATGGATAGCGGGCTAGACTCAGGGATGGCGTGGGGATTTCCAGACTTAATAATATGCTTGAATAACCGCAGGGAATAAAAAAAAGAAAAGAGGGCTACATTTGAACTGCCTTGTTTACAGGAACACCAACAGAGAACAAAATAGAACGTTGGCTAAACGAGAAGAAATATAGCTAAACCATAAATAAGAAAACCTGCATCTAAACCGACCACAAACGACGCGACCCTGCCCCGACGGCTCATCTCGATCCCCGGATTACACCTAAGCACTCATGATCTCTGAAGTCATACAAAAAAAAAAAAATAGAAAGGAAACTACACAAAAAAAAAAAATCCAACACCCAAAACCAATAAGCACAATGGCGAAGTAACTAATAACTGGAAAAGCAAGTGGTAAATGAAGGGGATAAACAAAAAGGTAAATACGCGAATATATTGACGAGAGAGCTGAAAAAAAACACGTTATATAATAAAAAAAAATCAGCGCAAAACGAAAACGTACGACCCAGTCAAGGCCGGCTCACAAAACTTAATCCAATACCAAAGTAGTACTGATATAAAACTGATAAATCTTAAAACAAAAGAAAGAAAATTTCCAGAAAAGGAAACAGCAAGAAGATTACTTTAAATTTAAATTACGTTACTTATTTCAATAATAAAGGAAAAAAAAACAATGAATTGGAACTCGTTTTCATTTTCCCAGAAATTTAGGAACATAAGAAAAAAAAATCCCACAGTACCTGATGTTCACCCAAATGACCTTCTCCGGTCTAATCTGGCCTGGAACAGATCAAATAACCTCGTTTCCACGTTCCGACGCTCGTTCACACGTTTCCTTTCGCACCGACCACGTTACGTTAAGTGAGCCGGGTTAATTTTTGATATTATCAGCCTAAACAGTTCCGCTAATCGTGCGGAACATTGCACTTCCACAATAACGGTACTCAGGGTCCCGAAGAACCACAGAAATTATTCAGTAGTACCAGCAACAATGAAATGGACAAACTTTATAATCCACTATTTAACCTGGCACCAAACTAGTTTTCCTTTGTTTTTTTTTTATTTTATATTTTTTTTTTTACACAACTCGCAAAAATAGTTTATTTCATTGATTTTTCTCTAGTTTTCCCATCAAGAGCAAGACGGAAAACTGACAATTTCTCGGATCACTTTCACCACATGTTACAACCACTATTTCAATGTTTTTTTTTTTTTTTGTTTTTTTTTTTTTTGTCTATTTGTTGTAAAATTGAAAATGAGAAAAAAAACAACTCCACAACAGTACACAAGGAACGGGATTCAATCACGAAATACACAAGATAATTTTATGTTTTACAATTTCATGAATTTATTGATTTACTTTGATTTACAATTATTATATAACTTTTATAAATGTAATACAATAGTTTTTTTTATATGGCCACACGGCCTGAATTTTACATTTACAACTTATGCCACCCGGCAATTATATTCATTGTTATTGTTATTATTTTTATTATTATTTCTTTGATTTATCACTCAATTAATTTAATTAACTATGAGTTAATCTCCGCCCTTGATTTTGTACGATTCACAAAAAAAAATTTCACCATTCGTGATAAAGAAATTAAATTTACTCGACACGGTTCTAACTCACGCGTAGACTGTCATCAGCCAAAACAAAATTGGACCCGTCTGTCCATCATCAAAATTAAAACTCGACTGCCGATCTTATTTTTTTTTTCGCAAAAAAAAAACAAAAAAAAACAAAAAAAAAAAAAAATTATAATGCAAAAAAAAATCCGACCACGAACCGCAGACTCTCTCGTCGTTTTTTTTTTCAATCACGCCTTTCATTTACCACCACACCAATCGATCACCTCATGCAAAAAACATAACAACAAATCAACTAGTACCATCCAGAATTTTCCATTTGCAACAACAAAAATAGGTACAGTGATTGATACCCATCAGCCAATCATGCGAAGCCAAAACATGCAAATTAATCGTATGATCTATGTATATAACAGAACTCAACTCCCACTCAATTACACACCAAAATCACTCAAGATAACATGCAAATTCTCGTATAGTCGTCACTCAGGGGTAATATACAAATCAAAGGTTGAGCAGAGCTGTCTAAACTACTAACCTCGCACCAGACCACTGCGCGACTGGCACCCATGTTACACCCAAAGCGGGTGTCGTAACACATATACAAGGAAAATATGATTCTCCAAGATTTTGATTGTAGAATTCGAATCCGATTTACGCAAAGAAAAAAGAAGAACGAACTTAGTAAATAAATCTATAATCACCAATACGAATGTATTGCCAGATTTGGATCTTGTTAACGGCCCTAAATAATCAACAGCGATAGTAATCCATGGTTCAGTTGGTGATTTATGGGAGCCCATAGTAGATTTGGCTATTGGGCCATCTTTAGATGCCTTACACACTTCACAATTCTTTATATATTGCTTGACAGTGTGGTCAATATTCGGCCAAAATAACTTTGTTTAATACGACAGGCGGTCTTAAATACACCCAAATGTGCTGCTAATGGATCATCATGGCAACGTTTTAGAACTTCAGCCCGTTGTGAAAATGGTACAACCAATTTGAATTTTGATCCCGGAAATAATTTATATATTTGATTTTCTTCAATTTTGAAATCTGAAAATTTTTCGGGGTGATTCTTCAATCCACTTTTTATATTCTCAAACCAAGCATCCTTCGTTATCGTTAACACATCACAGGGCATTGCCCGAGAAAGCGGATCGGGTACTACATTAGACCGGCCCTTCCTGTGCCTTAAATCGAACTTGTATTGCTGCAGCCGCAATGCCCAACGACCAAGTCTACCACTGGGGTCATTTAAATTATTTAGCCAAAGAAGTGACGCATGATCGGTAATTACGACAAAGTAGCTTCCCTTAATATAAGGTCGAAACCTTTCAATGGCCAGTATCACCGCCAGACACTCCTTCTCGGTCGTGTGATACTTAATTTGCTGAGTTGTAAGCTTTTGGCTAAAGAATGACACCACTTTTCATTTTCACCTTCACCTTGACTTAACTACACCAACTCCAACATCAGATGCATCGGTTTGTATAATAAATTGCTCGGAAAATACCTTGTTTGATAAAATAGGTGGAGATATGAGAAGGGTTTTCAGTTTCAGAAAAGCGTTGTCCGCAGATTCAATCCAGACAAATTTCTTCCCTTTTTTCAATACGTCAGAAATAGGCGAAGTAATAGTCGAAAAATCTTCAATGAAACGCCTATACCAACTAGCCATTCCTAGTAATTGGCGAACCGTTTTAACAGAATTGGGAGTAGGATAATTTAGGATGGCCGATACTTTATCAGGGTCTGTTCTAAGCCCTTCTTGTGAGATGATATAACCCAAATACTTTATTTGATTTTGCAAAAATTTGGATTTTTCCAAATTTATGGTAAGTTTGGCCTTTTTCAAACGATCTGCAACCACATTCAAAAGTCGCAAATGCTCTTCGTACGTCTCAGTCGATATAATTATATCATCGAGATATACGAATACTTGTGGTTCCAGATCTACACCCAAAACTTGATCCATCATCCATTATGTAAACCAAACGGCATTACTTTAAAATGAAAGTGGCCACGAGATGAAATTGAAAACGCCGTCTTTTCTTTTGACGACTCATCCAGGGGAATCTGCCAAAAAGCGTCAGACAAATCTACACTGGAGAGGAAATTTGTACTTTTAAACCGACCTAATATTCTAGCAATATGTGGCAAAGGATAAGCGTCCTGTTTTGTAACCATGTTTAGCTTTCTGGAATCTAAGCAAAGGCGAATTTTCCCATTAGGTTTAGAAATGCATACTAAAGGATTGCTCCATGGACTATTAGAGTTTTCTATAACATCTAGTCGAAGCATGCGGTCAATTTCTATGATAAATCAATTTTCTCCTGCATATACGGCGATGTGGGATAATTCCGCTGCTTCCGCTGATTTCCGTGAGTTAAAACATTTGTGCGACCGATTTTATCTTGATTTGATAATTTAAATTTTGATAAAGAACGTTTTAATTCTTCGATCTGTGGAACTGTCAACACATGTTGTACTTCGGAAATTTTGTTATCTAATACCGCATTAGAAAGATTCCCAACGACAGGTATAATATTAAAAAGCTACCAAAAGTCCATGCCTAAAATGAGCGTAGTTGTTATGGAAGGTACAATCAGCGTCGGAATTACCAATGTTTTATTATTGTATGTAAAGGGTACATTTACGTAGCCTTTAATTTGGTGTGTGGTCCCATCAGCTGTAGAAATAGATGAATCAATCGGGAATATTGCCAGTTTTAAATCAGAAATTATCTTGGCAGAATTTATTCCAAAAATTGTGCAACTAGCACCCGAATCAAGAAGCCCTTGAATGAGTAAATCTAAAATTTTAACTTCTATGGTCGGTCTTCCATCAGAAGAATAATGAATAATTGAGTTTAGTACATTTTGAAAATAAAAGAAACAAGAACTTTTTTATCTCGTCTTTTCCAAAATATATATATATATATCACTCGATCATTAACAAAAAGCCATCTCCAACTTCTCTCCTCCTTAATGGTACATCCACTCTCATCTTCAATTTGCTTTGCGCTGTACTCACATACACGCTCATAAATAAATTTGTGGAAAAGGTTAGGGGAAATGGTTAATGAAATCATAACAAAATAAAGATTTGCAGATAAAGAGAACAAATTTTCAATACAAAATAAATTCAAATTAAATCAGGGATATTTCACCCATAAAATGTATTCCGATACGCTAATGGTATTCTCATAAAACTTTCAAAATTATTACAAAGTAACAAACTCAAATGGACTGAACACATTGTTGAATTGGCTAAATCAGCTTAAAAAAAAACTCGGGTTTCTGAATCGATGCAGAAGATTTTTCAAATCGCATCAAGTTCTCCAGATATATAAAACCTTCATCCAACCATTTATAGAGTATTGCTGTCAAGTTTGGGGAGGTGCGTCTGGTACCACCCTCCACTTATTGGACAGACAACGCCGCGCTATCAGAATAATACGGAATCCCAGACTTACTCAAGAACTAGACAGCTTACAGCATCGCAGAGATGTTGCAGAACTCTGCGTCTTCTACAGATGCTTACATGGTAAATGTTCTGCAGAACTATCGGAGAAAATACCACCATTTGTTACAACAACAAGAGTAACAAGAGGAACAACCAATGCACATAGGTTTACGCTCCCGAAGCCTCGAACTAGCTATTAATCTTTACTTGCAGGATCGCGCATTGGGTGCAGAACCTCTGACAGTTACAAGGAGCTAGGATCGTTAATAAGTCCGCTCTGCACCCAATTAAAAAATTGATAAAAAAAAATAAAAATAGTAGAAATAACAATGACAATAAACGGATGCAAATCCAACAGGCAAATAATCCTTATCAAAATGGTAATTTACCATTTACCTTTAGGTACATTAAGTGAACCAATTCAATTTCAAAATATTTGAAATAACGATAATTTTTTTTTTTTTAATTATGATGGGTGAGAAAATGTATTTACGTACAATGTGTCGGCCTCCCTGCCTTGCAGAACTACCGACTAAAAAAAAACGCCTCCTCCTTCAGACAGAAAATCCACCACGGAACAATTTTGATATTACATCAAGATGGTGTCTCGTATATTGGTTTTATATGCTTCGTCTTCTATATTATAAATAATAGCTTTCACGTTCTATGGTGGTTGTCCATTTCTAGTTTCTTTCTAGCCACTGTATTCCAGTTCTGTTTCGATTCGAGTATGATGCCCACGATATTATCGGGTGTCACCCTCCCAACCTTTCTTATTACATAGTTCTTTACGTCTCCTTTTCCACTGGTCGCAAGTGAAAAAAGTATGTTCTGTCTCATCAATTGCTACATCGCCGTTGATATCCGATTCTTCCGCCTTGCCCCTCGTTTTCAGATATTTCCAAAAATATCCATGACCCATGAGGAATTAAGTCAAAAAGTAATTTACTTCGCCCTGTTTCCTATCCACCCACACAGATAGGGTTTTAATTAGCCTTTTCGTCCACCTTCCGCGGCTCTCAGTCTGCCATCTCTCCTGCCAGCAAAGCGAAACGTGTTCTCTGGCTGCCTTTCTTGCCTCTAAGATGCCAAGATCGCTCCTGGTGTCATATATATAGCTTTCTTCTCCTTCACCATTAGGTCTAAGGAAATCACTCCAGCAATAACCAAAACTGCAGGTTCTGACACAGTTCTGTAAGAACTGCAGATCCTGAGTGCCCCACGACGTTATACAGCTGCCATTTTTTACGGTATGTTTCCTTTTTAATTGTATCTGCCCATATTTTGCATCCATACAAAAGGATGGAGTTCGTGACTGACATTAGAAGCCTCCTTTTCCAGCCATTGGGCCCCTGAAGTTCATCATAAATCTGCTCAGGGCAAGGTTACTTTCGACGCCTTTTCTGAGGACCGCTTAACCAGTTCTCCAAAATTAAGTTTTGTTTCCAGATGTACCCCCAGATATTTGATTGCTGTGCTTGACTGTATCTGTTGATTTCCTACCTGAAACAGTACATCGGTTGCAATTTGACGTCTCGTAAGCAAAACTATTCCGTTTTTTCTGTTGCTAGGGATAGACAATGGCCAGTCAGCCAAGAGGTAGTTCTTCTCATTACTTGGTTGAGCTTCCGTTGGGCGTCGTCTGTATCCCGCCAAGACTATTACTGCTGCACGCGGAAAGCGTTTGATAGCGCCGATAACATATCCGCCCACCTCGCCGAGTTAAATTCGTATTTTAACATCCGCAGTGTCGCAATTAACACTAGCTTCCGTGAATAGTGATTCCCTTGTTGTGCTATAAAGAAAGCTCTTACCAATTCTTCTACAGCGCCGATAGTAGACCGACCCTTCCTGAAGCCATATTGCTGAGGTCTATATGCTGATGGAAAGGTTGGATCGCCCTTCTTTTTGTTTATGAAAACCAGCGAAATAACGATAATAACTTCTATCGAAATGACGATATCAAATTCCGAATATACCACTAGTACCACTACCGCCAAGAAACCTACTTCATATCACCCTGCATGAAACATTGATTTTGATTTTAACAAAGGTAATGTTCATTAAATTCCTGAAATATCTTTAGTAGCAACTGCAATTTGTAATCCTGTTTTAGAAAAAAAAACTATATGGCGTAATTTAAACTTTAATGGTTCCAAAGAAATGAACGTCATTGATTGTTTGCTTAAATTGGCAAGCCTCTTGGTAGATATATCTTTGATTATATCTCTCGACAAGCAGATACATTCCTTTGGAATTTCGCTCGAAATCACCCGAATTCAAGCAGGCCAGAAATACGAGTAGCATGACATTTAGAAATTAAATAGTATAGACCTAAGGAAAAAGAAACTGAGCTTCAGCTCCAAATTTGTACAACTAGGCGCAATCACTGGAGAGAATCTATTAAGCTTTATTCTAAATATTCAGATTTTAAACAATCGGCTGAATTGGAACACACAATTCCGTATCTACATGTATGTATTTAAAGTATTGAAAATGTTTTTGTTCATAGCAAATAGCAATAGTTATCATAGTCGAATATATGTATCACGCGTTGTAATAATGAAAAGTATAGGAATTTTCATTTATATATGGCACATTATTGGTTCCATCTTTTACTTAAACATGTAAAAATGTTTCCATCTATGCGGAAACACAAATTTAACAGGGAAATTCGGACTTGGTTGCTTGACATCGATCAATATATTGTATTAAAATATTGTAATTGTTCTACGTTTATACAGATGAAGGAACTCCTGACTTCTTCAATTTCTACTCGGTGCCTTTATTGTAATTAATTCCAGTATAGATGGTACATCGATTTGATCTAGTACAATATTTCCAACAAACGAAACCTTCAAAAACTCTTGTCTATTTTACAATATTGTCTTTGATAGAATTTGCATCCAGTAAGATATGGTGGCAATCGCTTTAGGTTAACGAGGTGCGGTAAATTTTGATCATAATTCCATCCATTTTTCCACGTTGTATTACGTGTGAGCTTTTTTGTATACTCTCAATATTTTGGTTATGTTCATCGTAAAAAGGACACCAGATATTGACTTATACACTTAATACAGGATCTTAATTGTCCTGATGTCATAAATATCTCTCTTCTAATATATATGTACAGGGTGTTCGGCACATGGACCGACACAATTTTTTGGGGAATTGGTTGGGTCATTAGCTAGTTTTCACCCATACGACCCTACGTCCTAAGTGACACGGTAACTGAGATATGAATTTTTTTCGTTTTTTATTTAAATTACCTGAAATTTCGTCTTTTGTGATTGTAATAGCACGAAATAACTTTTATTGTATTCTGCAATGTATTTTTAGTTTAAATAAATCACTATTTAATACAAATGGCTTCAATAAAATAAATTATATGAGCTTCGAAAGTCTTGAAAATGTGTAAATGTATGAAAAATTTCTACTTCTAAATTCAATATAAAAAAAAAAAAAACATTATTTTGAACATAGGTTTGTTTTAAAAAGTTGTCTAGTTTATACTCTTTCCAACGGTATGCTACATGTTGGAGAAATTATTTATAGTATGGTCAAAATAAGAGATAGAAGTTGTCAGGGTCAAGAAAATTCTTTTTATCTTTATTATGTTTTTATTAAATATGAGTTATAATATTTGTTCGAATTGTTCTCCTCTACTCCGTATGCATGCACGACACATTTTCCTTATTTCAAATGTTATTGTGCGAAGTCGCATTTCTCTTTTCATTATTTCAAATGCAGCTATAATTCGCTCCATTAAAATTTCTCGTGAGGGCACCTCTGTTGCATAAACCAATTCCTTTGCACGTCCCCAGACGTAAAAATCGAGGGGTGTCCAAAGAAATTCCAAAAATTCCCAGAAAAAGCCCAAAAAAAACCAAAATTCCCAGAAAATGCGCAAAAAATTCCCAAAATTCCCAGAAAATACCCAAGAATTTCCAAAAATTCCCAGAAAATGCCTAAGAATTTCCAAAAATTCCCCGAAAATGCCCAAGACTTTCCAAAAATTCCCAGAAGATGCCCAAGAAATTCCAAAAATTCCCAGAAAATGCCCAAGAATTTCCAAAAATTCTCAGAAAATTCCCAAGAATTTTTAAAAATTGGCAGAAAATGCCCAAGAATTTCCAAAAATTCCCAGAAAATGCCCAAGAAATTCCAAAAATTCCCAGAAAATGCCCAAGAATTTCCAAAAATTCCCAGAAAATGCCAAAGAATTTCCAAAAATTCCCAGAAAATGCCCAAGAATTTCCAAAAATTCCCAGAAAATGCCCAAGAATTTTTAAAAATTCCCAGAAAATGCCCAAGAATTTCCAAAAATTCGCAGAGAATGCCCAAGAAATTCCAAAAATTGCCAGAAAATGCCCAAGACTTTCCAAAAATTCCCAGAACATGCCCAAGAAATTCCAAAAATTCCCAGAAAATGCCCAAGAAATTCCAAAAATTCCCAGAAAATGCCCAAGAATTTCCAAAAATTCCCAGAAAATTCCCAAGAATTTTTAAAAAGTTTGGAAATTCAAAGCCACTTTCTGGGAAATTCAAAGCCACTTTCTGGGAATTTATGGAAGTTCAGGGCCATTTTCTGGGAATTTTTGGAAGTTCCTGGCCATTTTCTGGGAATTTTTGGAAATTCAAAGCCATTTTCTGGGAATTTTTGGAAATTCAAGGCTATTTTCTGGGAATTTTTGGAAGTTCAAGGCCATTTTCTGGGAATTTTTGGAAGTTCAAGGCCATTTTCTGGGAATTTATGGAAACTCAAGGCCATTTTCTGGGAATTTTTGGAAATTCAAAGCCATTTTCTGGGAATTTTTGGAAGTTCAGGGCTATTTTCTGGGAATTTATGGAAGTTCAGGGCCATTTTCTGGGAATTTTTGGAAGTTCTTGGCCATTTTCTGGGAATTTTTGGAAATTCAAGGCCATTTTCTGGGAATTTTTGGAAATTCAATGCTATTTTCTGGGAATTTTTGGAAGTTCAAGGCCATTTTCTGGGAATTTATGGAAATTCAAGACCATTTTCTGGGAATTTTTGGAAATTCAAAGCCACTTTCTTGGAATTTATGGAAGTTCAGGGCCATTTTCTGGGAATTTTTGGAAGTTCTTGGCCATTTTCTGGGAATTTTTGGAAATTCAAGGCCATTTTCTGGGAATTTTTGGAAATTCAAGGCCATTTTCTGGGACTTTTTAAAAATTCTTGGGCATTTTTGGAAATTCATGGGCATTTTCTGGGAATTTTTGAAATTTCTTGGACATTTTCTGGGAATTTTTGGAAAGTCTTGGGCATTTTCTGGGAATTTTTGGAATTTCTTGGGCATTTTCTTTGAATTTTTGGAAATTCTTGGGCATTTTCTGCCAATTTTTAAAAATTCTTGGGAATTTTCTGAGAATTTTTGGAAATTCTTGGGCATTTTCTGGGAATTTTTGGAATTTCTTGGGCATCTTCTGGGAATTTTTGGAAAGTCTTGGGCATTTTCGGGGAATTTTTGGAAATTCTTAGTCATTTTCTGGGAATTTTTGGAAATTCTTGGGTATTTTCTGGGAATTTTGGGAATTTTTTGCGCATTTTCTGGGAATATTTGGAATTTCTTGGATATTTTCTGGTAATTTTTGGAATTTTTTGCGCATTTTCTGGGAACTTTGGAATTTTTTTGGGCTTTTTCTGGGAATTTTTGGAATTTCTTGGGCATCTTCTGGGAATTTTTGGAAAGTCTTGGGCATTTTCAGGGAATTTTTGGAAATTCTTAGTCATTTTCTGGGAATTTTTGGAAATTCTTGGGTATTTTCTGGGAATTTTGGGAATTTTTTGCGCATTTTCTGGGAATATTTGGAATTTCTTGGATATTTTCTGGTAATTTTTGGAATTTTTTGCGCATTTTCTGGGAACTTTGGAATTTTTTTGGGCTTTTTCTGGGAATTTTTGGAATTTCTTGGGCATCTTCTGGGAATTTTTGGAAAGTCTTGGGCATTTTCGGGGAATTTTTGGAAATTCTTAGTCATTTTCTGGGAATTTTTGGAAATTCTTGGGTATTTTCTGGGAATTTTGGGAATTTTTTGCGCATTTTCTGGGAATTTTGGTTTTTTTTGGGCTTTTTCTGGGAATTTTTGGAATTTCTTTGGACACCCCTCGATTTTTACGTCTGGGGACGTGCAAAGGAATTGGTTTATGCAACAGAGGTGCCCTCACGAGAAATTTTAATGGAGCGAATTATAGCTGCATTTGAAATAATGAAAAGAGAAATGCGACTTCGCACAATAACATTTGAAATAAGGAAAATGTGTCGTGCATGCATACGGAGTAGAGGAGAACAATTCGAACAAATATTATAACTCATATTTAATAAAAACATAATAAAGATAAAAAGAATTTTCTTGACCCTGACAACTTCTATCTCTTATTTTGACCATACTATAAATAATTTCTCCAACATGTAGCATACCGTTGGAAAGAGTATAAACTAGACAACTTTTTAAAACAAACCTATGTTCAAAATAATGTTTTTTTTTTTTTTATATTGAATTTAGAAGTAGAAATTTTTCATACATTTACACATTTTCAAGACTTTCGAAGCTCATATAATTTATTTTATTGAAGCCATTTGTATTAAATAGTGATTTATTTAAACTAAAAATACATTGCAGAATACAATAAAAGTTATTTCGTGCTATTACAATCACAAAAGACGAAATTTCAGGTAATTTAAATAAAAAACGAAAAAAATTCATATCTCAGTTACCGTGTCACTTAGGACGTAGGGTCGTATGGGTGAAAACTAGCTAATGACCCAACCAATTCCCCAAAAAATTGTGTCGGTCCATGTGCCGAACACCCTGTATATATATAAATGAATGTTTGCTGTATGTCCTTTATAGAATCGTAAACTAAGCATTTGATCATGTGATGATCTTTAGCATAGTTGTTGTACATGAGCCCACGAAGGCTTCTGAGTTGGTACGACCAATTTTCGGCAAATGGCGCCACTTTCAACCAATGAATTTCATATATTGCCGTGACAGTTCATGCTTATTTGAATTGAAACGAAAACAGCGAAAGAATAATGACGTTTGGAGTTGTGAGTGACATAAGAATTTATGTAAATTGTGAAATTCATGTCCGACTCACATTGAACAGACAATATTGGGCGTATTTTTATATTTGGCAGCGTTTTTCGAATAGTTTTGTACATTTCATTGTGAGTTAAATTAATAATTTAGATAAATAATTCAATCGAATTGAATTTCCGTATTTTCCGTGAGCTGATTTTATTCATTCTCTATTGCTCTACTGATCTGAATGCTGATTGACGTTCCGAACGCATTTGCTGTGCAGTTTTTTTTTTCGGATATCATCGTGAGTGGAATTAAAATCGATTTCAACAATTCTCGAATGCTGAATTTTTTCACTTCAAATTTCCCTCAGCGAATTGGTGACCACCGTCAATATTAACATTTTCATCCGTGTGTGAACAGCCGGTTCAATTGGATTGGATACATTGTGAGATTCGGATTGCTGATTGACATCTAATAAATTCAAACGCATTTTTCACGTCGTTCCCGTACAATTATGTCTCCAAAGCGACAAGCAATTGGCCGATCTACACCTCAAGCACGGAAGAAAAGAGCATTACGAGCCGCAGAATCAGACGAACAATGAGCATTAAGGCTGGAAAATCTTCGAGTACATGCCGCTGAGACCCGTTCTTCTGAATCATCTGAACAACGAGAAGTGAGGTTAGAAACTGATCGAATACGTACTACTCAGGCCCGTTCGTCTGAGACAACTGAACAACGAGAAAGAAGGCTGCAAAATGTTCGAATAAGCACCGCTCGATCAAGACGAACACTATGTACGCTGATTTAAATCTTGGTGCATTCCATTATGACAGTAATAATGATTACAGTCTTCATCCAAGTGTCGTCATTGGAAAAATGGATAAAATTTGCAAGTATTGTAGCGCCCTCAAATTAAAGAACGAAACGCCAGGAATGTGCCGCGCTAATGGAAAAGTTAAACTGCCCGAATTACATCCACCACCCGAACCACTATCAACGTTGCTATCAGGTGTTACACGTGAGTCGAAGCATTTCTTCGAAAATATTCGTAAGTACAATTCATGTTTTCAAATGACATCGTTCGGTGCAAGGAACATCGTGCGCGAAAATTATATGCCAACATTCAGAGTCCAAGGGCAAATTTATCATCGTGCCGGATCGCTTCTACCATTGCCGGACACAGATCACAAGTTTCTTCAAATTTATTTCATGGCAAACAGTGATGAACAAACTTAACAACGATGTCATTATAATGCTAGCACTAGACGAGAAATCGTGGCTGCGTTACAAGCCCTTTTCGATCAACACAATGAATTAATTCAGTTGTTTATAACCGGAATTCAACGAATGCCAGCACATGACTACGCAGTTGAAATTCGAGCAGACAAAAGACCCGTTGGCCAACACGAAAGACAGTTCAATGCACCAACAATCGATGAAGTGGCGATCGTGATAGTTGGCGAAGAATTCGAACCGCGCGACATAATTCTTCATCGCAGAAGTGGTGACGTTCAGCGAGTCTCCGATACTCATGGCTCATACGACGAATTCCAGTATTCGATTCTGTTTTGGCGAGGAGAAGATGGATATCATTTCAACATCAAAATGAGAAATCCACAAACAGACGAGGAAACGAATAAGAAAGTCAGTGCCATGAATTATTATTCGTATCGATTGATGATTTATCAAGACGCTGAGAACCACATTCTGAAATGTCGACAATTGTTCCATCAATACATCGTCGACATGTACGCGAAGATTGAAACCGAACGACTCCTATATATTCGATTGAATTAAACCGAGTTGCTTTCTGAAGAGTACATCCATTTACGAGACGCAATCGTTAATGATCGTAACGTAAATCCAAACGAATTGGATAGAATGGTCATATTACCGTCTACATTCACGGGGAGTCGACGGCACATGCATGAATACGCACAAGATGCGATGACATACGTTCGCGCATATGGTCGACCAGATTGGTTCATCACATTTACATACATGCAATCCAACATGGGATGAAATTAAAGAACTTCTGTAAGCTGGACGTATTTAAACAAAAATTGAAATCATTGATGGATTTTATTATCAAGCATCACGTTTTTGGAGAGACACGCTGCTGGATGTATTCCATTGAATGGCAGAAAAGAGGATTGCCACATGCACATATTTTGGTTTTGTTAATCAACAAAATTACGCCAGATCAAATTTACCAAATCATCTTAGCAGAAATACCAGATAAGAACATTGATCCAGACTTATTCGACGTCGTTACCAAAAATATGATTCATGGTCCATGTGGCGCATTCAACAATAATTCGAACCATGCATGTCTGATGGGAAATGCATGAAACGATACCCAAAAAACTTGGTTTATGATACCATCACTGGCAATGATGGATACCCACTGTATTGTCGACGATCAGTTGAGGATGGCGGCAAATCCATCGTTCTGAAAGTACGAAACGTTGATGTCGAAGTCGATAATCGTTGTGTTGTGCCATATTCACCGTTGCTCTCAAAGACCTTCAAAGCACACATTAATGTTGAGTATTGCAATTCAGTGAAGTCGATCAAATACATTTGCAAATATGTCAACAAAGGAAGCGACATGGCAGTCTTCGGAGTAGGGAATGTGGCCGCACCGCTCGATGAAATCAACCAATACCAACTTGGACGCTACATTAGCAGCAATGAAGCAGTATGGCGCATCTTATCATTTCCAATCCATGAACGACATCTCGAGAATGGACAGCGCGTGTACTTCACAGCAAATAATGTACGTACAAGAGCATTGGTTCCACCGGCAACAACTTTAACTGCATTTTACTCATTGTGCCAAGATGATATTTTTGCAAAGACTCTACTTTATTCTGAGGTACCGAAATTCTACACATGGAATGCATCGGCTAAGAAGTTTCAACGTCGCAAACAAGGTAAAGCAGTTGAAGGACATCCCAATATGTATTCCATTGACGCATTGGGTCGTCTGTACACTGTTTACCCGAACAATACAGAATGCTTCTATCTGCGATTGCTGTTAATCAATGTACGTGGACCGACATCTGTCCAAGATTTAAGAACAGTGAACGGTCACCTGTGCGCCACATATCGCCAAGCTTGCCAGGAACTAAACCTTCTTGAGAATGATGCTCATTGGGACACTGCACTCGCTGATGCATCGAATACTGCTCGACCACAGCAAATAAGCACGTTATTTGCCATAATATTGACAACCTACTTCCCATCTAATTCAAAAGATCTTTGGGAAAAATACAAGGACTACATAAGTGATGATATTCTAAATCGTTTGCGCGCTGCGAATCAAGATCCGTACATTCAATTCACACCAAATGTGTATAATGAGGCATTGATTTTGATTGAAAACATATGTTTGGCAATCGCTAACAAGGCACTGGTGCAACTGGGAATGCCTGCTCCGAACGACCTTTTTGATCATGATTTACAACGAGAAACACACTTTGATTCTGACGAACTGGGGACATTTGTTCAGACAAATCTTCCGCAGTTGGTTCCAGAACAACGCATTGCGTATGACAGAATTATGCGTGCAATCACAGAACAAAGCGGTGGACTATTTTTTATAGATGCGCCCGGTGGTACAGGCAAGACTTTCCTTTTTTCACTCATTTTGACAACCATACGATCAAAATTGCGAACGAATTGCGGCAACACTTTTGGATGGTGGCCGAACAGCGCATTCTGCATTGAAACTGCCGTTGAATTTACAAAACACTGAGGCACCAACATGCAACATCAGCAAAAACTTTGGAATGGGCAAAGTACTCCAAACGTGTCAAATTATCATATGGGATGAATGTAAAATGTCTCACAAGAAAGCATTGGAAGCGCTTGATCGTACACTGCGAGATTTGAGAGGAAACGCACGGATCTTTGGTGGCGCGCTCATTTTATTGTCTGGTGATTTTCGACAGACACTGCCGGTTATACCACGTTCAAGTTCAGTTTTATGGGGTCATTTACTGAAATTGACTTTGAAAACCAATATGCGTGTACAACTACAACGGGATGCATCGGCTGGAAATTTTGCAAAACAATTAATGCAGAAGGACAATCGTTGCAAGTGTGTGGATTAAATTTGGAGAATCCATGCTTCTCACATGGGCAGCTCTATGTGGCCTGCTCACGCGTCGGAAAACATTCTGATTTATTCGTTTACGCACCAGATGGGAAAACAAGAAATATTGTGTATCCCACAGCACTTCAATAAATATCGAATTGAAAGGAAACGGTGCAACGTGTAATGTCCAATTTTTTCGAAATGAACAAAATCAATAAAATGACTCAAAATGAATTGAATATTTGTATAATGTCTTTCCTCCAAATTTATTTTAGTTGGTAGCGTAGCAACGCGCGCAGGGTACAGCTAGTGCTTAATAAAACCAAGCATAGAATTAGCTCTAATACTTTTTGTAAAAGTATGCCAATAAACAAATACAGAGGCAATATATTTTTATTAAATGACAGGATGCCACACAATGACATCTACCAGTATATAATAAGCAATTTTTAACATTTTGAATTAGAATAAGTTATAAGTTGATAATGAGCGAACGCTCGAAACTATAGTCCTTGTACTATATAAAATAATAAAAAATATCACTATAAGAAGAACAATTTTATTCTCTTTTATTTAAAAATAATTTTAAATTAAAAATATAAAAACAGTGATATTAAGCACAAAAATGGATAAAATCCAATGTTATGCCAATAACTTGATATTGTTGGATAACAGGGTTAACTTTCCGTTGGAACGATAAATTGTTACACTTGTTGATGTTGAGACTGAGTAGATTAGATTCACACCATTTCGCTAGATTGTCGATGTCTTTTTTATAGCTTATGGGTATCGCCGATGTTTTCTACTGTTTTAAACATTTTGAGATCACTAGCTTTCGAAATTTTGGTTAGACGCAGTGAATTTATGTTTGCTTTCCTCGGAGCAGAATTTCTGATTTTGTTTGTAAGACTTGCCTTTATTGATCTTTAAATTGATAAGTTTATTATCGTATCATGGAGGAACAAATAATTATATGCCCGTAAATAAGATTTTGTGGAATTTCTCCAAGTAACATCTATGTTGCTGCTGTTAAGTTAATTTTCCCAGTTAAATTCGCTCCTTTGCTGCAAGAATGACTCTGATGAAAAGACATTCTGTTTCCGAACTAACGTTAAAAGGTACAATTTCTTCCGTTTCTTCGTCATATGAACAGGTAATAGTTGGAAAATTAAAATCCCTCTGTGATTAATATGGTGTCAGATGGATTAGTAGCATTGTTAATTTCCATTATTGTGTCGCAGCAGGCAATGTAAGATGGATCCGATGAGCCAGGCGGAACATAATTATGCAACATTATGAAAAATGAATTTTTGTTGATTGTAATTTTAACACATAATTGCTCTAGACAGGTTGGATATTTCAACTACCTCATTCGATAATGATGTATCGACCACTATGAGCACTCCTACACCAGATTTTTTAGTACTTGTTTGCGGTGACCGGTCACATCTATAAACCACATATTGGCTGGGAAAAAATTCAGAACCCAGGATTGATATTTCACAGATGATATAAACCGGAAACCGTGAAATTAAGCGGCTTTAGAAGACATTCTATTAACAATTTGGT
The DNA here is from genome assembly GCA_963556165.1 of Tipula helvola. Lineage (NCBI taxonomy): Eukaryota > Metazoa > Arthropoda > Insecta > Diptera > Tipulidae > Tipula > Tipula helvola. The sequence continues at coordinate 318,124,077 of OY744482.1, read as the reverse complement.
AATAAAACGACTGGTTTATTGTGTTTTCTGGTGTGGGCATTGGTGTAGAATTCTCATGTTGCAGGTCCTGTTGGTTTGTATTTAAAGTTAAAATTGGGTTTTGGCCATGCTCAAATTGTGAAAATGTTGGCGAAGTGGTCTCCACTCAAATGTTTTCACTAAGAGTCCAGGTGGCCACATAGCTGATTGTAAGGCAGTTGTAAATATTTCAGCAGGTAAACTCACAAGAAACTATACGTAGTCGTAAAGCAGACTGATCTTTTGGTATATTATAATTTAAACTAAGTGGTTTTAGTACTTTCTTTTTATTTTCTCAAATTCACGGTTTTACATTTATTTACGTGGCACTAAAACAAATTTTAGTTTTTCCTTAACGAATTTTCTTGTTCCGCTATATTCTTCTTTTTTTCAGGTTCTGCCTGATCCAGAAAAGACAAACTCCTGCCGCTTTTATTTCCTTTTTTCCTGGCCTACCAGACAATTTTTTTTTTCTTTTTACAGTTTTTTTTTGGTATCGCAGGGTGTATTTCTTTGTATGAAAACCGCGTTGGTTTTATTTTGTGCAATTATTATTTTTAGATTGCACCGCTATTAACACTCCCACCTGGTGAATATGCAGAATTTAAAGAATTTTCACCATATCAAGTTTGGCTAGTTTTGTTGATGGTCTATAGCCCGGTTGCTGTTTTTACCACTGCACTACGAATTTGATCCCCTTTACCCCAATGAACATCGATTATCACGCCTTTCGGCCAATTTCCTCTTGGATTTCGTTCATCGACTATAAGCACTACATCTCCAATCGCCAGCGGTGGTGCCTTTTCAAACCATTTGGTTCGTTTAGTAATTACTGGGAGGTATTCCGCTATCCACCGTTTCCAAAACTGATTGGCAATCTTCTGAGTAACCAACCAGTTTTTATTGACAGTCTTTGCTGATGGATCAAGTTCCGCAAAAGGCTTTGCCCCACTTGATGCCCCAAGCAGAAAGTGATTAGGTGTTATGGCTTCGTTTTCGGCATTTACAGGCAGGTATGTTAATGGACGCGTGTTAATAATGTTTTCTACTTCTGTCAGGCTAGTGTGTAGAATTTCGTCGGTTAATTTTGTATTACCCAGGATTTTATACAGATTCGTTTTGACACTTCTAACCATTGTAACGGTTGTCTGAGATTTTCGACAAAATTTCGTACCACCGTTAACAGATCCACCAATTAGGATTCCCGATAGCAGCAAGTTTGCCGGCTGAAGCTACAGGAGAAGTGGGAGGGGTCTCTCGGGTAATTAGTGGATTTAAGTGAGCTGCTTTTCACAAAATAACGAAATAATAATTAATACATCATTCTCAGCGCATGTCTGCCACAGTGGAACACGAATTCACCCCATAATAGTAAATTAAAACAAATGCATGATTTTAGATTTAAACATAATTATTTAGAGAAAAGGATAATCGAAATCATAATCACAAAAATTTCGTTATAACTTTAAGTTTGCATGCAATTTTGAAAATATGTACTAAATATAATTTAAGCTACTATATAATAAATAACCGAAAAATACTATACGATAATAAAATTTTGGCAATAGTGTTACATTGGAATAACCGTAATGAAGTTATATATATATATATGAATGTATATAATAAAAATAATGTACCTGATTGATTCCTGCTAGAAGAAGAGCGCTCCAATTCCACCAGTTGTGTACAAATCTATATTCAAGGGAAAACAAAAATTCACTTGTACCTACAAATGTATCACTATCACTAAAACTTTATGTTTATCTTTTAAATTTCTTTTCTTTTAATGTTAAACTAACTTAAACGACACAATTCGGCATTCATTATTCTGAATATAACCTAAATCTCAATAAATTAGATGCAAAATACTTAAACACTAATTATAAATTAATTTGAAATTTCTAGTAATAAATTAGCAATATTGCTAATTAAATAATTTAAACATGACTTTAACACGTTAACAGATACAAAAAAAAAATACACTTTGAAGATTAAGCACTGTATACAGAGTACCGTTTAGTTTGGGTACTACCAAAACAATCGTATAAACAACAATGTTATATAGAAACAAAATGTTATCTTCCTCCAAATTACCACACGATCCATGTGGTGATGCGGGATGTATATTGGATGAACGATGTACCGTATCCAGGTTTTCCGCTATCGTCAATTTCTTCGCTTCCACGTTATTGACTTTATGTGATTCTATACTCGAATTTACCAATATAAAATTTATTTGGCTTGTTTAGGTAAGATACACGGATGCAAAAGCGATTCACTGCCTTATTCTACCCACGGTGAAACAAAAAGATATTTACACTCATAACATTTTTGTATACAGTCACAATTGTAATAGTTACTCACCGACAGAAAGTATAGCACGGGTCGTGTGATGGAAACTTTTTACTTATTTGTTTTAAAACAAAATTGAAATTTTCAAGTTGAAAATTGGAAGAAGACTGATTAATGTGTAACACAAAACAGACGACAAAAAAAAAATGATAATTATCGATTGCATTTCCCCTACTTATCGTTAAAAGATTTGAGTTTTGGTTTATCGATTTTATCATGACGTCATGGTTTTAAATTAGACATAAAAAAAAAAAATTACCATCTTGCTACAGCTTCGTACAGTCTGTAGAATAAGAGCGTTTTACCAAAGACACTCTAAAATCTTAATTCCGTGACTGTTGAAAGTTGTAACTCAATCCTTTCAACTCGTGGGGACGACCCATACCCATGAGAAAGTCTCAACAAGCCGGGCATTTTATATTAGTATTTCTCATTTTAATATTCTTTACTTAATATCCTTTACATGATAAACTCCCATGAGTTTACCTTTAGGATCGCACAATTCATAAGCCACGTTTCCAACCGGTTTATTAATATAGGCTTTAATGTATTTCGGAGCTAGTTTGTAAGCAAATTTATTTGGAGCGCTACTCTGTGCAAAATTTCTTACAAATACTTCTTGACCAACTTGAAATTTTCTAGGACGGCTACGCAAATTATAATAATGAGAACTTTGGTTATACGCTTTCCTTAAATTTTCCAACACGGTTTTCTGTGCCAAGGTTAAACGGTCGGAATTTGTAAGTTCGACATCATTTTCTTCCAACATTTGAAGCGTGTGCAATATATGATAGTCCGACCCATGTCCAATATGATGGTTTCCGAATACCATAAAATGAGGCGACCTGTTCGTACTTTGGTGTGTAACATTTCGAAGCGCTGATCCAATTGAGTGAATATGTTCATCCCAATTAGAGTGATCTTGACGTATATATGCACGTATACTCGATAAAATGGATCTGTTTAGTCGTTCAGACATATTTGATTGAGGTGAGTATTTTGGGGTTAGAACTTGCTTCACACCAAATTGTATTAAAAACTCTGAGAAATAGTTGGAGCAAAACTGTTTGCCGTTGTCGCTCAAAATAACTTCCGGGACCGAAAATACGTGGAAAACTCTATTTTCAAGGAATTTTACAACATTCCTTGCGGATGCATCTCGCATAGGCTCAAGCAAAGCAAACCGAGAATACTGATCCAATACCACAAACAAATACGTATTCCCTTGTTTGGATCTCGGATATGGTCCAAGAAAATCTATGTAGAGTTTCTGCCACGGCCGAGAGACTGAAATATAATTACCCATAGGCGGTCGACTAATATTGTTTACGGGCTTACACATTTTACATATTTCACATTTAGATACAAAATCATTTACGTCCCTTGCCATATGATTCCAATAGTAAAATCGCCGAATTACATCTAATGTTTTACGTACTCCCAAATGAGCTGAAGTTGGTGGGCAATGCGCATTTATTATAATTGATTGGATCATACCATGCGGTACAATTAACTTCCATTGAGGGATATCCGATGACAAAGCCTCGCCGTTTAAATTTTCCGGTTTAATAAAAGCTCGATTTTCAACTATTTTCATATTGGAAATATGATTATTTTCGCTTTGAATTGTTTTGACTAAGGACTGATAATCCGCGTCTAAAAATTCTTCAGAATCCAAATCAATAGGGATTCGACCATCGACATTAACGTTTATAAAATCTATCTCATCCATATATTGCCGGGAAAGTGCATCTGGTACTAAGTTTTCGCTGCCTTTTTTATATTCAATTTTAAAGTTAAAACTCTGTAATTGCAGACTCCAGCGAGCAAGCCTACCTGTCAGCTCCCTTTGACTCATAAGCCATTTTAAACTTGCATGATCAGTTATGATCGTGAAAGGGAAACCTTCAATGTATTGCCTGAATTTCTTTACACTCAACACGGCCGCAAAGCATTCAAGCTCGGTAATGCTGTAATTTCGCTGGGCCGCGTTGAGCTTCTGTGAAATAAAGGCAATTGGTTGTTCTTCGAGACTGTCAGATTTCTGAAACAAGACGCTCCCAACGCCCGTCGTGGAGGCATCACATTGTATATAAAACGGACGGGTGTAATCTGGGTTGCATAGAACAGGTGGAGAAGACAGTGACAGCTTTAAACTCTCGAAAGCAGATTTTGCATCCGCATCCCAAACAAACTTCTTACCCTTTTTTAATAAATTCGTAAGAGGTGCCGCAATTTCGGAGTACCGGGGTATAAACCGCCTGTACCATCCAGACAGCCCTAAAAATCGTCTTATTTGTCGGACGGTTTTTGGCTCAGGATACGAATTTATAGCAGCCACTTTCTCAGGAGTGACTTTTAATACGCCGTCTCCCACTACATATCCCAGATAACGTACTTCTTTCAGTACAAATTTACTTTTGTCAATATTAATCGTAAGGTTTGCACGTTTTAACAGTTCCGCTACCTTTTCTAATAAAGTTAGATGCTCTTCAAATGTCTCACTAGTAATTAAAAGGTCATCTAGGTAGACGAAAACCTGAGAGTGTAGTTCGTGGGGTATAACTCTATGCATCAACCTACACATCGTCTGTGGGGCATTACAAAGTCCGAAAGGCATAACTTTAAATTGATACAGCGGACGATCTGGAACAGCAAAGGCAGTCTTATCTCTTGACCTCTCATCTAACGGTATTTGCCAAAAGGCGTCTTTCAAATCAAGAGTGGTAATCACTCGAGTTTTGCCAAGGCGACTTAGCAACCCATTGATGAGAGGTAAAGGGTAAGCATCCTTTACTGTTACTTCATTCAACTTCCGCGCATCAAGACACAATCGGACTTTGCCATTTGATTTGCGCACCACAGCGATGGGGGAGCTCCACGAACTACAACTCTCCTCGATCACTCCCAATGCCAGCATTCTGTCAATTTCTTTACTCATTTCTGCCTGAACGGCAGGTGACACGGCGTAATATCTTTGTTTAATGGGCTTTGATAGGCCCACATCAATTTCATGTTTAACCAAGTGTGTCCGCCCCAATCCTAGTACTGCAGACGAGGGAAATTTTGCAATGACTACATCTAACATGGATTTTTGTTCAGGTGAGAGATCATGATACGCATTTTGTTCCAGTTGTGAATCAAGTAAACCATCTAGTTCTGATACAGCGTCAGATGACGATGTTTTCAGCGCATGATCAGGAGATGGACTCCGGGATTTTGATGGAACAACTATTTTAATTTTAAATAAATCCCAGAAATCAATTCCCAGGTACAATGCTTGTTTTAGGTTTGGTGCAAGGTGAAATGTTACCATGTGAGTTTGACCTGCAAAGGTCACGGGAATACGGATGTGGCCAAGAATCGATTCTGCCTGACCACTGGCGGTCTTTACAGCTGTTGGAAAGTTAAAAAAATGAAGCCCCGGAATATCCAAAAATTTCTCGCAACCCTTCCCAAGTACGCAAATACTAGCCCCACTATCAAGTAATCCTTTATACGTCTCACCCAGCAGTTCCACCTCGGCATATGGACGTAAATCATTATTATCAGTCAACAAAGATTCGGCGATCAAATTTTTCATATGTTTGCGCAATTCCCAATAGCGTTCGTTGCGTTTTGGCCGTACATTAGCGCCGAAATCAGTTTGAGTAGACTGATTTACTAATTGGTGAAATTGATTAGTGTTTATTTGGTTGGCGTCCTCTTTAGCAACTCCGGATCTGTGTTGCTCGCCGTATCTATCTTTTCCTTTGGGGATGGTAAGCTGGTTAACCCCATCCCCCTCGATGCGTTTCCCGACTGTTTCTTATTCAAACAAGAAATACACTCTGGATACAATTTATTAGGTGCCCCACACCCAAAACAAAACTTGTGAGTCAAAGGAACCGGACATTGTTTGAAAAAATGGTCCTCATGGTAACAATTCCAACATTTCTTAGTTGGCCTTAATGGATTTTCTCGTCGTACATAACCTTGAGATTGTGGTCCTTGAAGAGAGCCTTTAGATAAATTAATCGCACATAATTCCTCATCATATTGCAGATGGGTTTCAAATGGTATCTCGCAAACTGAACGCTTAACACACAACATTTCGGGAACAAACCCTGTTCTAGCCCATGTATCTTCATAGGTTACACACTTTTGTACCATCTGACTTATTGTTGCAAAATGTTGATCTACCAATTTATCCTGCAACCCCGCCCTCATATTATGTCGCATAATGTACATTAGTTCGGAATCAGTAATTGGATTCTCCAGTTGAAGGGATATGGAAAGCAAATCTTGGTAAAAATCATAAAATGGTTCTTTTAATTTTTGTTTTCTAGACTCGAGAGTATAACGAATCTCATGATCCGATCTACGATCCTGAAACCGCTGAATTAAATCCATTTTTAAACCATTCCACGTTATTTTTTTATTCCTTTCGAGATAAGTCCAATACCAGTCAGCAGCTGTACCGGTAAGCACATAACTTAAATCGGTAATAAGCTGGTTATATGAATGACCTGCTGCAGAAGCCATATGCTCAACTTTAAATAAAAATCGTTTAATAGGTGTCCCTTTTGGCGACCCATCAAATGAAATATTCCATCGAGAAGCTGCATTTCCCGAATTGTGAATTATATTAGGATGAGAATTGCCATGAACAGGACTTGAAACAAAAAATTCAGAAGCAATCTTATTGTTCGCAACATTATCATCGTGAAAGAACCGAACTTGTTCCGGTTGGGAAAAATCCGCAGCGATAACTGATTTTGATGGACCTGGTTGATTTTCTTTTAATACATCAATACCCATGGCGGGTTTCTTGAAATTTGTTCGATCCACATCTGTGTCGCTAGCGGAGTCAGATGCATTAGTTCCGAGTTCTTCTAAAATAATCTCATTTAACTGATTAATGGACTTATCGGGCTCTATTTCGTTTGCTAACTGTTTACTACAAATGGCTATGAGGCTTGAACATTTATCAAGCAAACTTTTACACTCCTCTTTGACTCCCTTCGAATTCTGTATACGGTTCAATCTACTAAATAAATGTTTCAATCGGGACAGGACACAGTTTATTTTATGTGCGTTTTTACTTGGGATTGCCTCCTGCATTAATACATACAGGTCTTTCAATTTAAAAGAAATTTTTGAAACTTCCCTTTTAGGGTTTTTCCTAGCTGCATTGTGTGGTTTATTTCGAATTAAAACAGAGTGTTCCTTTTCTGACTGAATGGATTCTTTTAATTTTTCCAATTTAACGCCAGAGTTTCCCACAATTTCTCTTATTTCACACTCTATTTCAAATTCTTCAAATTCTAAGTGTTCTGGATCTATTGGATCCATATTGATCAGTATACGTTTATACTGAGTTAGCAAATTTAACAATGTATAAAAAAAAATGTTTCTTTCAAAACTTAATAGTTTTCCTTCTAATAGTTCAATTTGATTAGGGGTAAACTCATGGTCACTAACGAATTCTATGCACTGAATGATAAACAATAACCACTTCTACAAATAAATAAATAAATCATTTAAATATACTACCATTTATTTTCCATTTAAAGAACGTAAAGAACAATCACAAGGTACTAATTATGAACTTTACTAACAAAATCAATCAATCGGATAATCTATCCAAATGTCAGAATTGACAGAATAATTTTGCGCGGTTCATGCACTACTACCTTGTTAATAACAAAAAAAAATTATAATAAAACCAACGAAACTGAACAAGTGTTGTAAACATGCTTATAACGGACAATGAAAATCAAAACGTCAAGGACGGAATTCCTTGCGAACAGCATGTCACTACACCAGTCTAAATACGTTACTCTAACAAAATTAATCTGATTATATTTTGTGTCTTTCACACACGTTTGGGCGCCACTGTAACGGTTGTCTGAGATTTTCGACAAAATTTCGTACCACCGTTAACAGATCCACCAATTAGGATTCCCGATAGCAGCAAGTTTGCCGGCTGAAGCTACAGGAGAAGTGGGAGGGGTCTCTCGGGTAATTAGTGGATTTAAGTGAGCTGCTTTTCACAAAATAACGAAATAATAATTAATACATCATTCTCAGCGCATGTCTGCCACAGTGGAACACGAATTCACCCCATAATAGTAAATTAAAACAAATGCATGATTTTAGATTTAAACATAATTATTTAGAGAAAAGGATAATCGAAATCATAATCACAAAAATTTCGTTATAACTTTAAGTTTGCATGCAATTTTGAAAATATGTACTAAATATAATTTAAGCTACTATATAATAAATAACCGAAAAATACTATACGATAATAAAATTTTGGCAATAGTGTTACATTGGAATAACCGTAATGAAGTTATATATATATATATGAATGTATATAATAAAAATAATGTACCTGATTGATTCCTGCTAGAAGAAGAGCGCTCCAATTCCACCAGTTGTGTACAAATCTATATTCAAGGGAAAACAAAAATTCACTTGTACCTACAAATGTATCACTATCACTAAAACTTTATGTTTATCTTTTAAATTTCTTTTCTTTTAATGTTAAACTAACTTAAACGACACAATTCGGCATTCATTATTCTGAATATAACCTAAATCTCAATAAATTAGATGCAAAATACTTAAACACTAATTATAAATTAATTTGAAATTTCTAGTAATAAATTAGCAATATTGCTAATTAAATAATTTAAACATGACTTTAACACGTTAACAGATACAAAAAAAAAATACACTTTGAAGATTAAGCACTGTATACAGAGTACCGTTTAGTTTGGGTACTACCAAAACAATCGTATAAACAACAATGTTATATAGAAACAAAATGTTATCTTCCTCCAAATTACCACACGATCCATGTGGTGATGCGGGATGTATATTGGATGAACGATGTACCGTATCCAGGTTTTCCGCTATCGTCAATTTCTTCGCTTCCACGTTATTGACTTTATGTGATTCTATACTCGAATTTACCAATATAAAATTTATTTGGCTTGTTTAGGTAAGATACACGGATGCAAAAGCGATTCACTGCCTTATTCTACCCACGGTGAAACAAAAAGATATTTACACTCATAACATTTTTGTATACAGTCACAATTGTAATAGTTACTCACCGACAGAAAGTATAGCACGGGTCGTGTGATGGAAACTTTTTACTTATTTGTTTTAAAACAAAATTGAAATTTTCAAGTTGAAAATTGGAAGAAGACTGATTAATGTGTAACACAAAACAGACGACAAAAAAAAAATGATAATTATCGATTGCATTTCCCCTACTTATCGTTAAAAGATTTGAGTTTTGGTTTATCGATTTTATCATGACGTCATGGTTTTAAATTAGACATAAAAAAAAAAAATTACCATCTTGCTACAGCTTCGTACAGTCTGTAGAATAAGAGCGTTTTACCAAAGACACTCTAAAATCTTAATTCCGTGACTGTTGAAAGTTGTAACTCAATCCTTTCACCATCCGTTCCCATGCACCTCTAAAGAGTGGTACCGATGGCGGAATGAAGTTCCATTTAAATGACGCTAAGCGCTTCTGAGCCTCTAGATAGTCCAGCTTTATAAAGTCTTGCTTTAATTCTCTTTCAGCACCCTTAAAGTTGGTACCGTTGTCAGTATATATTTCGAGTGGGTTACCTCTTCTCGCCCGGAATCGAAGGAAGCACTGAATGAAGCTATCGGTGGAGAGGCTTGATGATACTTCTAGGTTTATAGCTCTTATGGTTAAACAGGTAAATACGACACCCCATCTTTTCTCCGATCGTCGTCCTACGACGACAGTAATTGGCCCAAAAAGATCTATTCCGACATAGCTAAAAGGTCAACAGAATGCCGCAAGTCTTGCCGGTGGTAGCGGAGCCATTTCCGGTGGTTTTGATTTTGCTTTTTGCTGCTTACACACTGGGCAGTCGAACTGGATTCTTCGTAGCAGATTGCGTAATCGTGGAATCTCATAGACCTGCCTCAATTCATTAACAATGGTTTCGTTGTTCTGGTGTTGATACATAACATGGTATTCGTGAACACCAGGCAAAATTTTCTTGCGTTTCGTGTTGTAGGGAATACAAATTGCTGCATCAATTCGTCAGCGAACTCTAAGAACTCCGTGTTCATCTAGATGCGGGGAGCATTTAAAAATTTGGCTTGCACAATCCACACCAGAGTTATTATTCAAATTTAGCATCGCTATCTCTTGTTGGTATTTGTCCCATTGAGCTCGCTTGATGAGCTGTACGGTGGCATTATGACGACTAGACTCATTCGAGTCTAAACTTATGAAAAATCCAGAGCTAGGTTCAAAAGTCAAACACCTCATCCAGACTTATAAGGAAAAGGGATACATTCGAAAACTAGAACCAGCCAAAACGGTCATGAAAAGTAGATCTTGGTATCTACCAATATTTGTAATGCAAAACCTAAACAAACCGGATAAAGTGCGACTGGTGTGGGACGCTGCAGCCAAAGTCGATGGAGTTTCATTAAATTCCAAACTGATGAAAGGGCCCGACGAACTTGCGCCACTACCAAGTGTCTTATTCAAATTCCGATAAGAAAGAATTGGTGTTACGGGTGATATCCAGGAAATGTTTCATCAAATGCGGAAAAGTTTAAATCGCGATATCCAAGAGCAGTCGAAGCCATCCAGCATCGATACTACGTCGATGACTGGTTGGACAGTTTTCGAAACATGGACGAGGCAATTCAAACGGTTCTACATGTAAGAACTATTCATCAACATGCGGGATTCCACATGAGAGGATGGATCAGCAATAAAATACGTCATAAAGGTACTATTGGTGATAAAGTCCTCGGGATGTGGTGGGATCACAAAAATGATAACTTTCGGTTCATATTAAATGCGAATCGAATTGATGCAGCATTGTTAGATGGGAGTAAAACGCCCACTAAAAGGGAAATATTAAGAATTCTGATGAGTGTTTTTGACCCTTTGGGTCTAATATTAAATCTCCTCATCTATGCCAAGTTGATCTTGCAAGAAGTATGGCGTAGCGGAACTGATTGGGATGAACCGATTATAGACAAGTTGAATGAACGATGGAAAACTTGGGTGAGACACCTAGTAAATGTTGATCAGCTCTCGATTCCTCGTTGCTATGATCTGGGATCAAGACCGGCGACGTACCAACTGCACGTATTTGTTGATGCTAGTCAGAATGCATACGCAGCGGTGGCTTACATTCGAACAACAACATCTAATAGAGTCACTACTGCGCTGGTTGCATCAAAGACTCGCGTAGCCCCGAACAACAAGCTGATCTCTATACCACGTCTCGAACTAATGGCAGCAGTGTTAAGTGCTCGTTTGGGTTCATCAGTAATAAAATCACATTCCATTAGTATCGGGTCAAAGCACTATTGAACAGATTCAAAAGCAGTAATTGGCTGGTTGAAATCTGAGGCCCGAAACTATAAACAATTTGTGGCATTCCGGATAACCAAATGCCTGGAAAAATCCAAGGAAAACGAGTGTAACTGGCTGGCAGGGAAAGAAAATGTCGCGGATGAGGCCACCAAATGGACGGGGAATTCACCAAACTATGAAATTGGCTTGAGATGGGTTCAAGGCCCAGCCTTTCTAAAATAACCCCAGATAGAATGGCCCATCATCGTGTCATATCCGTAGAACCGCCAATAGCTATCAATCCAGACCATTGTTCAACATGGGCAAAGCTACTTCGAGCCCAAGTTAACGTAAATAGAGCACGTCATATGTTTCTGTCGCTGATCAAACGTTCCAAACCGATGGCAGGGCCAAAGACATACAAAGAGTTTCAACATGCCACGTAAATAAATGTAAACCGTGAATTTGAGAAAATAAAAAGAAAGTACTAAAACCGCTTAGTTTAAATTATAATAGGTAGGATTTTGACGCACACAGCTTCGTCAAGTTTCATTTTACTATTATCAACATTTTTAAATTGCTGTTTTGTGCCCAATTTTCCAATTCTATTTACAAAAGCAATCGTCGTTATGCATCGAATTTAATTACTTGGAAAGTCAGTTAATCGAATTATCTATCTCAACGGTATTCAGTACTGGCGCTATACCAGGTACTGTTGGTAAAGTGAAAAATGCAAAATGAATGCGATAAATACAATAAAATTGAAATTATTAAAAGTTTCTAAAGGGGAATTGTAAAATTCGCTAATAGTACAAGTGCATGATTGATTCATATATAAAGGAAAAATCTGTATAATAAATTAGCAGTTCAGTCATTATTATTCAGCCTGATGCTGTGTTTATGACATAGGAACATAGGAAGATAGGGAGTGTGACACGACCAACCAAATTATTTAAAATGCCACAAGCCCCGCCTACTAGCCTACATTGATCAAAAGTAAGAAATTTTTCAACTAGAGCATGGAAGTAATAGGCGGGGATTGTGATATTCCAAATAATTTGGTTGGTCGTGTCACACTCCCTATCTTCCTATGTTCCTATGTTCCTATGTCATAAACTCAGCATAATAGATGATTGAAAAGTAATTTATTTTTAACAATTTTCGTCATATCAAAACTGAATTTCAAAACTCTTAACAATATCTCCTCTTCGTACAATTATTATCTATCTGGCTAATTGATTCCTGAATTCAAATTGATTTTGGATGCAAAAAAACACATGACGCAAATTAGAATAAAAATGTTACCCCTTTGGTATCGCGCCTGACAACCTACCACTTTTTTTCATTTAGGTTTTGATAAACTTAACACTTTATTAACTAACGCGATATTCAAAAATCATACAATAATATTGTTGACAAGTGGATCAATGTTTTTTTGGAAGTGATGAAGTAATAAATACTGGATTAAAAACGAAATGTAATCGATTGAATTACTTTACAAAACAATTAATTTATCTTTACAATAATTCACATTCACTATAAGTATATAAATGGAATATAAATAATAATTCATGTGATTTTATTTAAATATTTGTGCAACCAAACTTCAAAAACCTGATTTTTAATTCAAAATAATTCTAGTTTCACAAAATCACAAAAATGTTAACCAATATTTTATCTATATCACCCAACCATGAACTTTAAAACAAATAAACTAAACAATACATCTGTAAAATGATGATTTGGGATAATTTTGCAATAAAAGCCGCCATCTAAGGTAGCGCATGTTTTATTGATTAACTCATCGTTTGGTCTTTAAAAAAATTTGTTGCATTTATCTTTGCTGTTATCTGGTACACCTGAAAGAGTCATTATAAAGCTATAACAAATTTTTATGGCAGAATCGTTAAAACCAGGATTGATTTTTTTTCTCGTTCAAAATTATTAAGTCATAAAAATGTTGTGAGGCTTTTGTCACTGTTTTCATAAATATTAGATAATTATTAAAATTTTGTATCAAACAAAAAACACTTTTATTTTCTATAAAAATATTTCAGAATTATTTAATTGATGCAATAATAATTGAATTAAAGACCTTGACTTTTTATTTCTAAATGTATCGTTTTGCTATAAATAAATAGAGTTCTAAAACAGAATAATATGCTAATGAGGCTCCAAGTTGTATAAACCAACATTGAATGTAACCACGACTATTATTTATCAACGGTGAATCTGCAATAAAATATTAAATGATTGACGATATAAACATTATGTATAATAATGCGTGTCTTGTTCTGAAAATTCATAATAAAATAAATAATTTGTATTTAGTTTTGAAATGTCACCTGAATCTTGGAAATTAGTATTCATAATCGCTCGATCAAGTTCATCAAAATCTTATTATTTACCGATTCTAAATATCTAGTAAGAAAAGCTTATTTACTGTTGTTTTTTTTTCTTTTTATGTTTTTTTAAATATTTAATACCAAAATAAATAATATTCTGACAGAGATTGAAAGATTATCGGTATTCTTCTTAACTCGCATACAAAGAATGAATGTGAATATACTTTTCTTTTATTATGTAATCGATGTACCTAATAGGCAATAATAGAACACAATATACAAAAAAAAAAGTTCATATTTAATGATCGAGTGCTAGACACGTGTTTCGCCCACACGTACAAATACATTTTTTTAAAAGGTAGATTTAAAGTTTAAAATCGTGATTCATGTATATTTCCAAAAAATAATAAAATTGAAGGTTTTTTGTTTGATTTGACCATTCCAATAAATTAGATTACTTTATTGATTTTAAAGGACAATTTACTATTTTTGGTACCTCCTACAGAATTGTACGTAAGGTTTTATCGTAATGAGGCTAATTACTGTTGTGCACCGATCTTACTATCAGCAGAATAAATATGTTTTACAAATTAGCGAAAAAAAGGTAAAGGGAACCACCTACAATATCCCAGGCTAAACACAAAAAAATTATAATTTTATTATACCTTACAATAATAGGGTCCACGCGTTTGTTTGAGTTTAACAATATTTTAAGATGACATTTCACATAATATTTGAAACGTTTTGACCAAATTTTTATTAGTTCAAATAAATTTGGACAGGAAATTTACAAAGTTTTATCGCTATTATTTATATAAACATGAAAACGTTTTATTAGTCAATAAAATAGAGATCAAATTGAAGAATAAATTATAAACATCTGCGAATTTTTAAACCTTAATAAAGGACACAAAAAAAAATCACAAACTTTTATTACATGGTGTTCTTGTTTTGGTTGAAGTCATTAATAAGGGCTGGTTAGTTATTGGGAGTGTGAATTAATTCTTAGACTAGATATTTAGATGTCGCTACGTGAGATTACGTATAGTTTGACAAGCAATTCCAATTGCATTTTGTAGCTGTCACAATTGTCAATCTAATTCAGAGCAGAAAGTGTTATTTTTCATATTACTTCATTTTTTTGTAATCGATTTAACCTTTATGTGCACGGCAAGGTACAATTGTACCTATTTGTTTTTTAATTTAATTTTTTTTAATTAATTCGGTTAGCTAGATGTCCAAATATTTTGTTTAGCCTCAATTAGTCTTTCTAGGTTCAGTGTTTGATATTTTCTTTAATCTAGTAGGATTTCAAAGTTAACTATATGCAAAAATAATAGAATACCCCTTAAACGGGCACCTAAGGTACATTTGTACCTACTTATAATATGTATGGAAATTTCAAAATTGAAGCCAGCCCATATAGAGAAATATTGGTATACAGCAACTATAATAAAACACCATAATTTATTTGGTATTAAAGTTTATTATTTCAAATTTAAATTTGAAATTGATTGCATTTATTTATTGTTATTGCATGCTCATTGCAAACTGGTCGCATGCAAATCGAACAACATTTCCGAGTTTTTCGCTGGAATGACGACATCGACCGACAAACATATGTAGCAGCTCCCAACATTTGAGCGTGAATTTCCTGATGTAGATGGAGTCGACGCTGCAGAAGCAATCTCCTAACATGCACTCTATCCCAGTTTTGCTGGAAAACTGAGCCATCACTTTTGGATTCGCGGCACGATCTTCAATTGCTGCCATTGCTAATTGCTTACCCAGATCCTGTCAAAATGTGCATCGACTAAATGAAGACTTAGTGGTAACCGAATTATTTTTAAAATAAGTGATGTACGAAGCTAGAGCTGCGGCATCGACCATATTATAAAACATGGCTTGCGGCTATCGGAACGTCTTTCTTTTAGTCGTGTAATGCGTCAGCATTTTGTCCGTCATATCAACACCGCTTTTGGTCGCATTATAATTCATAATCGCCTCCGGCTTGCATTTCACTCTACCATCTGTATTATTACATATAAGAACAAATGCTAATTTTCCCATCCTCGTTGAATCCAAACAAGCTTGAATTATCTGGCTTAGCCGAACATTTTTTAAAATTGCTTGGAATGCATGTCTTAATTTGCTTTGTCGTTCCAGCCATTGTTAATTGCCACGACAATAACAACCGCGCCAAAGGTAATGCGGAAAAAATTGTCCATCGTAATATTTCGCCCGGAACCTTTAAATTGGTGGCACAAATCACGTACAACTCTTTGCCCTTGGCCCTTTTCGGGTCCATTGGGACCTTTTCTTGTGTAAAGCAGGCCTGTAATGGGATATGGTGTCGTTGCGTCTTAAACCCAGAATATCTTCAGGCCACATTTCGCCGGCTTAGATGGGATATATTTGGTAAATCGAGCTCTATCTTGAAACGGAAAAACCTGTTCGTCCACGGTTACACAATCAGATGCAATGTATTTTGACGATAAATTGCCGTTTAGCAATAGCCATATGTCGCTAAAAGCAGCAGCTTTATCCGTCTGCAATCGTTCGGATCGGTTGGTATTATTCACAAATCGAATGAATCGACATAGGCTGCGAAGTCTATTATTCGAAATGGTTGCTCTTTAAAGTGGGTTGGAATCTGATCGCCATAGCACGCTGTGGTGCTCATTATTGGAGCGATGTGCACCCATTGTAAGGATTCCCAAATACGCATAAAATTCTTTTGATAATAAGCGGGTCCAGCTTCTGGCTCTTTTGTCAGGATTCTCGTTATTCCGCGTTATTTTTACTGTTTTTGCGTTATTGTTACTGTATTTTGTACATATTGTATATTTACTGTTGTAATTATAATCATCCTGAATTTATTTTCAACAATTTTTGTTCACAAATATACAATACATATACGTATAAATACAGGTTTATTACCGTTATTTTAAAATATTTCGATTTATTTTATAGCCAATGAATTCTGCTTTTCGAAAAGATATTTTTCATACCGCTAACTCATTTAAATCAAATTGAAAAATATATTTTTCGAGAAAAAAATTGTATTAAGGTAAATTTTTCATACAAAATACATGAAGGTACAAATGTACCTTTGGTGCCTCGGATATGATGTAAAATTTGCCATGCACATAAAGGTTAAAATGGATCGTGATAAGTTGTTTTTTCGAGGGGTTCTTCTTTTCTTTTTTGATTCCAAGAAAACTACCGCTGAAGCTCACCGATTGCTTTCTGATACTTATGGTAATCAAGCTCCATCGAGAGAAAGCTGTTTCAATTGGTTTCATCAATTCCAAAGTAATGATTTTGACTTGACAGACAAAGAACGGCGAGGTCAGCCAAAAAAGTTCAAAGATGCGGGTATACAAACATTATTGGATGAAAATGCATGTCAAACGCAAAAAGAATTTGCAATCCAGTTAAACATTGACCGATCAACTCGAAGCACAATTGCAAATTTTCGAATTTCATGGCTCTGAATTCGTAGGCTATAGCTCAGATGATTTTCAATTAAATAGAATTTTCTACGACATGTGTAGAAATATTCGAGCGATCCAAATGGCCGTTAGCATGACGATTACAAGTTTTAACAGCTAATGCTAGAGGTATCAATCATCGAAATCGGAGCACAATTGCAGATTTTCGATTTTCGTGGCTCTGAATTCGTGGGCAGTAGCTCAGTTGATTTTCAATAAAATCGAATTTTCTACGACATGTGTAGAAATATTCGAGCGATCCAAATGGCCGTTAGCATGACGATTACAAGATTTAACAGCTAATGATAGAGGTATCAATCATCGAAATCGGAGCAAAATTGCAAATTTTCGAATTTCGTGGCTCTGAATCCGTGGGCTATACCTCAGTTGATTTTCAATAAAATCGAATTTTCTACGACATGTGGAGAAATATTCGAGCGATCTAAATGGCCGTTGGCATGGCGATTACAGGTCTCAACAGCTAATGATAGAGGTATCAATCATCGAAATCGGAGCACAATTGCAAGTTTTCGAATTTCGTGGCTCTGTATTCGTGGGCTATAGCTCAGTTGATTTTCAATAAAATCGAATTTTCTGCGACATGTGTAGAAATATTCGGGCGATCCAAATGGCCGTTGGCATCGCGATTACAGGTTTCAACAGCTAATGATAGAGGTATCAATCATCGAAATCGAAGCACAATTGAAAATTTTCGAATTTCGTGGCTCTGAATTCGTGGGCTATAGCTCAGTTGATTTTCAATAAAATCGAAATTTCTACGACATGTGTAGAAATATTCGGGCGATCCAAATGGCCATTGGCATGACGATTACAGGTTTCAACAGCTAATGATAGATGTATCAATAATCGAAATCGGAGCACAATTGCAAATTTTCGAATTTCGTGGCTCTGAATTCGTGGGCTATATATAGCTCAGTTGATTTTCAATAAAATCGAATTTTTTACGACATGTGCAGAAATATTCGGGCGATCCAAATGGCCGTTGGCATCGCGATTACAGGTTTCAACAGCTAATGATAGAGGTATCAATCATCGAAATCGGAGCACAATTGCAAATTTTCGAATTTCGTGGCTCTGAATTCGTGGGCTATATATAGCTCAGTTGATTTTCAAAAAAATCGAATTTTTTACGACATGTGTAGAAATATTCGGGCGATCCAAATGGCCGTTGGAATGACGATTACAGGTCTCAACAGCTAATGATAGAGGTAACAATCATCGAAATCGGAGCACAAATGCAGATTTTCGAATATCGTGGCTCTTAATTCGTGGGCTATAGCTCAGTTGATTTTCAATAAAATCGAAATTTCTACGACATGTGTTAAAATATTCAAGCTATCCAAATGGCCGTTGGCATGACGATTACAGGTTTCAACAGCTAATGATAGAGGTATCAATCATCGAAATCGGAGCACAATTGCAAATTTTCGAATTTCGTTGCTCTGAATTCGTGGGCTATAGCTCAGTTGATTTTCAATAAAATCGAATTTTCTACGACATGTGTAGAAATATTCGGGCGATCCAAATGGCCGTTGGCATCGCGATTACAGGTCTCAACAGCTACTGATACAGGTATCAATCATCGAAATCGGAGCACAATTAAAAATTTTCGAATTTCGTGGCTCTGAATTCGTGGGCTATAGCTCAGTTGTTTTCAATAAAATTGAATTTTCTACGACATATTTAGAAATATTCGAGCGATCCAAATGGCCATTGGCATGATGATTACAGGTTTCAACAGCTAATGATAGATGTATCAATCATCGAAATCGGAGCACAATTGAAAATTTTCGAATTTTGTGGCTCTGAATTCGTGGGCTATATATAGCTCAGTTAATTTTCAATTAAAATCGAATTTTTTACGATATGTGCAGAAATATTCGGGCTATCCAAATGGCCGTTGGCATGGCGATTACAGGTCTCAACAGCTAATGATATTGGTATCAATCATCGAAATCGGAGCACAATTGCAGATTTTTGAATTTCGTGGCTCTGAATTCGTGGGCTATAGCTCAGTTGATTTTGAATAAAATCGAATTTTCTACGACATGTCTAGAAATATTCGAGCGATCCAAATGGCCGTTGGCATGACGATTACAGGTCTCAACACCTATTTATAGAGCTATCAATCATCGAAATCGGAGCACAATTGCAGATTTTCGAATTTCGTGGCTCTGAATTCGTGGGCTATATAGCTCAGTTGATTTTCAATAAAATCGAATTTTTTACGACTTGTGTAGAAATATTCGGGCTATCCAAATGGCCGTTGGCATGGCGATTACAGGTCTCAACAGCTAATGATAGAGGTATCAATCATCGAAATCGGAGCACAATTGCAGATTTTTGAATTTCGTGGCTCTGAATTCGTGGGCTATAGCTCAGTTGATTTTCAATAAAATCGAATTTTCTACGACATGTGTAGAAATATTCGAGCGATCCAAATGACCGTTGGCATGACGATTACAGGTCTCAACAGCTAATGATAGAGGTATCAATCATCGAAATCGAAGCACAATTGAAGATTTTCGAATTTCGTGGCCCTGAATTCGTGGGCTATAGCTCAGTTGATTTTCAATAAAATCGAATTTTTTACTACATGTGTAGAAATATTCGAGCGATCCAACTGGCCATTGGCATGACGATTACAGGTCTCAACAGCTAATGATAGAGGTATCATTCATCGAAATCGGAGCACAATTGCATATTTTCGAATTTCGTGGCTCTGAATTCGTGGGCTATACCTCAGTTGATTTTCAATAAAATCGAATTTTCTACGACATGTGTAGAAATATTCGAGCCATCCAAATGGCCGTTGGCATGACGATTACAAGTCTCAACAGCTAATGATAGAGGTATCAATCATCGAAATCGGAGCACAATTGCAAATTTTCGAATTTCGTGGCTCTGAATTCGTGGGCTATAGCTCAGTTGATTTTCAATAAAATCGAATTTTTTACGACATGTGTAGAAATATTCGAGCGATCCAAATGGCCGTTAGCATGACGATTACAGGTCTCAACAGCTTATGATAGAGGTATCAATCATCGAAATCGAAGCACAATTGCAGATTTTCGAATTTCGTGGCCCTGAATTCGTGGGCTATAGCTCAGTTGATTTTCAATAAAATCGAATTTATTACTACATGTGTAGAAATATTCGAGCGATCCAACTGGCCATTGGCATGACGATTACAGGTCTCAACAGCTAATGATAGAGGTATCAATCATCGAAATCGGAGCACAATTGCATATTTTCGAATTTCGTGGCTCTGAATTCGTGGGCTATACCTCAGTTGATTTTCAATAAAATCGAATTTTCTACGACATGTGTAGAAATATTCGAGCCATCCAAATGGCCGTTGGCATGACGATTACAAGTCTCAACAGCTAATGATAGAGGTATCAATCATCGAAATCGGAGCACAATTGCAGATTTTCGAATTTCGTGGCTCTGAATTCGTGGGCTATAGCTCAGTTGATTTTCAATAAAATCGAATTTCAACCAACACGTGTCGAAATATTCGAGCGATCCAAATGGCCGTTGGCATGACGATTAAAGGTCTCAACAGCTAATGTTATTGGTATCAATCATCGAAATCGGAGCGCAATTGCAGATTTTCAAATTTCGTGGCTCTGAATTCGTGGGCTATAGCTCAGTTGATTTTCAATAAAATCGAATTTTTTACGACATGTGTAGAAATATTCGAGCGATCCAAATGACCGTTGGCATGACGATTACAGGTATCAACAGCTAACGATAGAGGTATCAATCATCGAAATCGGAGCACAATTGTAAATTTTCGAATTTCGTGGCTCTGAATTCGTGGGCTATAACTCAGTTGATTTTCAATAAAATCGGACTTCAACCGACAAATGTCAAAATACTCGAGCGATCCAAATCCCCGTTGGCATGACGATTACAGGTTTCAACACCTATTTATAGAGCTATCAATCATCGAAATCGGAGCACAATTGCAGATTTTCGAATTTCGTGGCTCTGAATTCGTGGGCTATATATAGCTCAGTTGATTTTCAATAAAATCGAATTTTTTACGACTTGTGCAGAAATATTCGGGCTATCCAAATGGCCGTTGGCATGGCGATTACAGGTCTCAACAGCTAATGATATTGGTATCAATCATCGAAATCGGAGCACAATTGCAGATTTTCGAATTTCGTGGCCCTGAATTCATGGGCTATAGCTCAGTTGATTTTCAATAAAATCGAATTTCAACCGACACGTGTAAAAATAATCGAGCGAACCAAATGGCCTTTGGCATGACGATTAAAGGTCTCAACAGCTAATGATATTGGTATCAATCATTGAAATCGGAGCACAATTGCAGATTTTCAAATTTCGTGGCTCTGAATTCGTGGGCTATAGCTCAGTTGATTTTCAATAAAATCGAATTTTTTACGACATGTGTAGAAATATTCGAGCAATCCTAATGGCCGTTGGCATGACGATTACAGGTATCAACAGCTAACGATAGAGGTATCAATCATCGAAATCGGAGCACAATTGTAAATTTTCGAATTTCGTGGCTCTGAATTCGTGAGCTATAACTCAGTTGATTTTCAATAAAATCGAACTTCAACCGATACATGTCAAAATATTCGAGCGATCCAAATGGCCGTTGGCATGACGATTACAGGTCTCAACAGCTAATGATAGAGGTATCAATCATCGAAATCGGAGCACAATTGCAGATTTTTGAATTTCGTGGCTCTGAATTCGTGGGCTATAGCTCAGTTGATTTTCAATAAAATCGAATTTTCTACGACATGTGTAGAAATATTCGAGCGATCCAAATGACCGTTGGCATGACGATTACAGGTCTCAACAGCTAATGATAGAGGTATCAATCATCGAAATCGAAGCACAATTGCAGATTTTCGAATTTCGTGGCTCTGAATTCGTGGGCTATACCTCAGTTGATTTTCAATAAAATCGAATTTTCTACGACATGTGTAGAAATATTCGAGCGATCCAAATGACCGTTGGCATGACGATTACAGGTCTCAACAGCTAATGATAGAGGTATCAATCATCGAAATCGGAGCACAATTGTAAATTTTCGTTACTCAGTTGATTTTCAATAAAATCGAACTTCAACCGACACATGTCAAAATATTCGAGCGATCCAACTGGCCGTTGGCATGACGATTACAGGTCTCAACACCTATTTATAGAGCATCATCGAAATCGGAGCATAATTGCAGATTTTCGAATTTCGTGGCTCTGAATTCGTGGGCTATATAGCTCAGTTGATTTTCAATAAAATCGAATTTTTTACGACATGTGTAGAAATATTCGAGCGATCCAACTGGCCATTGGCATGACGATTACAGGTCTCAACAGCTAATGATAGTGTTGAAGCCACTGAAGACGACAAACCCTGAAAATAAAAGAAAATTGAATTACACGAAATATTATACAACACATTACCACATATTTATGTTAAATTGTCCCATTGAAGTCACTGTAGTTTCCATAAGTATTATAACCTAGAATCAAATTAATATTTTGTATTTAAATTTTCTTTCTTATTAACACATTTGAATACTTATCTGTTATTATTTACAATCTTAAATTTATATTGGAATCTAAAATGAAATTTAATAACTTTGAATTAATTTATACATATTTAAATTTAATAATTGAATTAGCTTACCTTTATTATTGATTAAATTTTTGTTTGTTTACGTTCTATGATGACATTTTAAAAACTCCTAAATGTATACATATAGACAATAAGAATCTTTAAAATGTTGTGTAGACTTTTGGCCATCTGCCAACAACCATAAAAATAATGTACTATAATAAGAGCAAAGGTTGTCAAATTAAAAATAAAGAAAAATTTCTTCCCTTCTAAAACGAACCATCAAAGCGTTCACATCAAATTTATGAGAATAAAAAAAATTATTGTGAAAATAAAAACCGAAAATACAAAAATTGTTAAGAATAAAATTGTTAACCAAACACAATCGTGATTTAATAAAGTTTTTTTTTTGTATTTAACTTTGTGCTAACCAGTACACCGTACCGATACCAAGTTTATCGTATCTTTATTCATGTACCAAGTTTGCAACTTATTTTGGAACCTAACCTTTTGGTACATGAAATTGGTCCTTCGAGCCGGATGGTAAAATCCTAACCAGTAAATCAACCAGCCGTATACAACCGTAGCAGCATTTAATCCATTGGAATTTTAATCAAACCGGATACACCCAGTTCTACATAGCAGATTGGAAAAACATAACCTACATTGGTACAAAACCGCATGGAAACCAAAAGCACATGGAAGGATAAAACCGCAAGTATCACATATTAACTATTTATACCTAATAAATAAAGAAATTAAATAAAAATAAATAATTAATCGAGTTTTATTAATTAAATAATCTAAATTTTCGGTAAAAATATTTTTTCACCTGTTTCGAAAATAATCCACCTAAACCTAACGATTAAAGGTTAACTATAAACGCTTAAAATAATTGTTTCGAACATTTAAAATCTAGAAAAGTGAATTAATAGTGCGCATATAATAAAAGTTCATAAAAGTGAAATAAATTAGTGATACTTGAAAACAAAATGGCTGACATTGGATCATTGAAAAAACGGCGTGCATATATTAAAGGCAGCATGACGAAATTGCTAAACTTTATCAAAGCCATCAGCGAAACCACCAATGCCGAAGAAATTAAAGTGCGGTTAACAAACGTTGAGCGATATCGAAACGGGTTCATCGAGGTGGAGAACAGCATAGTTGCCCTAGACAACAAAGAAGAATTAGATGTAGACTTTGAAGAAAACTATTACACAGTGGTAGCAGGTTTAAATCTCGCATTAAGAAAAAAAATGGAGCCTACAATGTCACTCAACGATACATTTATTGATGCATCTACAGCGGGAAACCACATTGAAGTGAAATTACCTAAAATTTCGATACCGGTTTTCTCTGGAGATTACACCGAATGGCAGTCATTCCATGACTTGTATTGCTCAACTATCCACGATAACAATAAACTAACGCCGTCACAAAAACTACAATACCTAAAGGGATCGTTGAAAGGTGAAGCGGCAGGCCTGTTAAAACATTTCAGCGTCACAGATGCCAACTACATTGAAGCTCTGGGAAAATTAAGAGAGAGATATGACCGAAAGAAACACACTATTTACGCTTTTATCAAAAGCTTCATATCTCAATCAGCAGTAACAACACCAAACAGCACGAATGTAAGAACACTTTTGGATACATCGGATGAGATCATCAGAGGTCTTAAGGCGCTTGGAGAAGCAGCAGAAACAAGAGACCATTGGCTGATCCACATTTTAGTGAACAAACTGGACCATGAGACTAATAGTTTGTGGGCACAAACCTCGGCAGAATATGATCTCCCAACCATAAAACAATTTTTTGATTTTCTAGCAAAACGGGTCGATGCACTAGAATCGTTGAGATCACAAAACAAACGTCCTCAATTACCACCAATTCAACCAAAACAAAATGTGAGAAGCCATGTCGCAACAGGAGAAACAAATAAAACTCAGATATGCTCAGTATGTACCGAGGATCATAGGCTGTTTGAGTGTAGCAAATTCAAGGAAATGTCATTAGCAGAACGGAAATCTTTCCTAATTCGAGAAAACCGGTGTTTCAATTGCTTGAATAACAACCATAGTGTCTACAATTGCAAGTCTAAGTTTCGTTGCAAACTATGCAATAGAAGACATCACAGTTTGCTGCATGAAAATCAACCGATAGCAACGCAAGCAAACGCTGTCCAGACCGAAGTTCAGCCATCCGAACCCGAAACATCTAGCCATACTACCAACACCAATATAGGAAGCTCCATATTACCGACTGCTTTGATCCGTATAACCGATGCGCAAAACCAAACACATTTATACAGAGCCCTGCTGGATTCCGGATCACAAGTATCGTTTATCAGCGAAAATTGTGCACAACAACTACAATTGCCAAGAAATAATGCCAGAATTGCCATTACAGGGATCGGAGCCACTGCAAGCGGACATACCAAGGGATCAATAACGTTAAACATGACACCATGGAACAAATTAGAACCAAACATCCATATCAAGGCATTTGTATTACCAAAATTAACCGCAAGACAACCACCAATCTCACGAAGCATTAACATGGAGTTTTTCGAAAAATATGAGTTAGCAGATTCTCAATTTTATAAAGGCAAAGCGATCGACGTCATAATTGGAGCGGACATATTTTTTGATCTGTTATGTGAAGGAAATTTGATTACTCCCAACCAACTTACAATGCAAAAAACCGTTCTTGGATGGATTGTTGCAGGCGGATCAAATGAAATGCACTCGAGTCAAGCATTCACAGCTACTTTAAATAATCCAGATGATACGTTAGATCACCTATTAAAGCGATTCTGGGAAATTGAAGCAATGCAAAACCTAAGTCACGAGCTTACACCAGA
Organism: Tipula helvola; assembly: GCA_963556165.1. NCBI lineage: Eukaryota > Metazoa > Arthropoda > Insecta > Diptera > Tipulidae > Tipula > Tipula helvola. The sequence goes on along the minus strand of OY744482.1, from coordinate 318,098,018 downwards.
GGAAAGATTATGCGAGAGTAATTTTAAAAATACCGCAACTACAAACCGCGACGGCCGATTCAAAGTGAGACTTCCTTTCAAACGTGCCCCATCGATCTTAGGAGACTCCTTTCGTACAGCGGCTAAACGTATGTATTCGATAGAAAAAAGGTTTAATAGAGAAAAGGAATTTGCTGTAACATATAAGGACTTCATGGCAGAATACATCAATATGGGGCACATGAAGATTGTCAATAATACTGGAAGAAACTGCAATGTCTATTATCTACCACATCACGGTGTCATCAAAAATTCCAGCACTACAACAAAACTCCGAGTTGTTTTTGATGGCTCCGCTAAAACTACCACGGGCATCTCATTAAACGAATGTCTTGCAGTTGGACCAACAGTACAACCAACTTTGTACGAAATTTTATGCCGTTTTAGGATGTTCAAAATTGTATTTACAGGTGATGTGGAAAAAATGTTCCGACAAGTCCTAGTTGCGGAGGAAGACACCAAATTTCAACGGATATTGTGGCGAGATTCTCCAGACAAAGCATTTAGCACGTATGAATTACAGACAGTAACATACGGTACCGCAAGCGCAACCTACCTAGCCACGCGCGCTCTTAATGAGGCAGCAACCAAATGTCAAGAAGAATTTCCAGAAGCAGCAAACCATATAAGAAACCACTTCTACGTAGATGACCTAATGACTGGTGCTGATTCATTAGAGGAAGCAATCACGTTAAAGAGTAACATAAACAACATACTCACACGTTCCGGATTTCACCTAAGAAAATGGCTAGCTAATGATGAAACATTAGTACGAAATACTGAAACCACTGCGGAAATAAATAATTTGGAAATAGAAAAATCTACCTCCGTAAAAGTACTGGGATTACACTGGAATCCAACAACAGACTGTTTCCAAATTAAAGTAAACCTGAACGACCACGCTATTATGACCAAACGAGGAATATTATCGGAATCAAGCCGACTGTTCGACCCATTGGGATGGCTTGCTCCAATTACCGTAAGCATAAAAATGTTTTTCCAGACTTTATGGGCAAAGAATTTAAAATGGGATGAAAAATTACCACTAGACATTGAAAATGAATGGCGAAATTTACGTGACAACTTACCGAAAATCGAAGAAATTGTGATAGAGAGATACATACACACAAACAGTAATTCTAAAATATCTCTCCATGGATTTTCTGATGCTTCCAGATACGCTTATTCGGCGGTAGTATATGCTCACATAGTAAAACCAAATGGAGATTCGATTGTAAAGTTATTATCTGCTAAAACTAAGGTCGCACCAGTAAAACAAATCTCCATACCACGATTGGAGCTGTGTGGCGCACTACTCCTCAGCAAATTGCTCTTAAGTCTAAAGCAAACCCTCAAAACAGAAATCGCCGACATCACTGCTTGGACTGATTCGACCGTTGTGTTGGATTGGCTATCTGCGCCTCCCGCAAAGTGGAATACATTTGTAGGGAATAGAACTGGTGAAATACTCACAAGCATGAGCAGATCACAATGGAGGCATGTAAATTCAAAAGACAATCCGGCTGACTGTGCCTCAAGGGGAATCGCACCTGGAACGTTAAAAAATTTTAGTTTATGGTGGAACGGTCCAAAGTGGATAGCAAATTGTGCAGCTTGGCCAAAAACCCCTGAAGTTCACATAAACACAACCGAAGAATTACATATCCATTCACTACAAACCCAAATTCATCAGCCAAACATAATAGATGATTTAGTGAAAAGAATATCAAGCTTCGAAAAAATTATCCGAATTTTAGCTTATGTCCTCCGATTTATTGACCTAAGGCTAAAGAGAACTTCAATCAATTTATCTTCACCATACCTGCATAGTGAAGAATTAAGAAAACCACAGCAACTCATACTGAAACATATACAATTGAGACATTTCGCGTTGGAAATCAGCATGCTAACAACAAATAAGGAACTACCCAGCTCAAGCAAATTAAAATATCTCAATCCATTTTTAGACGAATCAGGATTACTACGAGTCGGAGGAAGGCTTTCAAATGCATCTATAACTTACGCAATAAAACACCCAGTAATATTGCCAGCGAGAGATGAGATCACCGAGTTAATTGTGACTGAACACCACTTACGCTACCTTCATGCTGGACAGAGTCTGATGATCGCCACACTGCGTCAAAAATATTGGGTCTTAGGCTGCAGACAGTTGGTAAGAAAAGTCGTCCATAAGTGCCTGAAATGCTTGAGATATAAAGGAGAAAATATAAAACAAATAATGGGAAACCTCCCGAATCCTAGAGTAGAACTAGTGAGACCTTTCTATAAAGTCGGAGTGGACTATGCAGGCCCCTTTCAAACCCGTCTAGTCAGGGGAAGAGGAAATAAGACAACATATAAAAGCTATATTTGTATCTTCGTGTGTTTAGCAACCAAAGCTTTGCACATTGAATTAGTCTCTGAACTTACCACCGAATCGTACATCGCAGCTCTTAGAAGATTCATAGCCCGCAGGGGGATATGTAAAGAAATCCATAGCGACAATGGAACGAATTTCATCGGAGCTCGCAATCACCTACATGAACTATACAAATTCTTGAAACAAAACACTAACACCTTTTCTCAATTTTTATTGACAGATGAGATATCTTTTAAATTTATCCCACCAAGCGCACCTCACTTCGGCGGTCTATGGGAAGCTGCCGTAAAACAAGTGAAATATCACCTCAGGAGAGTAACCGATGGTCACATCCTCACAACTGAAGAAATGACGACATTGCTTGTTGATATTGAGGCAATTCTGAATTCACGGCCAATTTGCGTATTATCAAGTGAGGACTTAGAATATTTAACTCCAGCGCATTTCCTGATCGGTCGTCCAACAACACAACTACCAAGTGCTGATCTACAAGATGTCAAGTTGTCGAGATTATCTAGATGGCAATTGGTACAAAAGATGAATCAGGATATCTGGAAGAGGTGGCATCTTGAATACCTAACCAACATGCAACATAGAAGCAAGTGGAATAAGAAAGAAAACAACGTTAAAATTGGCGATCTTGTTATTATTAAAGAGAACAACTTACCTCCATCAAAGTGGTTGATGGGCAAAATCATAGAAGTTCATCCTGGAGCAGACAAAGTTATCAGAGTTGTAACTTTAAAAACAACAAACGGAGTCATCAAACGACCTATACATAAATTATGTCTACTTCCAATTATGTAATTGAATCAACCGATTCAAGGCGGCCGGAATGTTGAAGCCACTGAAGACGACAAACCCTGAAAATAAAAGAAAATTGAATTACACGAAATATTATACAACACATTACCACATATTTATGTTAAATTGTCCCATTGAATTCACTGTAGTTTCCATAAGTATTATAACCTAGAATCAAATTAATATTTTGTATTTAAATTTTCTTTCTTATTAACACATTTGAATACTTATCTGTTATTATTTACAATCTTAAATTTATATTGGAATCTAAAATGAAATTTAATAACTTTGAATTAATTTATACATATTTAAATTTAATAATTGAATTAGCTTACCTTTATTATTGATTAAATTTTTGTTTGTTTACGTTCTATGATGACATTTTAAAAACTCCTAAATGTATACATATAGACAATAAGAATCTTTAAAATGTTGTGTAGACTTTTGGCCATCTGCCAACAACCATAAAAATAATGTACTATAATAAGAGCAAAAGTTGTCAAATTAAAAATAAAGAAAAATTTCTTCCCTTCTAAAACGAACCATCAAAGCGTTCACATCAAATTTATGAGAATAAAAAAAATTATTGTGAAAATAAAAACCGAAAATACAAAAATTGTTAAGAATAAAATTGTCAACCAAACACAATCGTGATTTAATAAAGTTTTTTTTTGTATTTAACTTTGTGCTAACCAGTACACCGTACCGATACCAAGTTTATCGTATCTTTATTCATGTACCAAGTTTGCAACTTATTTTGGAACCTAACCTTTTGGTACAGATAGAGGTATCAATCATCGAAATCGGAGCACAATTGCAAATTTTCGAATTTCGTGGCTCTGAATTCGTGGGCTATAGCTCAGTTGATTTTCAATAAAATCGAATTTTTTACGACATGTGTAGAAATATTCGAGCGATCCAACTGGCCATTGGCATGACGATTACAGGTCTCAACAGCTAATGATAGAGGTATCAATCATCGAAATCGGAGCACAATTGCAGATTTTCGAATTTCGTGGCTCTGAATTCGTGGGCTATAGCTCAGTTGATTTTCAATAAAATCGAATTTTCTACGACATGTGTAGAAATATTCGAGCGATCCAAATGACCGTTGGCATGACGATTACAGGTCTCAACAGCTAATGATAGAGGTATCAATCATCGAAATCGGAGCACAATTGCAAATTTTCGAATTTCGTGGCTCTGAATTCGTGGGCTATAGCTCAGTTGATTTTCAATAAAATCGAATTTTTTACGACATGTGTAGAAAAATTCGAGCGATCCAAATGGCCGTTAGCATGACGATTACAGGTCTCAACAGCTAATGATAGAGGTATCAATCATCGAAATCGAAGCACAATTGCAGATTTTCGAATTTCGTGGCCCTGAATTCGTGGGCTATAGCTCAGTTGATTTTCAATAAAATCGAATTTTTTACGACATGTGTAGAAATATTCGAGCGATCCAACTGGCCATTGGCATGACGATTACAGGTCTCAACAGCTAATGATAGAGGTATCAATCATCGAAATCGGAGCACAATTGCAGATTTTTGAATTTCGTGGCTCTGAATTCGTGGGCTATAGCTCAGTTGATTTTCAATAAAATCGAATTTTCTACGACATGTGTAGAAATATTCGAGCGATCCAAATGACCGTTGGCATGACGATTACAGGTCTCAACAGCTAATGATAGAGGTATCAATCATCGAAATCGGAGCACAATTGCAAATTTTCGAATTTCGTGGCTCTGAATTCGTGGGCTATAGCTCAGTTGATTTTCAATAAAATCGAATTTTTTACGACATGTGTAGAAATATTCGGGCTATCCAACTGGATAGAGGTATCAATCATCGAAATCGGAGCACAATTGCAGATTTTTGAATTTCGTGGCTCTGAATTCGTGGGCTATAGCTCAGTTGATTTTCAATAAAATCGAATTTTCTACGACATGTGTAGAAATATTCGAGCGATCCAAATGACCGTTGGCATGACGATTACAGGTCTCAACAGCTAATGATAGAGGTATCAATCATCGAAATCGGAGCACAATTGCAAATTTTCGAATTTCGTGGCTCTGAATTCGTGGGCTATAGCTCAGTTGATTTTCAATAAAATCGAATTTTTTACGACATGTGTAGAAAAATTCGAGCGATCCAACTGGCCATTGGCATGACGATTACAGGTCTCAACAGCTAATGATAGAGGTATCAATCATCGAAATCGGAGCACAATTGCAAATTTTCGAATTTCGTGGCTCTGAATTCGTGGGCTATAGCTCAGTTGATTTTCAAAAAAATCGAATTTTCTACGACTTGTGTAGAAATATTCGAGCGATCCAAATGACCGTTGGCATGACGATTACAGGTCTCAACAGCTAATGATAGAGGTATCAATCATCGAAATCGGAGCACAATTGCAAATTTTCGAATTTCGTGGCTCTGAATTCGTGGGCTATAGCTCAGTTGATTTTCAATAAAATCGAATTTTTTACGACATGCGTAGAAATATTCGAGCGATCCAACTGGCCATTGGCATGACGATTACAAGTCTCAACAGCTAATGATAGAGGTATCAATCATCGAAATCGGAGCACAATTGCAAATTTTCGAATTTCGTGGCTCTGAATTCGTGGGCTATAGCTCAGTTGATTTTCAAAAAAATCGAATTTTCTACGACTTGTGTAGAAATATTCGAGCGATCCAAATGACCGTTGGCATGACGATTACAGGTCTCAACAGCTAATGATAGAGGTATCAATCATCGAAATCGGAGCACAATTGCAAATTTTCGAATTTCGTGGCTCTGAATTCGTGGGCTATAGCTCAGTTGATTTTCAATAAAATCGAATTTTTTACGACATGTGTAGAAATATTCGGGCTATCCAACTGCCCATTGGAATGACGATTACAGGTCTCAACAGCTAATGATAGAGGTATCAATCATCGAAATCGGAGCACAATTGCAAATTTTCGAATTTCGTGGCTCTGAATTCGTGGGCTATAGCTCAGTTGATTTTCAATAAAATCGAATTTTTTACGACATGTGTAGAAAAATTCGAGCGATCCAAATGGCCGTTAGCATGACGATTACAGGTCTCAACAGCTAATGATAGAGGTATCAATCATCGAAATCGAAGCACAATTGCATATTTTCGAATTTCGTGGCCCTGAATTCGTGGGCTATAGCTCAGTTGATTTTCAATAAAATTGAATATTTTACTACATGTGTAGAAATATTCGAGCGATCCAACTGGCCATTGGCATGACGATTACAGGTCTCAACAGCTAATGATAGAGGTATCAATCATCGAAATCGGAGCACAATTGCAGATTTTTGAATTTCGTGGCTCTGAATTCGTGGGCTATAGCTCAGTTGATTTTCAATAAAATCGAATTTTCTACGACATTTGTAGAAATATTCGAGCGATCCAAATGACCGTTGGCATGACGATTACAGGTCTCAACAGCTAATGATAGAGGTATCAATCATCGAAATCGGAGCACAATTGCAAATTTTCGAATTTCGTGGCTCTGAATTCGTGGGCTATAGCTCAGTTGATTTTCAATAAAATCGAATTTTTTATGACATATGTAGAAAAATTCGAGCGATCCAAATGGCCGTTAGCATGACGATTACAGGTCTCAACAGCTAATGATAGAGGTATCAATCATCGAAATCGAAGCACAATTGCTAATTTTCGAATTTCGTGGCTCTGAATTCGTGGGCTATAGCTCAGTTGATTTTCAATAAAATCGAATTTTTTACGACATGTGTAGAAAAATTCGAGCGATCCAAATGGCCGTTGGCATGACGATTACAGGTCTCAACACCTATTTATAGAGCTATCAATCATCGAAATCGGAGCACAATTACAGATTTTCGAATTTCGTGGCTCTGAATTCGTTGGCTATGTATAGCTCAGTTGATTTTCAATAAAATCGAATTTTTTACGACATGTGCAGAAATATTCGGGCGATCCAAATGGCCGTTGGCATGACGATTACAGGTCTCAACACCTATTTATAGAGCTATCAATCATCGAAATCGAATTTTTTACGACATGTGTAGAAATATTCGAGCGATCCAACTGGCCATTGGCATGACGATTAAAGGTCTCAACAGCTAATGATAGAGGTATCAATCATCGAAATCGGAGCACAATTGCAGATTTTTGAATTTCGTGGCTCTGAATTCGTGGGCTATACCTCAGTTGATTTTCAATAAAATCGAATTTTCTACGACATGTGTAGAAATATTCGGGCGATCCAAATGGCCGTTGGCATGGCGATTACAGGTCTCAACACCTATTGATAGAGCTATCAATCATCGAAATCGGGGCACAATTACAGATTTTCGAATTTCGTGGCTCTGAATTCGTGGGCTATATATAGCTCAGTTGATTTTCAATAAAATCGAATTTTTAACTACATGTGTAGAAATATTCGAGCGATCCAAATGGCCGTTGGCATGACGATTAAAGGTCTCAACAGCTAATGATATTGGTATCAATCATCGAAATCGGAGCACAATTGCAGATTTTCGAATTTCGTGGCCCTGAATTCGTGGGCTATAGCTCAGTTGATTTTCAATCAAATCGAATTTTTTACTACATGTGTAGAAATATTCGAGCGATCCAACTGGAAATTGGCATGACGATTACAGGTCTCAACAGCTAATGATAGAGGTATCAATCATCGAAATCGGAGCACAATTGCAGATTTTTGAATTTCGTGGCTCTGAATTCGTGGGCTATAGCTCAGTTGATTTTCAATAAAATCGAATTTTCTCCGACATGTGGAGAAATATTCGAGCGATCCAAATGGCCGTTGGCATGGCAAATACAGGTCTCAACGGCTAATGGTAGAGGTATCAATCATCGAAATCGGAGCACAATTGCCGATTTTTGAATTTCGTGGCTCTGAATTCGTGGGCTATAGCTCAGTTGATTTCCATTAAAATAGAATTTCTACCGACATGTGTAGAAATATTAGAGCGATCCAAATGGCCGTTGGCATGGCAAATACAGGTCTCAACGGCTAATGGTAGAGGTATCAATCATCGAAATCGGAGCACAATTGCAGATTTTTGAATTTCGTGGCCCTGAATTCGTGGGCTATAGCTCAGTTGATTTTCAATAAAATCGAATTTTTTACGACATGTGTAGAAATATTCGAGCGATCCAAATGGCCGTTGGCATAACGATTACAGGTCTCAACAGCTAATGATAGAGGTATCAATCATCGAAATCGGAGCACAATTGCAAATTTTCGAATTTCGTGGCTCTGAATTCGTGGGCTATACCTCAGTTGATTTTCAATAAAATCGAATTTTCTACGATATGTGTAGAAATATTCGAGCCATCCAAGTGGCCGTTGGCATGACGATTACAAGTCTCAACAGCTAATGATAGAGGTATCAATCATCGAAATCGGAGCACAACTGCAGATTTTCGAATTTCGTGGCTCTGAATTCGTGGGCTATAGCTCAGTTGATTTTCAATAAAATCGAATTTCAACCGACACGTGTAGAAATATTCGAGCGATCCAAATGGCCGTTGGCATGACGATTACAGGTCTCAACAGCTAATGTTATTGGTATCAATCATCGAAATCGGAGCGCAATTGCAGATTTTCAAATTTCGTGGCTCTGAATTCGTGGGCTATAGCTCAGTTGATTTTCAATAAAATCGAATTTTTTACGACATGTGTAGAAATATTCGAGCGATCCAAATGGCCGTTGGCATGACGATTACAGGTCTCAACAGCTAACGATAGAGGTATCAATCATCGATATCGGAGCACAATTGTAAATTTTCGAATTTCGTGGCTCTGAATTCGTGGGCTATAACTCAGTTGATTTTCAATAAAATCGAACTTCAACCGACACATGTCAAAATATTCGAGCGATCCAAATGGCCGTTGGCATGACGATTACAGGTCTCAACACCTATTTATAGAGCTATCAATCATCGAAATCGGAGCACAATTGCAGATTTTCGAATTTCGTGGCTCTGAATTCGTGGGCTATATATAGCTCAGTTGATTTTCAATAAAATCGAATTTTTTACGACATGTGCAGAAATATTCGGGCTATCCAAATGGCCGTTGGCATGGCGATTACAGGTCTCAACAGCTAATGATAGAGGTATCAATCATCGAAATCGGAGCACAATTGCAGATTTTTGAATTTCGTGGCTCTGAATTCGTGGGATATAGCTCACTTGATTTTCAATAAAATCGAATTTCAACCGACACGTGTAGAAATATTCGAGCGATCCAAATGGCCGTTGGCATGACGATTCAAGGTCTCAACAGCTAATGATAGAGGTATCAATCATCGAAATCGGAGCACAATTGCAAATTTTCGAATTTCGTGGCTCTGAATTCGTGGGCTATAACTCAGTTTTTTTGAATAAAATCGAATTTTTTACGACATGTGTAGAAATGTTCGAGCGATCCAAATGGCCGTTGGCATGACGATTACAGGTCTCAACAGCTAATGATACAGGTATCAATCATCGAAATCGGAGCACAATTGCAAATTTTCGAATTTCGTGGCTCTGAATTCGTGGGCTATAGCTCAGTTGATTTTCAATAAAATCGAATTTTTTACGACATGTGTAGAAATATTCATTCGATCCAAATGACCGTGGGCATGACGATTACAGGTCTCAGCAGCTAATGTTAGAGGTATCAATCATCGAAATCGGAGCACAATTGCAGATTTTCGAATTTCGTGGCTCTGAATTCGTGGGCTATAGCTCATTTGGTTTTCAATAAAATTGAATTTTCTACGACATGTGTAGAAATATTCGGGCGATCCAAATGGCCGTTGGCATGGCGATTACTGGTCTCAACAGCTAATGATAGAGGTATCAATCATCGAAATCGGAGCACAATTGCAGATTTTCGAATTTCGTGGCTCTGAATTCGTGGGCTATAGCTCATTTGGTTTTCAATAAAATCGAATTTTCTACGACATGTGTAGAAATATTCGAGCGATCCAAATGGCCGTTGGCATGGCGATTACAGGTCTCAACAGCTAATGATAGAGGTATCAATCATCGAAATCGGAGCACAATTGCAGATTTTCGAATTTCGTGGCTCTGAATTCGTGGGCTATAGCTCAGTTGATTTTCAATAAAATCGAATTTTCTACGACATGTGTAGAAATATTCGAGCGATCCAAATGGCCGTTGGCATGACGATTACAGGTCTCAACAGCTAATGATAGAGGTATCAATCATCGAAATCGGAGCACAATTGCAGATTTTCGAATTTCGTGGCTCTGAATTCGTGGGCTATAGCTCAGTTGATTTTCAATAAAATCGAATTTCTTACGACATGTGTAGAAATATTCGAGCGATCCAACTGGCCATTGGCATGATGATTACAGGTCTCAACAGCTAATGATAGAGGTATCAATCATCGAAATCGGAGCACAATTGCAAATTTTCGAATTTCGTGGCTCTGAGTTCGTGGGCTATAGCTCAGTTGATTTTCAATAAAATCGAATTTTCTCCGACATGTGGAGAAATATTCGAGCGATCCAAATGGCCGTTGGCATGGCAAATACAGGTCTCAACGGCTAATGGTAGAGGTATCAATCATCGAAATCGGAGCACAATTGCCGATTTTTGAATTTCGTGGCTCTGAATTCGTGGGCTATAGCTCAGTTGATTTCCATTAAAATAGAATTTCTACCGACATGTGTAGAAATATTAGAGCGATCCAAATGGCCGTTTGCATGATGATTACAGGTCTCAACAGCTAATGATAGAGGTAAAAATCATCGAAATCCGAGCACAATTGTAAATTTTCGAATTTCGTGGCCCTGAATTCGTGGGCTATAGCTCAGTTGATTTTCAATAAAATCGAATTTTTTACGACATGTGTAGAAATATTCGAGCGATCCAAATGGCCGTTGGAATAACGATTACAGGTCTCAACACCTATTGATAGAGCTATCAATCATCGAAATCGGAGCACAATTGCAGATTTTCGAATTTCGTGACTCTTAATTCGTGGGCTATAGCTCAGTTGATTTTCAATAAAATCGAATTTTTTACGACATGTGTAGAAATATTCGAGCGATCCAAATGGCCGTTGGCATGACGATTACAGGTCTCAACAGCTAATGATAGAGGCATCAATCATCGAAATCGGAGCACAATTGCAGATTTTCGAATTTCGTGGCTCTGAATTCGTGGGCTATAGCTCAGTTGATTTTCAATAAAATCGAATTTTCTACGACATGTGTAGAAATATTCGAGCGATCCAAATGGCCGTTGGCATGACGATTACAGGTCTCAACAGCTAATGATAGAGGTATCAATCTTCGAAATCGGAGCACAATTGCAGATTTTCGAATTTCGTGGCTCTGAATTCGTGGGATAGCTCAGTTGATTTTCAATAAAATCGAATTTTCTACGACATGCGTAGAAATATTCGAGCGATCCAAATGGCCACTGGCATGACGATTACAGTTCTCAACTTCTAATGGTAGAGGTATCAATCATCGAAATCGGAGCACAATTGCAGATTTTCGAAGGCTCTGAATTCGTGGGCTATAGCTCACTTGATTTTCAATAAAATCGAATTTTCTACGACATGTGTAGAAATATTCGGGCGATCCAAATGGCCGTTGGCATGACGATTACAGGTCTCAACAGCTAATGATAGAGGTATCAATCATCGAAATCGGCGCACAATTGCAGATTTTCGAATTTCGTGGCGCTTAATTCGTGGGCTATAGCTCAGTTGATTTTCAATAAAATCAAATTTTCTACGACATGTGTAGAAATATTCGAGCGATCCAAATGGCCGTTTGCATGACGATTACAGGTCTCAACAGCTAATGGTAGAGGTACCATTCATTGAAATCGGAGCACAATGGCAAATTTTCGAATTTCGTGGCTCTGAATTCGTGGGCTATAACTCAGTTGATTTTCAATAAAATCGAATTTTTTACGACATGTGTAGAAATATTTGAGCGATCCAAATGGCCGTTTGCATGATGATTACAGGTCTCAACAGCTAATGATAGAGGTAACAATCATCGAAATCCGAGCACAATTGCAGATTTTCGAATTTCGTGGCCCTGAATTCGTGGGCTATAGCTCAGTTGATTTTCAATAAAATCGAATTTTCTACGACATGTGTAGAAATATTCAAGCGATGCAAATGGCCGTTGGCATGACGATTACAGGTCTCAACACCTATTGATAGAGCTATCAATCATCGAAATCGGAGCACAATTGCAGATTTTCGAATTTCGTGGCTCTGAATTCGTGGGCTATAGCTCAGTTGATTTTCAATAAAAACGAATTTTTTACGACATGTGTAGAAATATTCGAGCGATCCAAATGGCCGTTGGCATAACGATTACAGGTCTCAACACCTATTTATAGAGCTATCAATCATCGAAATCGGAGCACAATTGCAGATTTTCGAATTTCGTGGCTCTGAATTCGTGGGCTATAGCTCAGTTGATTTTCAATAAAATCGAATTTTCTACGACATGTGTAGAAATATTCGAGCGATCCAAATGGCCATTGGCATGACGATTACAGGTCTCAACAGCTAATGATAGAGGTATCAATCATCGAAATCGGAGCACAATTGCAGATTTTCGAATTTCGTGGCTCTGAATTCGTGGGCTATAGCTCAGTTGATTTTCAATAAAATCGAATTTTTTACGACATGTGTAGAAATATTCGAGCGATCCAAATGGCCGTTGGCATGACGATTAAAGGTCTCAAAAGCTAATGATAGAGGCATCAATCATCGAAATCGGAGCACAATTGCAGATTTTCGAATTTCGTGGCTCTGAATTCGTGGGCTATAGCTCAGTTGATTTTCAATAAAATCGAATTTTTTACGACATGTGTAGAAATATTCGAGCGATCCAAATGGCCGTTGGCATGACGATTACAGGTCTCAACAGCTAGTGATAGAGGTATCAATCATGGAAATCGGAGCACAATTGCATATTTTCGAATTTCGTGGCCCTGAATTCGTGGGCTATAGCTCAGTTGATTTTCAATAAAATCGAATTTTCTACGACATGTGCAGAAATATTCGAGCGATCCAAATGGCTGTTGGCATGACGATTACAGGTCTCAACACCTATTGATAGAGCTATCAATCATCGAAATCGGAGCACAATTGCAGATTTTCGAATTTCGTGGCTCTGAATTCGTGGGCTATAGCTCAGTTGATTTTCAATAAAAACGAATTTTTTACGACATGTGTAGAAATATTCGAGCGATCCAAATGGCCGTTGGCATAACGATTACAGGTCTCAACACCTATTGATAGAGCTATCAATCATCGAAATCGGAGCACAATTGCAGATTTTCGAATTTCGTGGCTCTGAATTCGTGGGCTATAGCTCAGTTGATTTTCAATAAAATCGAATTTTTTACGACCTGTGTAGAAATATTCGAGCGATCCAAATGGCCGTTGGCATGACGATTACATGTCTCAACACCTATTTATAGAGCTATCAATCATCGAAATCGGAGCACAATTGCAGATTTTCGAATTTCGTGGCTCTGAATTCGTGGGCTATAGCTCAGTTGATTTTCAATAAAATCGAATTTTCTACGACATGTGTAGAAATATTCGAGCGATCCAAATGGCCGTTGGCATGACGATTACAGGTCTCAACAGCTAATGATAGAGGTATCAATCATCGAAATCGGAGCACAATTGCAGATTTTCGAATTTCGTGGCTCTGAATTCGTGGGCTATAGCTCAGTTGATTTTCAATAAAATCGAATTTTTTACGACATGTGTAGAAATATTCGAGCGATCCAAATGGCCGTTGGCATGACGATTAAAGGTCTCAACAGCTAATGATAGAGGCATCAATCATCGAAATCGGAGCACAATTGCAGATTTTCGAATTTCGTGGCTTTGAATTCGTGGGCTATAGCTCAGTTGATTTTCAATAAAATCGAATTTTTTACGACATGTGTAGAAATATTCGAGCGATCCAAATGGCCGTTGGCATGACGATTACAGGTCTCAACAGCTAATGATAGATATATCAATCATGGAAATCGGAGCACAATTGCATATTTTCGAATTTCGTGGCTCTGAATTCGTGGGCTATAGCTCAGTTGATTTTCAATAAAATCGAATTTTCTACGACATGTGCAGAAATATTCGAGCGATCCAAATGGCTGTTGGCATGACGATTATAGGTCTCAACAGCTAATGATAGAGGTATCATTCATCGAAATCGGAGGACAATTGCAGATTTTCGAATTTCGTGGCTCTGAATTCGTGGGCTATAGCTCAGTTGATTTTCAATAAAATCGAATTTTTTACGACATGTGTAGAAATATTCGAGCGATCCAAATGGCCGTTGGCATGACGATTACAGGTCTCAACAGCTAATGATAGAGGTATCAATCATCGAAATCCGAGCACAATTGTAAATTTTCGAATTTCGTGGCCCTGAATTCGTGGGCTATAGCTCAGTTGATTTTAAATAAAATCGAATTTTTTACGAAATGCGTAGAAATATTCGAGCGATCCAAATGGCCGCTGGCATGACGATTACAGGTCTCAACACCTATTGATATAGCTATCAATCATCGAAATCGGAGCACAATTGCAGATTTTCTAATTTCGTGGCTCTGAATTCGTGGGCTACAGCTCAGTTGATTTTCAATAAAATCGAATTTTCTACGACATGTGTAGAAATATTCGAGCGATCCAAATGGCCGTTGGCATGACGATTACAGGTCTCAACAGCTAATGATAGAGGTATCAATCATCGAAATCGGAGCACAATTACAGATTTTCTAATTTCGTGGCTCTGAATTCGTTGGCTACAGCTCAGTTGATTTTCAATAAAATCGAATTTTCTAATACATGTGTAGAAATATTCGAGCGATCCAAATGGCCGTTGGCATGACGATTACAGGTCTCAACAGCTAATGATGGAGGTATCAATCATCGAAATCGGAGCACAATTGCAGATTTTCGAATTTCGTGGCTCTGAATTCGTGGGCTATAGCTCAGTTGATTTTCAATAAAATCGAATTTTTTACGACATGTGTAGAAATATTCGAGCGATCCAAATGGCCGTTGGCATGACGATTACAGGTCTCAACAGCTAATGATAGAGGCATCAATCATCGAAATCGGAGCACAATTGCAGATTTTCGAATTTCGTGGCTCTGAATTCGTGGGCTATAGCTCAGTTGATTTTCAATAAAATCGAATTTTTTACGACATGTGATGAAATGTTCGAGCGATCCAAATGGCCGTTGGCATGACGATTACAGGTCTCAACAGCTAGTGATAGAGGTATCAATCATGGAAATCGGAGCACAATTACAGATTTTCGAATTTCGTGGCTCTGAATTCGTGGGCTATAGCTCAGTTGATTTTCGATAAAATCGAATTTTTTACGACATGTGTAGAAATATGGGAGCGATCCAAATGGCCGTTAACTTGACGATTAGAAGTCTCAACAGCTAATGATAGAGCTATCAATCATCGAAATCGGAGCACAATTGCAGATTTTCGAATTTCGTGGCTCTGAATTCGTGGGCTACAGCTCAGTTGATTTTCAATAAAATCGAATTTTCTACGACATGTGTAGAAATATTCGAGCGATCCAAATGGCCGTTGGCATGACGATTACAGGTCTCAACAGCTAATGATAGAGGTATCAATCATCGAAATCGGAGCACAATTGCAGATTTTCTAATTTCGTGGCTCTGAATTCGTGGGCTACAGCTCAGTTGATTTTCAATAAAATCGAATTTTCTACGACATGTGTAGAAATAATCGAGCGATCCAAATGGCCGTTGGCATGACGATTACAGGTCTCAGCAGGTAATGATAGAGGTATCAATCATCGAAATCGGAGCACAATTGCAGATTTTCTAATTTCGTGGCTCTGAATTCGTGGGCTACAGCTCAGTTGATTTTCAATAAAATCGAATTTTTTACGACATGTGTAGAAATATTCGAGCGATCCAAATGGCCGTTGGCATGACGATTACAGGTCTCAACAGGTAATGGTAGAGGTATCAATCATCGAAATCGGAGCACAATTGCAGATTTTCGAATTTCGTGGCTCTGAATTCGTGGGCTATAGCTCAGTTGATTTTCAATAAAATCGAATTTTTTACGACATGTCTAGAAATATTCGAGCGATCCAAATGGCCGTTGGCATAACGATTACAGGTCTCAACACCTATTGATAGAGCTATCAATCATCGAAATCGGAGCACAATTGCAGATTTTCGAATTTCGTGGCTCTGAATTCGTGGGCTATAGCTCAGTTGATTTTCAATAAAATCGAATTTTTTACGACATGTGTAGAAATATTCGAGCGATCCAAATGGCCGTTGGCATTTCGATTACAGGTCTCAACACCTATTTATATAGCTACCAATCATCGAAATCGGAGCACAATTGCAGATTTTCGAATTTCGTGGCTCTGAATTCGTGGGCTATAGCTCAGTTGATTTTCAATAAAATCGAATTTTTTACTACATGTGTAGAAATATTCGAGCGATCCAAATGGCCGTTGGCATGACGATTAAAGGTCTTAACAGCTAATGATGGAGGTATCAATTATCGAAATCGGAGCACAATTGCAGATTTTCGAATTTCGTGGCTCTGAATTCGTGGACTATAGCTCAGCTGATTTTAAATAAAATCGAATTTTTTAATACATGTGTAGAAATATTCGAGCGATCCAAATGGCCGTTGGCATGACGATTAAATGTCTCAACAGCTAATGATGGAGGTATCAATCATCGAAATCGGAGCACAATTGCAGATTTTCGAATTTCGTGGCTCTGAATTCGTGGGCTATAGCTCAGTTGATTTTCAATAAAATCGAATTTTCTACGACATGTGTAGAAATATTCGATCGATCCAAATGGCCGTTGGCATGACGATTACAGGTCTCAACACCTAAAGATAGAGGTATCAATCATCGAAATCGGAGCACAATTGCAGATTTTCTAATTTCGTGGCTCTGAATTCGTGGGCTACAGCTCAGTTGATTTTCAATAAAATCGAATTTTCTACGACATGTGTAGAAATATTCGAGCGATCCAAATGGCCGTTGGGATGACGATTACAGGTCTCAACAGCTAATGATAGAGGTATCAATCATCGAAATCGGAGCACAATTGCAAATTTTCGAATTTCGTGGCTCTGAATTCGTAGGCTATAGCTGAGTTTATTTTCAATAAAATCGAATTTTTTACTACATGTGTAGAAATATTCGAGCGATCCAAATGGCCGTTGGCATGACGATTACAGGTCTCAACACCTATTTATATAGCTACCAATCATCGAAATCGGAGCACAATTGCAGATTTTCGAATTTCGTGGCTCTTAATTCGTGGGCTATAGCTCAGTTGATTTTCAATAAAATCGAATTTTCTACGACATGTGTAGAAATATTCAGGCGATCCAGATGGCCGGTGGCGTGATGATTACAGGTCTCAACAGCCAATGATAGAGGTATCAATCATCGAAATCCGAGCACATGGATTGTAGTATATAATTTTGTAAATAGTCTTACTTGGAAAATTTTGTTTGACCTATTCGCGGAAAATATCGGAAAATCAGTAAAATTCACAAAATTGGAATAAAATTAACCTCCAGAGTGTATATTATCTGAAGTCGTTTTTATTGGATTTGTCAATAGCTACCGCAGAAAAAAAATTCAGTTGAAGTTTCCCGTGGGAAATCTCGGGAAATTCGATTTTCCAAAGATCATTAGAAAATTTTTAAAAAGCTATTTCAGAAGAAAAATTTGTTTCAAATTTTCTAATGATTTTGGAAAATCGAATTTTCCGAGATTTCCCACGGAAAACTTGTACTGAACTTTTTTCTTGCGATAGCTAGTGACAAGTCACATTAGTGTAATCTACCTCCAGACATAACACTCTAGAGGTTGATTTTATTTTAATTAAAATATTTTTTTTTTGGTTTTCGCGAGTTTTCTACAATTTTCCACGAGAAACTGGAGCCAGGTTTTGCCTTATAAGAATATTAACAAAGGGATTCAATGCTATTCATGCATCCTTAGTCATTTTTTTCGGGTAAACGCAATTTGCATTACCGATTTTTTTTACTTTCGGCTGGAGTAATACAATCTGCATTACTGGCTTTTCACTTTCTGCTGGCAATCTTCGGGTACCTTTAGTAGTACATATCTTATAGAGGACATCTGAACATAGATTTAGATTTAACAAAGATATTTTGTTTCTCGAAGCCATAGAATTAAGCAAAAATATAAAAGTCATATCGGTGGCTAATAAAGTAGCAAAAAATAATATTGGCACGTATATTCTGACGGCGTTATACATTTGACGACAAATCGATTGATTTATCTTCTTGTTAACATAATGGTATTTTAACCGTGAATTGTAAACAACCTACCACAATAATTATGTAAATTTTAAGGTCTTCCCGCTAAAATCGTGATTATCTTTTATATATCCGATACAAATAGACAATTAATTTGAATTATTATAATTAACTAATTTAAAACTAATAAGCACTAAATAATAATAGTATTTTGTTAAATTAAATGCCAAATTCAATTTACACAAATGATTGTGGTTTATTTAAGTAAAATATATACACAACAGTATAATATCGTATATTAATCTTGATTAATATCGTGACTTGATCGTATTATAAGTTTTCGTTTATGATATAAAATTTAATAAATAACAAAATCGTGTTGAAGCTTTTTGTACTTGTTTGTAATAATATTTGAGACTTATCTAAATTAGTGTCCGCGCGTTCAAATTAAATTATGATTTTATATGACTATAGAGTCGATAAGCTAACAGGTGAATATTATATTCATATATGATACGTACTAAACAACAAATTGGGTTAATTTACATATTGTTAGTTTTGTTGGAATTTAATCGGTTTGCGTGGGGTTTATTTATCTTAATTTAAAACACTTTTGAGATTTGTAACCTTAACATTCAAATTTCAACAACATTTTTTAACAGAAAAGATCAACTACTAGAGGAGATAATATAATTTAAAGTGATACAAATAATTTATGATACAAAGTATTATTTAAATATTTGTATTAATACACACTGAGGTGTACACAATAATAATCGAAAATGATTAAACGATTTATAATAAGCTTGAGATTGTTATAAATTGCGATTTATATTATAATATCATTATTAAAAATAATAACAATTAATATTAATAACATAATGTTAATTATTTCGTGACCCATTAAATTCTACAATAAAACTACTGTCAATAGAAAATAATGTATACAGTTGGGCGCCACCTATTCATAGGACCTACAGCCGCATTACATCGCCTCTAGCAAATTTATTGTCAATTAACTGTAAAAAAGGTACAATTTTATTGTATACAAAATGGAATTAAAATGATAATAGTGTAAAATATTACGAAAAGGTCAGTGGTTGGCATTCTAACGAACAGAATGTATTAGAATTGTGGTTTTTTAGTGGTGAGCATTTTTATAAAAATATTTTTTTAATCTTTTAAATAAATTTTATTAGTAAGTAAGTGATAAACATTGTGTTTATGAACTTTTCTATATTTTTGTATATTTGTTTGTATAAGTTTTAGAATTGGTAACATAACTTTTCGTTTAATTTTTTCATCTAAAAACGAGCATGTTTAGACATCAACAACTGTAATATTTATATTATGAATTTATTAATTTTGGCCAGCTTATAGAAAATGCACTTTAAATATACACCTTAAATAATTTGAAAGATTCTTATCAGTTGAATTCACAACCAGTTCTAGTATTCAATATTGTTAAAATTTTTATTTTTATTACCGCAAATTTATCGATAAACAAGATTTATTTAAAAATACAAGCAGTTAGCATTTTATAAAAAGCAGTTATTAATAACGAAAACAGTTTTTTCTGACATTTATGACAATATTTGGAAGTCCCCTTTGATTATTTTTAGTATATACCTACTTACACATAGAAGAGACCATGTGCTAATATTGGCTTTGTGACAAAAGCCTTCATGGCAAAAGCCAAAATAAATTGCGCGTGCAAAACGATCGTAATGAAATTCAATTGCATCATAAATTGGTAGCAGAGTTGTTCTTTGGTGAGTTCCGATATTTGTGGAACTGTTACTCCGCTTGCGATTGCTTTTTATCTCTTTGAGATAGGACGAGACCAGTGGCCGAATTGATTTATATATTAAAGTTATTTTGTTAATAAAATTCTTCGCGATTAATAAAGCACCAGACGCGCCAGTTTGGAAATTTCCTTCACTTGCTTAACATGAGCCTATACCCGGTAAAATTTCGCTTCCAAAAACCAGTTTAATGGTAAAGGTCACAAAGGTATAACCACAACTATAGAAATCAGATTTCGAAAAACCCATTAAGTGGTTCAACGAGAATTGTCAACCATGAAGATCTGGCATTCATTACCGATTTTGGTGTATAACTAGTTTTCATTGCAATATACTAATATTGAACGCTGCATTAGATTGCAGCTTTTTTTGTAACTAGACAAAATTTAAATTAATTACAAAAGCAGTTAAGTTGTGACCATCACATAGATAACATTAAAAATAAAAAAATAATAAAATTAAATTATATGACTAAAAATACAGAACAAATAAATTAGTGAATTAGTTGATGTCAGAATGTCAGATTTGTTTTGCAATGAATTTTGAGACATTCTAAAAATAAATGTAAAGCATATAATATTAACAGTTATATGTAGTTGCAACATAATATCATAATATCATGTTTGTAAGTAGCAAAAGATAGTAATCGGTATCGTTTGTGTATAGTGGTTAATATATGATTAAATTATGGGAATGTTCCCGAATTTTTACGTGACCTTTTAAACTGTTACATGTACACATATGTATGAATTTATTATAATTGGTCGAACAAGCAACACGGCCCTAACATCTACAATCAATATAATTGCTGCACATTTTCAAATTCATTGAGACTTCGAGTATAAACATATACGAGTAGTATTTCATCAACTTATCAGTAGTTTAACGGTCAATGTTGGAGATTACATGACAGGATTACGTAACTTATCTGGTGTTCGTCAATGGTACGGCTCTGAGAGGTGCTAATTTTGGAGTTACAATTATAGTCAGGATCAGCAGTGGATATGTAAATAAGGTTAGTGAATTTTTCCGTCATTGTCTTAAGGTTTCAATTTATTTCCGGGTATTAGTATCGTAGAATTAATCAATCTCTACTTTCCAACAACAAAAAATAAATAAAAATAAAATCAACTAAAACTCTTTCGTTATACTTATGTATAATAATTTAACTTATGTCTAAAGAGTTTTCTAAGGATAATTATGCGAACGAACAGTTAAAAAAAATTAAATCGTGTCCATCTTTGTCCTTAACAGGTGTGCGTCTACACGTAATTCAAGATTGTCTACATGCAAGTGTCGACAATAGCGTAGACAATCAAATGTTTCTTGTTGTTTATTCCTATGTAGTGATTTAATAACTTCAGTGAACTATGCTCATATTTGAAGTTCCTAAATATACCATAAAGGCACAATCGATAACCTAGAGCAAGAAGGCCAAAAATTAAACATTCTTGGTTTGCAAAAGTAGTATTTGCTATAATTTCTCAATGATACGAAAAAAAATTTTAAGTATAACTATTTATATTGTTACATGGACTGGATAAAATTTCATAACCTCATAAATTCAGAACAGAACTTTAAAAAAATTCAATATAGCAAATTCAGTTGCAAATTATACATTGACAATTAGTATTCGGATGAAACTTTCCCTTAAGATTGGAGGAATATTTTAAGTCATTCAATAAAAAGTTAAGACCAGCCTTCGCCGATCTTAACTAAAATGCATTTGTTGTGCTAAAGCCAGTATTTCTGATGAGTCAGTGCTATTAATAGATGGTTGGAAAAACAGTTCTAGCAGCACAAAACTGGTAGTATCTATGCTGCATCATGCCATTAACGAGCAAGCATTCTTACAAGCCTAGGATCTAACAGGTGAAAGCGAAACAGGAGCAAGCTTAGCCGAAATTTTTCTAGAATCGGTAGACATTGCCAAGCATCTATATAGCGCTAAAGTATATGCGGTTGATTCGGATAATGCAAGTACTACGGTCAAATGGGAAATTTACCAACTACATTTTATGGCATATTAGTGATATTAGGCGTAGTATTAATAATAGGGAATTGACTTCTTTAACCTTGTTAGATTTTTCTAAGGACTTTAATTCTATTAATCACAGAATTTTTAATAAACTCTTATCTCAGTTTAGATTTTCGGTTTCCGCTGCCAAATTTATTTCTAAGTGTCTTCCTAATCGTTCTCAGGTAGTTTTTTCGACAATTCGTTGTCTGATTTTTTTCCTGTAAATTCCGGCGTTCCCCAGAGTTCATTGCTGTACCCTCTATTGTTTTCTATGTACATTCATGACACAGAATCATCTATTCACAATTGTTCATTTGACATTTTCACTGATAACGTGCAAATTTATAAAAATAGTCGCTTAGATCAGGATTCTATTGATAGGAATATCACTCTGATAAGACTTAAGTAATATCGTTAGTTGGTCGGTCTCTAATGGGCTCGTGTTAAATGCGAATAAATCTCAGTCAATTATAATTTATAAAAAATCGTTAGACACCTCATCCTTTCCTGGTATTTCTCTACAGGTTTTGCTTATTAAGTAGTATTCAAATACTGTTAGAGATTTAGGCTTAGTTATTATTAAAACTTCTTCTTGGGATGACCATTTAGTTAGTATTAGTAAGAGGGTCTTTGGCATGCTTAGTTGTTTGTATAATGTAGTAGGTAAAAAATACGTGAACTTTATATGGAACCAGAAGTCATATTTGAATTTTATCATTTTTATATTTTGGATATAGCACTAGTTAAACAAAACATTTATGGAAAATATTTTTTATGTTGTTATTTTTTAAGATACACCCTGTGAAATACTGAAAAATTTCATGCACTTGGTGTTGTATTTATTGGTATAGAAAAAAAAACTAATTATCCGAAAATTATAAAGATGAGCTCATTTTACAGACAAATAGATAGGGAATATAAAATTATTTTAAAAAAGGTACCATCTTCACTTCTTATTTTTCAAAATGGCCGCCGAAACATTATTTTTTAATTTTCACAATATTGCATCTTTTTTGTTTTATTTTTTTTATCATTTTCCTCATTTAGTTCTTTTAAACATACACTAAAAACTCAGCGCAATATTTCGTTTCGTTTTCTTGCAAAATACGTTTAAGTATGATAGTCTACATATTTTTTAGACTTAACCTTTAGCGGCCATACTTCGCTCCCGTAACATAACGGCCACACTGGAGCGATTTTTAACCCCAGTCCCAAAAAAACAGTCTACATAGAAAGACAAATTTAAAATATTGAGCCTCCAAAAAATTCGTGAACATTCTGAAACATGTTTTCAATTTCTAATATATGGTTTATAAGAGCCAATATCAAGATAATTTACCATAAAAAATTATATTTGCGCAAAGTCAGAAAAAATTACGTTTGCCCATTTCTCAACCGATTTGGTGAAATTCGACATGTGTGTTGGAAATGGGATTCTAACATGTTTTTTGGATGAAGTTCTGGAATAAGGCCAAGTATGATGAAACTGGCACATTTCTCAACCGATTTTGATGTTCGATATGTGTATTGGAAATGGGATTCTAAAATGAGTTTCTGGATTATGGCCAAGTAGGATGGTACTTGGTAAAGGTTGATTTACATATCCGCCGATTTTTCTGCACCGAACATCACATGACACATTCAACCAATTAGAAAGAACTTCTTCGCCGAATTTTCGGCACGGCGAAGACATGAACAAGATTTATCTTTTCGGCGCGACGGCACAGCCACATACAAACAATACAAACATTTTTTTTACATTTGACATTTTGTTTAGTATCATCTGTTTTTTTTTTATTATTTTTTCGATTTTACATTGTGCGCCATATTGTGTTTTCATTAAAAAATAATTACCTAATCCGTTTTCATATAAATAAATTAGCTTGTGTTAAACAATAATTGATCAATTTGTTGTGTTTTTATTAAAATAATTAATCTGTCTTTATAATAATGATAGAAGAAAAGCTAATCCGCGCTGTGGAGAGACGCCCCGTATTATATGTTTTGTCGCATAAATTATATAAAAATAATGGATATCGCAGTAAAATTTGGAAGGAGGTTTCGGATGAGTTGGGTTCAAAATAAGTAAATTATTATAGCGTTTTTAATTTTAATATGTCATTTTAAATCTAATTTTATAAATTATTTTTCTCAGGTGACGAGCGCCAAAAACTTTGGAAACGTATCCGAGAAAAATATGCAAACTTCAATAAAAAACCAAAAAGTGGAAGCAAAGCTGTATGCAAAGCTGTATCGCCTTGCATTAAATTCATAAATTTTTTAAAACCATATTTAGCTGACCCTAAAGAGTAAGTTATTTAGTTTGTGTGGGAACAAATAAAAGTGAATTTATATACGTATTATTGTAGATATCTTGTAAGTAGTTACACAACGTCAGAACCAGAACCATCAACTTCAGACGATTCAACGCTTCACTCGTTCTTTACCAACTTTGACCCAGGTGATGATTCTCAATTTAATAATAATGGGTCTTTCTCATCCATACAAGAAGCGGATGATATACCCATTCCCGGTTCATCGACGCCTACTCGGCCATCTCTACCACAGCCGGCTTTATGTATAGAAGAAACGAGATATAGTACTGACTCGCCGACACCGAGTCGGGTCAACAAACGGTTTAAACGTGCTCGTCACGCAGAAAGTAAGTATCTTAACTACAACCATATAATCGTATTTTACTTGTGTTTATTTTTAAAATATTTTAGATGACAGTGATATCGGTAAAATAATAAGCGCGATCCAAGCTCCAGTGGAGGAACACGATGAAGTTAACCTTTTTTGTCTTTCCGCGGCCAAAGATATTTAAAAAAAGGCCCCCAACGAACAGAGACGAATCAGGTTTGAAATATCGAAACTGTAATTGAACGCTTCATACGACCAGTAATAATGTAATAGTTAATAATAATGTGATTCAATTTGAAATCAAATGAAATGTGATGCATAATATAAATAAATAAGTAATGTGATAATGAAATAATTTCTTTTCTGATAAATTGAATTCAAATAAATTTATATTTTGTTTTTTATTTTAAATTATAATTTACAATTTATAAAATTTTTTTACAGGCAATTAATTTTATGTGATGGTAATTAGGCTGTATATAATGCATTATCTGCCCATGGCAACACATCCACTTCTACGAAATACCGTTTAAAATTATTTCGTATATGGAGGGCATTTCCCGAGGAATTATTTGCCCCCAAACGACCTATAGAAATTAATCCACTATCTTCTGTTGAGACTTCTTGTCTCCACCTTCCAGTGGATATTTGTCCATTAGCTTCTTCTCTGTCTATATATCCCTCCGGGAAATAAAAAGATTTTTTTTTTTTGATCCAATTATGTAGACAAATTGTTGATTTCACAATTCGAACCACAGTTTGTCTTTTCGCTAGAATTGGCCTTCGGTAAATCCGCCATTTAGCGGACAATACTCCGAAACTATTCTCAATTATCCGTCTAGCACGTGATAACCGGTAATTGTAGGTTGATTCGTCTACGGGTAAACCTCCAGATCGATTTCAACCAGGAAAAGGTCGCATCAAATTTTTTAAGAGAGGGAAAGCCTCATCCCCTACAATCACGAATGGTGCCTTGATATTTGATGCCGGTAAATATTCATCGTTTGGAATATTTAGGGTTGTGGTATCTCCACATAGCGCCTTTCCAAAAGAGGTATTTTCAAATACTCCACTGTTACTAAATCGCCCGGAGGCCCCAATGTCCATGAGCAAAAAGTTGTAATCTGCATCGCAAACCGCCATTAAGATGATGCTGTGCGACCCCTTGTAGCTAAAACAAGCCGTTCCACTATTCGGAAAAGCCTAAAAAAATCTTTAACTTAGTTAAGCTAAAATTAGAAGTATAGTAAAAATTTTACCTGTACAACACAATGCTTCCCATCAAGCGCTCCAATACAATTGGGGAAGTTCCATTTTCCATAGAAACCTATCGCCACTCTCTTCCAATTTTCCTCGGTTAATTTTTCGAACGCTGACTTAAATAAAGAGTCCCAAATTACTTGACAGATTTCTGAAATCATCTCTACTAGTAGAGCTTGGTGATACCCTATAATTGTATGAGACAGACTTCATTGAGTCGCCACTTGCGAGATATCTAAATAAAATAGAAATATTATTCACATGGTATGTTTTAAAAATCTTAATTAAAGTTTTTACCTTAATGTTAATGACAAGCGTGCCCCAGTGGATATTGGCTTCCTGGATAGTGTGAGTTTTTCGATCGCTGGTCCAACTTTGTGTAGCAGTTCGTCAAAAAGATCGACACCCATCCGGTGATAATTAAAAAATTGTAAGGTTTCATGAAGTCGCATCTCTTGTACCAAATTGTCATAATGCCCTTGCTGCTCTCTACCTCTTAATAATTGATTTACCCAACATCTGGGAGACCTTTTTTGAACTTTTTGATGTATACCCATAACAATAGCAACTTCAATTTTTTAATTCTAACCAAATTAGATTGTCGGGTTAATTTAAGCATTTTCTTTAATCTCGGCTATATGTCTTTTAACAATATATGTACATATATTCACTTAAAAAATCTCTTTCTTCAAAAAATGTCTAATCTTAACTTAAAAAAGGTTTAATCTCAAAATTCGCACTGGCTTCAAAAATTAATAAATCACAAAATAGCTAGCTACTATTCACCAAATTATGTGTCAAAATATTGTTTATGTATGTATGTGTGATAAAACTGCGCCGAAAATTCGTCGTATATGTAAATCATCGATAATACAGTGTTCGCCGAATTTCCTGCGGCAGGCAGCCGCGCCGAAAAATCGGCGGATATGTAAATCAACCTTTATTCCTTACCCGATTATGATGAAATTTGACATGTGCGTTTTAAATGGGATTCTAAAATGATTTTTGCTTAAAGTTCTAGAATATTGTCAGTTACACGGTTAGAAATATCAGTATAATTTTGTATACTACTTTCGGTATAAAGTTCTAAAATATAATTTTTCGTGTTATATTGACTTGTTTGACTTGTTTGGCTGTTCTTGTATGTATAAGTAAATATATGTTAGTTAAAATAGAAATCAGTACTGTCAAAACTGTCACACCAACTTTATGACACAGATGACAGGTGAATGCCGAAGAGCGAAGTTCTGATCACCTTGTGGGGTTTCAGCCCTTTATATTTTTTTCTTTGAAAAATTGAGCGAGAAATGGGACGAATTTAGATCTCAAAGTACACCCTGCGCCATTGAAATGTTCGGTTTGAATTTTTTAAGTAAATTTTGGAAATACCACCGTTTGCTTCAAAAGTAGATGGCAAAAATGATAGATTCTGATTATCAAAATAATTTTTACACTATTCCAAATATATTCAAATAGAAAGAACGGTAATCCGACATTTTAGATCTACATAACGTCGGATAAGGAATATTACCACCCTATCTCGTAACAATTTGGTAGGACTTTACAGTGTTTTTAACAAAGTTTTTTCAATTGAAAATTAATTTTTTGTTGATAACGGTAATTTTTATTCAAAATAAGAATTAACAGAAATAAAATAATTCATATCAACCAAAATATTTTGAGAGAAATTGAACTTTTTAAAATCAATAATTAATAACCCAGCCCTTGGCTTTTATGATGGCCTTAAACCCAATCAGCATTGAATTCTAAAGTTTGATTAAATAATATATTGTTATTTCTTCAAACCAGACTTTTTCTATAAGTTATTTCCGCTCTTTGGCACTTTTCAGCTTGTAATTTGTAATCTTCTTTCCCAACAAGGACCAAATATTTCCAACAATATTGAGGTCAGGACTATTTCCTGTCCAGGATAACGACTCAATCACCAAGCTATTTTTAAATTCGGCTACCTAAACAAAATAGACATTAAAATTAAGCATTCTTACTTAACAAATAACATCAATAACTCGCGTAGAGTAATCGTCCTGGAAGAGTGGAATACCGATGTATTGAGTCGGGTCCTCAATAGTCACGATTCAGGTTTCGATAATTTTTTTATATTTTCGTCCGCTTTCTGAACTATCCAGAAGGCTTAGTGATCAAACTCCAAAGGCTGTTATGGCTCTCTAGGCCATAACATATGGTGAATTTTTCACTGTCCGCGAAATACATTCTGTTAAATACCGTTTGCCTTTTCGTCGCCGAACCCTTGTCCTTACATCGGGTCCAAAGATATTGAATTTGAATTTATCCGAGAATATGAACCAACGCATTCAGTTTTTTCATTCTATTGCGAATTTGAAGCTTGCAGCTGCCATTTTTGCTGTCAGTAATGATTTTCTCGCAAGTCGACAAGCATATAAACCAAGTTCCTTTTAATAGTATGAACTGAAATAGTGTCGGTTGTTGCTATTAGAAGCTAACTTCTCAGCTCCAAAGCCGTAGCAAACCTTTGCTTAAGATCTAAATATCTGAAATTCGATTTGTTGAAACAGAAGTTCTACTCTTTGCATCAGAGCCAAATTATCGTTTGATTTTCGGAATAGTGCCTTAAAAACCTTCTAACTGCTGTTTGGTTACACTAAATTACTCTTGCAATTTGTGAATGTGTGTACTTTTTGCCTTTGCTTGCAAAATTTTGACTTTTTCGTTAGCATTTAATTTAGAGCGACACTTTGTAAAATTAACTCTCTGACTACTTAATTGAAACCGAATGAATATTTCACCCTTAGTTGATTTTAAATACCTAATAACGCGTGAAATATGCTGAAAAATAAAAAAACAAAAAAAAAAAATAGCCAATGATGCAAAATCTAGGAGAGAATTGCATGAAATAGTAAATAATCGAAATCGAACATTTCAATGGCGCAGGGTGTACATATTTCAAACTGCTCTATGACAAAGACATAAAAAAACCCATAGTTTTTTGGAACATGGCTGAATTAAAGTATCCCATTTTATCGCAAATGGCAAAGCAATTCCAGAAAATTCTGGCATCATCATCACAAATTGAAAGAGTATTTTATAGCTGTGTATTGTTTTGTGTTACTATTTTGTATATTTGAATAGTTCTCACTTCCACAGCGATGCCCCGTCCAGACTGAAGTACTGAGTAAAGCATTATATTGACCAAATTCTCACGTTGCTCACATAATATTGTGATATGAACAAATGGCACAAATTTTCAGAAAAGAAATGGGAATTTAGGTTCTAGATTTAAAATCATATTTATTTAGCATTAAATAGGGATCAATAGTTTGGGAACTAAATTGCATATAATATATTAGTTAAAAAATTTTCTCTTTGATGGAGACTAAGCGATTAGTTTACTATTTAACTCGACTCAAATTTATTGTTCAACTCAAAAACCACTCACCCCTAACTCAACGGTCAAGTCTATCCCTAAATCAACACTGTCCGAAAATTGCATTCATTCCATGAACTCCAACCTAACCCTCGACTTAACCCCCAAATAAATCTCAAACTGGCAACCATCCCTCAACTTAACCCCAAAATCAAGGCAAAACACACCCAAAGCTTCACGGGCCAAAAAACCATATTTGTTTATAGACTCAACTCATAACAACTCAATCAACTCCAACTCAAATAAAACTTTCCACTCGTGACTCGACCACAAACTCAACTCTCAAATGAATCACCATATCAACATGGTCTGAAAAATTATATGCATATAGGGCCTCAATTCAAAACAACACCAAACTCTAAATCCCAAATTGAACCGCTTACTCAACCCTAACCAAATCCTTAACTCCAGCGCAACCCACAAATATACCCCAAAATTAACCCTCAACTGAACCATTAACTCAACGCCCAACTCAAACCTCGAACCAGGTGCCTTCATTGTTATTCGCTTTTATTTTTCCGCTTCGCTTATTAATACCCAACCACAAACAACGCAACGCTAAAAGCGAACATTCGTTTATTCTACTTACAATATTATTTGTGAAAACGAATTTTAAAAACACCAAAATTACTTTGGTACTAAGCATTTTTCTTCGCTTTGTTGTTCGCCATAAAATACACCGCGTAGATATCCCGGTTTATCATCGGAAAGAAGCTCGTTCGATTCTTCTGGTACCGAAATTATGTTTATTTAACGCCTAAAAGCGTTCATATTTTCGCTTCGCGTTTTATGTGGTACGGAAATTGCAAAAGCGAATCAGCAACGAACGCCGGCGGAGTCGGTGGTAAGGCCCCAGTATACATAAAAAATTGGGCTAGGTGAATCGGAAAACAAATGGTTACATCACGAGTCAATAACCACTTAGTTAACCCAATCTTCATAACGTGCAGGTTCAAACTTTTCCAATCCTCCGACTTTATCCATAGAAACAAGCCGCTCTCAAGATGCCGTGGGTACAAATATCCAGACACCCTAGGATCCAAACATCTAGACATACGAACGGACATTGTGAGATTTTGTCTCTGAGTCCAAAAATTCAAAGAGTCTAGAAAAATGGTTTTGTGCAAAAAAAATGTCTGTTTACTTTTGGAACGATTTCATTATTTTTGGTCGATACAGGTTTATTTATTTATATCTTTGCAATTTTTGTGGGTTTTATCGCCAGTATGAATTTGTACACCCAAAGCGTTACTACACCAATTACTGAAAAGGGAAAGTGATTGGAAAAATTAATTAAAACATAAAATAGTATAACTAAGCAAGAAGAATACAATAACACTTCATTTAAAGATACTAGCAGAAATGAGCTAATATTTTCATAAAGTACATTCGCACTATCCAAACAATAAAACGATAAGTGCTAGTTATACGTTTATTGCATGATTGCATTTTTAAAATCTGTGCAAGGTGCTCTATCGTCCTGTCTAACCAGTGTTTTCTTTCAGGTCCTCTTGTACAAGTTACTCAACTTTAATGAAACGTTTTCACATGGGATTCCTTCATAATTTCAAACTTCAAAGCCTTCTCCTGAAAAACTATGTTTTTGAGTTAACATGTCAACAACAATTTAATTAGGTCCGCAATGAAAAATTATTAAAATCCCCTCAAAACATGTCCAACAATTTTGTATATTCAAAACCACTTTTTTCGACGGTTTCAAAGTCCCTGAGTCGGAAAAAGCATTAAAAAAAAATAAAAAATCCCGTCTGTCTAGTCGCCTGAAAGTCTGGCTGCCTGTCTGTACCCATGGTAGCTCGAGTCCGATTTTGATTTTTCGCCAACCTTTTCTATGTTTACGGCGGAGAATTAAAAAGCCTGGAAAGTGTACGACAAGGGGATCAGGTGTCTGTCATATGAATTGACCGAAAACCACGTGATGATAACCATGTTGACCAATTTTTTATATGTTAGTTTGAGGATTGAGTTGGACGTTAAGTTTGCGGTTGGGATGTGTCCCTTTCGCGGGTTGAGTTGCGATTGAGTTGAAGTTAAGTTGGGTTTAGCTTAGGTTAAAGTGACCAGTTCAACTGGGGTTAATTTATTGGCTGGGTTACATGTTGAGCTGAGGTTGAGATGGGGTTTGGCTAGAGAAAACTTGCTGTTAAGTTAGGGTAGAGTTGAGGTTGAGCCTGCGGCTCAGTAAGGAATTTATTTAGGGTTGTGTTGAGTGTTAATTGAAAGTTAGCTTGAGTTGAGTTCATGTAAATATTTAGCTTTTCGAACGAAGTTAATGTAAGGATTGAGTTAAATGTTGAGTTTGGGATGAAGTTGAGCATGTAGTATTCAGACCGTTTGAGTTAGGGTCGAGTTGGAGTTAATGTTGCGGGTTTCATGGAGCTAGTTTGAGTAGGTGTGTGTTGAGTTCATACACGTATCACTCATTTAGTTTTGAATTATGCCCGGCTAGCCTAATGCTAAAGCGGTTTCGATCTGGGGCCACTGTGGTTTGTAAATGATTTTTTAGTGAGTTAAAATACCACTGACAAGCTGGATCTCCTATTCGGTGTAGTTTGAGGATGGCTTTCCCCCTAAACAAATCAAAAAAATCTTCAAATACTTGGCAAGCCATTACGTTGTGCTGGATAACAGAATGGATAATGGTTAGTAGCTGATTACTTATTTGCTGTAACAACAATTGTAATTAAGGGGTTTCTCTAAATCAGCAGCTGGTTAGAGCATGCTTTGCGCAGTATGTGCTTCTTTTCAGTCCCTCAACTTGAGTATAATCAAATTTGGCTAGCAACCGAATTTACCGAAGCACGATTAATATGTGAAATGACGCACAAACCTATAATTGATTATGTAAAGTACCATCACATTTGGCTGTTTTATCAAATACTAGTTTAACCCATTCAGTGCCAAATTTTTGTGTAGATTTATTCTAATGTTATTGTACTTTATCGAATAAATTAAATATTCGTGCTCTACTTGACTTAAATTTCGGTTCATAATAAATATTTCTTCTATTTACATATTTATCCATTCAATAAACACTTAGTGTGAGCGATTGCTCAAAAACGTAAAATACAAATAAAAGCTAAAAATACGTCATAAATCAATAAGAACAAATTTGGTATAATCCAAATCCAATTAACATTTTATAAAGACTCCATTTTATTTATTGTTATGATTGTTAATATAAAAGTTAGTTTATCAGTGCTACGACACATTAAATAAGAAGAAACATAAACAAAATGTATGCGCGGTGTAACTATCACGTATCATGGGAACATTGAACCATCAATATAATATGTGTTTGCGTTGTTTACGTTCAACACTGCTAGCTGGATATTTTTCTTTTCTTTTTACTTTCCTTTAATTTCCATCATCATCATCGCATTATTAAACATTATTTATCGTCATCATGTGAAAAACACTCGGGAAGTTAAAATACATCTGCGCGCGCGGTAATCATTTTTAAGGTGTTTGTGCGCGGATTGTGATAAAATAAATCTTCTGATTTGGTTATCCACTTATAGGCTTCGATTCTTGTGTTTGTTATTAATGGATTTCATAACAGGATGTAATTTGAATTTTCTTATGTATTA
The DNA here is from genome assembly GCA_963556165.1 of Tipula helvola. Taxonomy (NCBI): domain Eukaryota; kingdom Metazoa; phylum Arthropoda; class Insecta; order Diptera; family Tipulidae; genus Tipula; species Tipula helvola. The sequence goes on along the minus strand of OY744482.1, from coordinate 318,064,674 downwards.
TAGTTCTCCAATCAATTGCACTTTATTTTGTGCGCATACATTTATATGTATCTTGAATTACAACTTCATCATCCTCTCAATCTTATATGTTATTATTAAAGTAATTAGATGCGGATATATTTGCATTAACTAAAAGTGAAAACATGAAACATCATCCAGAAATTATTTAATTTTGTCATTTCCTTATTAATTTATCTTACCAAAAAATTAAAACAAAAAAAATCGTTTCTGTATTCTTGTACACAATGTGTTTCTGTTTAAGCAAGGTTCAAAGAAACCTCAATATCCGATTCGCGCATACATACTACTCGTAAATATACAACGCAAATTATTCAAAGCGAGAAGCAGCAAAAATAACCAGAAATGAGACACACAAACTTGAAATATACATGAAAATATGCACGGACCTAGCCCAATAATAAATTTGATGGTATTAATGAACTCTGCGCGAGCAGCGTACAGAGGAGACGTAAAAAGCATGTCGTTTGTAAACAAAACAAATTTAAGTTTTTTTTGTTCGGTTTTGTTGTATATAGAGAAAGCATGAGATAAGACAATAATAATAATTCATATCTGCTTAAAAAAATCGGCGAAAATTTTTTTTTCACACAATTTGGTTTTTATGTGTTAGTTCTAGTAATGTGTCTGTATGTGTTTTGTAAATTCTGCTTTATAAATTTTAGAGATACGATTTTACACGCATGTTGACAAATATTTTGATTCAAGTGTTATTTGGAATAACCGTGACCTTCTATTTAGATTATGCTATAGGCTAACTGCCGGACTTTATTTTCTTGTTCTATTTGTAGGACTTCCAATGGCTATCCAAATATCTATGAGACCCGGTAACAAATTTCCCGCAATCGAGAGATACTCAGTTTCGTACGGTTGTGAAATTTTAGACAAAACAACAAAACGCACATGGATAAACAATTTTTTAATTCGAGGAAAAAAACATACTAGTATTAGTGAAACAGTCGGTAAAAGCAATTTAAAATAAATTGCAACAAAAACCGGAAACAACTTTAACATAATATACGAATTAATGATTTTTGATATCAACATACAAGTACGATAAAAAATCTTTGGTTACTAGTCTGTATAAATTGCAAAAAATTTTTTTTTTGTAGATATGGATGGATATCAGTGGTTAGCTATACTGAAGGATGCCCAAGCTACCTTTAAAAAAATGTGCTTACTAAAACCCATACATCATGCAAATTTGCTGTAATTTCAGTATCAATAAGTAGAGATTTTTTCTTCTTGGTTGATAAGCCAATACCGAATCATACAAATGTTCCGCGGGTTCGGCATATAAGGATATTAAAGTATCTATAGGCATCCTCTTTAGACTACATTTAATTACGATCAAATAGCAGCATTTATTGTTGACCTCGAAAGTCGGTAATTTTCTTACAATATATTGACATTTTTAGGTTCATTGTATTAAATATTGGTAAATACACAGGGATGTTCCGCGAGTTCAACGTTTAAAAAAAGTTAGAAACAGTCTTTTTCTTTAGAGTGCATACAGCTACAATTCAATACGATAAAATAGGACTAATTGCTGTTGAACTTTATGCAAGTACGTTTAAAATATACTGAACAACTATTCCAAGAATTTATCGATGGGAAGTAAGATTTTCGCACTTGACCAAGAAGATTCAGTCACAATATGATAATATAGAACAGTTGTATTACGAATTAAATGCTGGATTGAGCGAGTCGAAATGAAACACTGGCATTACCATTGAAGTAATAGATACACTGATAATGAGACAATGACCGGCAGTAGAATGGTAACACCAGAAGTGAAGCTTAATGGACTAAGGGTACCCAAATTAATTGGCCAATGTACCGAATAGCAAACTTTACCACTACTTAGCACAAACCTGCATCCGGTGCATAAATTCCAATTTATGGTGAATTAGCTTGGGGAGGAACCAGCACGATTAATATACCACATGGATATTACCGAAGTCAATTATATTCTGGCGTTGAATAAATTAAAGGAACGATACTAACGTAAACGCCATATTCTGAATAAATTTATTAAGATATTTTTGGATCAGCCGCAAGTATCTCGAAACCAAGCGCTCATGCTTTGAGGAATAAGTATGATATTTCGAACGAAGTAGTCCGCGCGCGCGTTGCATTGATTAGGAAATGAAGCCATAGGGTGCGATGTGTGGCTACTTTACATGCTTCTCACAAATGTCGATGACACTGCTCGTACAGTATGAATGCAACATTTAGGTAACGAAGATTATCCGGCCCTCAACCGAACGGATGTCTTAGAATACCAGTTTATACCAGAAGAGTGGTCAAGGTTACCAAAGGTCTCCACCGGGTCTAAATCACACAATATTAAATCATTGCTGATGGTATCAATTAGCTCGGAAACCGAAGAAATATTCCCAAACGATGTAGGCGAGAAAATTACCGACCATCATATTTGTGATCAACATTATTTAACCAATTATGCTCGAGGCAACGTTGGCCGTTTTATAGTGAAATTACCATTTGTTGGGCCATTGGCCAAGGTTAGGTTCCTGGCAATGGAATAAAAATTCGACCGAAATCAAAACCTCGACCAGTTATACAAGTCGTTCATTTCAATTCCGATTGCCGAAAATCTGGCCAACATACTGAAATTCTTTACTCGGAGGTATTTGGGCTTTCTGATCACGAATCTCCAGTCAAACTTGCAAAATTTCACCCCTTTCATCCCTTAATGACAACCCCTAGAAAAAATAGGGGTAAAATGCCATATATGTATATCATATTACATTTAAGGTGCATTTTAATTTTGGTTCACTGATTACGCTTATTTAGTCAATTTCAACCCCCCCCCCCCCCCCCCCACAAACCCTATAAAACAGATAAATAAAACATTTATTCTACGATTTGGCTTCAATTAGCTCATTTCGTGCAGATTTATCATCTGGCGTGTGGCTACCCCTAGCCTGACCACCTCGGTCGTGAATGTATTAAATTGGTACAACATAAACATTCTAGCTTTGAGATTCAGAGATTAGCAATTGGTAAACTTATACCCAATGGAAATAGATTAACAACACTCGATCCAATTGTCGATGAAGCTGGCATATTAAAGGTTGGAGGGGAAATTGAAAATGTACCGATAAGTACTGATTATAGACATCCAATCATATTATCGTCACATGATCCAATTGTAAAGAAGTTAATCGTCTATATAATGTAAGTTAAAAATGTGACGTGGAATCCAAGGACGTGGACGAAAGAGTCGAAAAACGTATGGCTGTGTATTCGTATGAATGTATACCGAAGCGTTACACATCGAACTAGTTACCGATCTAACAGCCGATGCGTTTGTTGGCGCGTTTAATCGGTGTGTAGCCAGGCGAGGTCCTGTAACCGTCCTATTTTCAGATAATGGGTTAAATCTTCGAAAGGCGAAAACTTGACGAATTATATCAATTTGTAGCAAAAAAATGCAGACACGAATCTGTCAGTCATATTGAAACAGCATTATTTAATATGACATCTCGTACCAGTATATCACCACATTTTGGTTGTCTTTGGGAAGCTGGAGATCGCTCTATAAAAACACATCTGCGGAAAGTTACCGGAGATAAGGTCTTACCTAAGATAGAACTACATACATTACTAGTTCAAATTGAGGCTATGCTAAATAAAAGACTGTTGCACAATACATCAGCAGTCCCGAGGTTCAAGGTGTACTTATGCCATCACATTTTTTATTGGGAACACAATGGGTTACGTTACCACAATTTAAAACTAGTACCATAGCATGTATAACCAATTGCCGCATTGGCAAGCAGTCCAAAAGATGTTGAGTTATTATCGGAGACGGTGGTATCAGGAATATGTTCATACCCTGCAACAAAGGTGGAATTGGAAAAGGGACAAACCAAATTTGAAAATTGGTCAAATTGTATTAATTAAAGCGGAAAATCGGCTACTCAATTTTTGAAGAATGAGCAAAGTTTGTCGATTCCGGGTTCAGACGGGAGAGTAAGTGTTGTCACACTAAAGACCGTGGATGGTGAAATCAAAAGGGTTATTCATAAATTCTGTCCATTGCCAATACATAAACGTCCCACTACAATCACAATTACGATGTCAATCCACTGAAACGTCATTTGAACGGCCGAGATAATCGTCATCCATCCGTCGTCCACCGTCAAATAACTCAGTAGAGAGAAAAAACCAATAACCAGGGAACAAGATGCATTACGTTGACAGTCATGGAAAAGAGAAAGAACTGCGAAGACTATAGACAGTTACCACGAAGCAGTCTCATATGAATTACAAACCAGCCAAGTAGCAGAACTAACCAAATTGTCATGTACCAAATTGACAACCAGATGATCGGTCCAACCACCTTAAATGGAACAACGAACAACCATAACGGGGCGGAAGATATAGTTTAGCGATAATCCCTCTAATCGCTAATTGTTTTGTTTTGAAGTAACTTTCTAAGGCCTGTTTGACTTCTTGATTTGGATCAGTGGGTTTCCTATACACATCATAGAAACCATCCGCCAGCGTATATACTTCCAGATATATAATTTTCTACTTCGACCTTAAATAAATTTGTCCTATCTAGGGTAAGATCGCTTAACTTATTCGTGAATACCGACTATGGATGATTTGAAATATTTCCGTGGATATTCCTTGTCATCCGATTAATTAATTTGTTCGTAAACAATTGTGGCATTTTCCTATGCATATTTTAGAAAATGTGGCGAATCTTTATTAAAGAGATAGTCTCCTCTGGTGACTGTCTGGTTTGAAATGGTACTATTGGGATAACTTTGCTGGCCATTTTAATGGCTTGCAAGAATATTAAAACACTTTCGTCTGTCTCCACACTGGACTCAATAGGAACATCCACCCTATTTTTAATTTTACAGTATCAAGAGGTTTTGACTTGGAGTCAGTTGCTTTTATTTTTATATTTTTCCTTAAAAATATATTTTAAATTAATTTAAAGTGGTAACGAAAAAAAAAATTGAAAAGCTTAACAGCGTATTGCTGCGGATTCCATGATGACGCCGCTACGATAAATGAGTGTTTTCAAGGTAGCGTAAGGGGCAAAGGATGGCGGTACATACTTCCGGAACATACAACAACCTAAGCGAAGTAGGAATATGTACATAATTTGAATAGCTGTGTTGCCATTCGGGTTTCAATATTGCAGTTTTTATTTTTACTTGCTTAATGTTAAATCATTTCATGTCCACACTCTCTTACGAATGAGAATATAAGCTCAATACCGAGAGTAGAAGCATGCCAATACAAAAAATCGTGAATAAATAAATTACAACATGCCTGTACATCAGCCAGTCTGCATTTCTAAAGTCCAACACTTGCTTTGGGCAACTTGTATATTGAAATTATACCTGCCCAGATGTAAATCTTCTATTTGTCTTTTCTTCTATTCTGCTAATATTTCTACGAGAACTAAGTAGACACGATTTTCAAACAATCTAAAAATTTTTGTGGATTTTTTGAAAATTATATCTAGTTTTCCTTGAAATACTAGAAAAATAGAAGAAAAGAAAAATAGAAGATTTGCATTGAATCAACCCCATTACCTCTCGTATGATCATTAGGTGCAAACAATTGCGGGCTGTTTCTATCGATGCACTTTAGCAGGTTTCTGCTATTCTGATTTGCGCAGGCACAGTTTCATAGAGCGTGGTGTGCATTAAAGTCACCTGCAAGTACCAGGTTGTTACTGTTCAACTTTGATATAAAGTGCAAGCTTGTTTTCGCTATCTTATGGAAATATATGGAGATAATGGTGAAGGTTTGATTCTCACTTCCGATTACTAACGAAGTAACAATAAAATTGTCCCTAACATACGCCTTTGTTTGTGAATGCCTCATTTTGCTTAAAATTGCAATGGCCGTACCTCCAGTTCCATTCCTTAATGTATTTGTCCGATAAATAATGTGGTCGAGAATGACCAGTGTGTGCCTATTTGATAGTTTTGTCTCGCTCAGACATGCGATATCTGGTTTAACTCTGCTCAATAGCAGTGAAAGTTCATGTTTTCTTGCTAACATACTAGACTGTTGCAATTTATTGATAGTATTTTCATTTTAAGACGGGATACGAAGTTGAGATACATGTTTTTCTTCATTTCTATATCTGTGAAATATTTTTTGTTAGAGTGAAAATGTCAACGCCAAAAAATGAACTGATTTGTTGAAAAATTCATGTAGCCCGTTACTATTTGCAGTTGTAGCCTCCTCTTCTGTGCCCTATAGGTCATGTCTATCTTCTCCGGATCACTTTTAGATACTCGACTGCCTGACGCTATTAAACTAAAACTATTACTTTTACTATCATAGCTTGAGTTAAAGAGCTTTGGACGATTTTTTTTAAATTCATAATTGGTTTTAGACTTACCAAGATATCCCAGTCGTTTGGAGCAGCTGTTGAAATTTGCATTGTGCTCTCCTCCTTAGTTCGAACATTTGAGCGGTACGTTTTTATTCTGATTTCTGGGGTATTCGCCTGGATTGTGTTTTCCTGCGCATTTTACACAATTGTATCCGAGGTAGCAGTTAGATGAGGCATGAACAAAGCCCCGGCAGTTTCTGTATTGGAACCCGTTTAGATTCCTCTTCGGCTCCCATGTTATTCGTAGTGGCAGCAGCCCCTTATTGCTAGCATATTGTCTATTTGGAATTCTGGTAATAAGCTTATAGTGAAACAGGAAAGCTGAGTTTGGGTGTTATTTTCTGTATTTGTTTTATACATGGGATAGATTCCTTTAATATTAACTCCGTTTTTCTCAAAGTCTGACTTGATTCTTTCAATGGGCATGTCATAGTTAACACCTCTCATAATTAGTGTTCTTCCCTTCTCGTCTTTTGGTATGTATATATGTATGTATAAAAATCTTTTTTTGTCTTTCTTGAGCATCTCTTTTATTTCGCAAAATTCAGCTTTCTTGCTGTTGATTGAAACATTTTTTGAGGTGACCTTCAGCATGACCTCGGGATATTTTGCAGTAATTCTCTTTTTTAGCTCAGATATCTTTTCATTTGGAAAGTCTTTTCAAATCATGCTTCGTGACTTGTTCGGCCTGGTTTGAGATCTCTTTGCATGTGGCGTCCACTGTTAGTGAAGTAAACCTCTCGCCGCTATAAAATTGTTGGAGCTCTGGGAATTCGCCGTTGTCCATTGTTACGGCCACCATAATGGTGATCATCTGAAATACACAATTGAATGTTATAATGTACAGTTTTGTATTTATTTAAGAATGTCATCTAGTTTCTAATATTTGAAATTACCTAAAGTTGTCTTGGCTTAATGCCATCTAATTTGTATTAGTTGTATTAAATTTAAATTGTCTTGAATTAACGCCATCTATGTAATAGTAATTACACTTGTTAATTTGTATCTTCACTTACGTTACTGCCATCTATATTGAATTAGTATTAAGCATTTTGTAAAAACTTACTCATGCGTTACTCCGCATAGAGCGCACTTGTTTTGTATACGTATAAAGAGACGTCAAATAATGAATCGTGTCACAAATAATCAGCAATTTGGAAGAGCAAATACGGAAAATAAAATAAATTACAATTTGTAAGAAAATTAGTTTAGTTTTACTGGAAACGACAGGAAATTGGTTAGCACAGTGCTTGTTCCAGGTGCCAAAAACGCGGGATAATTGGGGTACCAAAGGAAATTCAGTCTAATAAAAAGCAATGTTGTACAAATAAATTATTGAGGGATAAGGTAACACAAATTTCAAAAAAATCGGAGGAAATTTGGTGTGGCTATACGGAAAACCAGGCAAAGTAGTATACCGAAACTCTTTTTGATAAAAGCAGAAAGCAATCAGGTTATATATTGTCGTGTAAGACAAACTACGGTAGAGAGAATTTTTTTGTGTTAGCAAAATGGGTGTGGTGCAAAGTAGTGAAACGAGTTTTTCTATGATCAGATCATGACATGGTTAAACAAGAATCTAATGGCGCGTAATAAAATAACGGGATAATTATGGGCGTGTGGTGTCACATTTGATCAGGAAAATTGTGTAGCGTTAAATACGGTATATATAATTTTTTGTCAAAGATTTTTTGACATAACATGATTGAACAAGAAAATACGTGTAAAGGAAAAAACATAATGATGGAATTTTAAATAATGTGAAATTTGTGTGTCATAAAGCAAAGTTATGGGAATCGACGTGAAAATAGTGTTTTTTAGTACCAAAAATTGATTAAATGATGGTAAGATGGTGGCCATCACAAGTGAGGATCATGATAGTTGAGTGATTGTGCATCAACGTGATCAGGGATTGAACGTGAATCCTTGATTACTTATAGCGCTGCATTGTGTCATTGGTTGATAAAGAATGAATCTTTTGATATCAGGACAAGTGTCTGATCATTCTACTAAATTGATTTTAATTTTTTGATGGGAAAGTAAGAATATAATAAAAATAAATTGTATTATTCGTAGCAGTAACGGGATGGCGGTACAGTAGATTGATATACTCAAGATCATATGGTTGGTATCAGTGTCGGGATAACCGCTCTGAGACTTGAAGAAAATTGATTATATTTTTGGTAACAATAACGGGATGACCGTGTTGTAATATTATAATACAAATGGTACCAGTGTCAGGATAACTGCACTGAAGGTAGAATTTGCATAAATTTGCATGTATAGTATCAGCAACGGGATAGCCGTACTGATGGTTGGGTTGAGTTTACAGAATTAAGTTCTGGCTAAAAAATTGTATATGATGGAATGAAGGATTAGTGAAAATTGTGCAAGCAACTTTGTATAGTAAATTTTTATTATTTTAGCAGTAGAGAAGGAATGGCCGATGGTAACATGGAAAAATATGTAGAGGCAAAGATACAGGAATTAAACGAGATCATCAGAGCCATAGATAAAAACGAACGAGGAAACTCTAGGGACGAGATTAGGGCGATAGATGAAGAAATAAACATAATTGATAGTAAGGTACGACCGTGGAGAGAAAAAGTGCAAGGCCAGAACGCGGAGGCATTCGAAATGCTGGAAATGAGATTTGGAGAGCTGGAAGAGGAGGATAAATGACAGCCAGTAGCTGCGGGAGTGGTATCCAAGGTGTTGGTGACGAGGCAGTTTGTGCCGATTGAATTTAACAAGGGTGGGAGAGAGTTTGGAGTTTATAGGGCGGTACCTCAAGAGAAGTTTAACAGACCAAGAGTGGATGTGGCATATCCACCGATGGCATGGACATCACCAGTAGAGTTGTCAAAATCAAATTCAATGTTAATCGGAATATACGAAATTTTTACGTCAAAGAGACGTAGTGATAATTATCTCATATGGTTAAATTGGAGGGTAAAATTAAATTAGGTAGGTTAAAATTGGAGAGGTTGAAATTGGAGAAGAGGAAGGAGTTATTGTTTTAATATGATTTTTATAATGAAATAAAGGTATTTTTTTTTCTAGGGGTTAAATAATTTAGTTTTTGTTTGAAGGGAACTGGACAGGAAGGATCAGTTAAAGAAGGAATTAGGTGGCCAAAATGATCCAATAAATCGGGGGGTCACAAGAAGGTGAAGATGGAAGCTCAAACAGAATTGTCGGAATTTTAATTTTAGGAGATTGCGAAATGGAGGATGATAATCAGTTAGACGTCTTTCGTGAGCAACGGATTGACTCATTAAACCGATTTTATGATGCATCAGTGGATGACGATTATTTTGGGACACTAACAGAATCCGAGTTGCGTCAAGAGAGGTTACGAGGACATTTCGAATTATTTGAGGATGCCGGTTTGGTATATCGTCAGTGCAACATGTTGGTGACAAGTCAGGTATACAGTGATATGGAGAATCGGTTTATGTCCACAAGTTAAATGTGCAATGTGGGAATGGGACAAGTTGTGGAGCATCAACATTAGTTGATGCTGAAAATCGTCAGCCAACTATTATAAAGGTAGAAACAACGCGGCTACCAAAGCTCGGTAAATTTAGTGGAGACCAGGCTAACTGGCCGCTATTTCGTGACTTATTTTTGGCAGGGGTTCACAATAAAAATTATGATCCGGTTACTAAACTCTTGTATCTACAAGAGGCTTCTGTAGGGAAAGCAGCCATAATGTTAGGTCCGTGGCAACCCACAGGTAGTGGACTACCACGTTATTCATGATATCCTGGGAAAGATGCATGCAATTAAAAGGCAAGAACGAAAGAGTCATGATTCCTTACGGGCAGTATTGGAAAATATAGTGTCTCAGGCTCATTTGTGGGATCAATTTTGGATTCATTATGCCAAGCAGCTTCTTCCTAAATATACATTAGATTCGTGGGAGCAACGTCGTAGTCGTGATGGAATAGCAAATTTACTCACTCTTGAAGAATTTAAGCACTTTTTGGAGATCAAGGCTAAGGATCGCCGTGAGTTTGAAGAGAATGAGTACATTGGGTCAGACGATCGACGCTATAATAAGCCTAGAGAGGAGCAAAGAGGTAATCAGGACAATCGTTACAAACCATATAATCGAATCAATCGGTCAGCTCAATACAACCCGCTGCATTATAACCGAGAAAACTACAGAAATAACCACGGATCAGCTCAGGAGAAGGGTGGGTCAACAAGGGTTGTTGAATCCTCACATTGTATTATGCAAAGTTGTACGTCAAGACTCGAGATTGAGAAATGCGATATGTTTAGAAACTTAAATCTACAAGACCGAAAGGCATTTGTGTATCAACGTAAGTTATGCTTATGTTGTTTGAGATCCGGTAATACCGTAACAGAATGCCGAAGAGATGGTTGTACAAATTGCCCCAAGTACCCTAAGGAAACATCACTTTCAATTATGCTTTAAGGCCAAACATAATGGCAAAGCTGTCAATGTATCTGGGTCAGTATCTCAAAGAAATTACCAATAGCAATTAAAGAGATGGAGGGCCCCGGAACAACCGATTCGATCAGTAAGCAGGGGCGGATAGAGGCAATAATTGATGTGGGTTTATTGGCAAGCCATATCAACGAAGGTATAAGCCGAAATGCAGCTGGGTTATTGGCCAAAATACATCGTTTGGATGGATTGTTTCAAGGGAAGTATTAGTACAAGATCTTGGGAGAACATTTGTGTACAATAGGGATAACGATTAAGGACGAACTTATATTCCTGGTTCAAAAACTGTGGGAAATAGACGAGATGTATGAAAAATTATTATCAGCTGAAGACCAATTCTGTGAGGACAATTTCAAAAGCAGAGTTGTTAAAACGGGCAATCGATATAGTGTTACTATACCAATGAAGCCCTACGTCGACTCTACTGTCAGGAGAATAACTTTAAACGTGACCTGGAGTATAGGAGTAAATATATTGAATTTATGACGGAATATGAAAAATTAGGTCATATGCAACGGGCAACAGCATTAAATCTAGGATATTTACATAATTATATACCACACCACGCTGTTTTTTTGGAGCGCAAATTCAGGGTGGTGTTTGACGGTTCAGTAAAAACTACCAATGGGAAATCGTTAAACGACGTACAACATATTGGGCTACGCCTTCAGAGGGACTTACTGGATATAGTTATGAAATTTCGCACCGCGAAAATAGCATTAACGGCGGATATTTGTAAAATGTTCCGCCAAGTAGAGATTCAGCCAATTCATTGGGATCTGCAAGGAATTTTGTGGAGAGAAAACTCATATGAGCCAATTCGTGACTATTGGTTAACAGTGGTAACTTATGGGTTGGCAACTTCTCCAATCCAAAGCGACTTTTATATGGTCGATATGTTAACGTCAGTTGAATCAGAATCCCAAGCAATCAAGTTAAAGGCGGAAGTTATTAAACTACTTCGGCAAGGTGGGTTCGAGTTGGATAAATGAAGCGGTGAGAATATTTCATCCACAAGGATGGGTATCCCCAGCTACGGTGAGAGCAAAGTTGTTCATTCAGGGGTTGTGGCGACTGGGCAGTAATTGGGATGAACCATTGTCGTTATGTATACAATAAGAATGGAAGGATTTTATCATGAATTAAGACTAATTAATGAAGTATAGATTCCACGATGGTTAGATACATCAAGAAACCAGAAAACTCAAATTCATGTATTTTCTGATGCGTCCCCTATAAAATTAGTGACAATACCGAGATTGGAGCTATGTGCGGTTGAGCTAAGTTGTAAATTAATTCGGAAGGTAAAGGAGATAACAATGTTTGGGGGAGCACCAATTTATATTTGGACTGATTCAGAAATAGTGTTACAGTATCAATAGAAGCCTTTCTGAAGAAACGCGAAAAGTATTGAATCACAGAAACCGGACTGCTTCTGCTCTAATTTGGAAGATACATTTTTCTTACAAAACTCAGGAAACATTAAATTCAAAAAACTTGTACATGGCATATAAAATTTGTCGATATTACGATGTTTTAAGATACTCTAAAGCACAACACATTCAATAATTTTTCCACATGACATTTACTTTAATTATAAATTTAGCCTTTAATTCACACATCACATACTAGAGTTATTTATTATTTTAATCAAAATATTTAGGTTGTATTAGATCATTACGATTACACCTTTTTGTATATAACTCTGCTGTATAATGGTATGTCAAACTGTCACAACATAGGAATTATACTACCAGTACAATTTATTACATTTATATTAATGCGATAATTTTCTATATAAAAATCAATTAAATGTCAAAAAATTAATTTATATAAATCAATTAATTTAATACAGAATTATTTAACGTTCAATGCGAAATAATTTAAATTACACGGTAATTAAAAAGAAAAAATGTACGGTGACAATTTTTGTGTACCGCACTATAGAACAGTGCTTTTTGTTATCAAATTGGTTTTCCATAGAAATAATTATAATATGTCACATAATCACTTTTATTTAGCGCAGAGATAGAGATTGATAACAAGACACAGTCCCATTTATTATGGCGACAGTAAAATAATTAGTGTACACATACGACACATTTTCATATGTGGCCATCATATTGCATATAGTCTTGCGCCGCACCTACAAGATAAAAACTAAAATGCAAAAAAAAAACACAGCGTTTTTGTGATTTTATAGGTAATTTAAATACAATTGTGTTACATACTCGTATAGTAGAGAGGTAAATTGGTTGTAAAATAAAAAAAAGTAAAAATTTTTAAATTGGTTTATAATAAAAATAAAATTATCTTTTATTTATAAAAAAAAATAAAAAAAAAAATCTTTTCATAGAAACGAGATCATACAAATTTCCGGGGTACAAAGTAAGTTGTTTCAAAGGCATAAAAACTGCAAATAAGTTTAATAACTGCGTTAGAATAATCTGCCTGCTGATTTGTTTATATATGCACATAGTTGCACATAAATCCGGTTGAAAATTCTAATGAGTATGAGCGCGCGCGCGCGCCACACAATTATTATTCCTACTATTATTTATATTTAATTGGATGTCAGCGCAAGAGAATTAGAGTAGCCGGCCGAGGTAAGTAAGTAATAAACTAATATGTATTTTTATATACGTAGGCAAGCGAAGCTTAGTGATAAAATAATATATGCTCATAATATTTAATTAAGGCTAATAAATAAAAATGTACATACCGATGTATGAAATAATTAATAATTATTGCTATTTGTACATTGTTTTGTTTGAATGAATTACACAAATCGTATGTTAAATTAAAAATTGATATGTAATGTTAATTTATAATTTATTTCCAGTTCTTAGTTCGATTCGAATTCATATCAAGTGATGTAAAATTTACTCTATCTATAAATTAAATACAAAACAGCCAAGAGCGTCAATCCTAAAAATCTATTGATTTACATTAAGCCAAATTACAGACTCACAATTAATGTTAGATTATTAAGAGCTGGCACGCGTTGTTAAACGCGTTTAACAATTAGATCCAGTTATACATTTCTAGTAAGTATATACTGTTAAAAAACCTTAAGAATTTAATTACTCCGTTCAGAGAGCATCCACAATGTTCTAATTTTTTTTTCTGAAAATTTGTGCCGTTGTGAGCGACGTGAGGACTAACCGATATAATTCTTTACTCAGTACTTCAATCTGGACGGGGCATCGCTGTGGAAGTGTGGACCAATCAAAAATGCAAAATAATAAAACACAAACAATACAAAATCCGAAATAACGTTAATTATCATTTGTTAGTAATTTGCTATTAAGAGTTACGACTTTGAATACCAAGAGAATTTATTACTCAGAAATAATAACTTTAAAGTCGATTTTATTAAATCAATTCACAAATAATGTATCAATCAACATGTCGTTGAAATTTCAGTTATAAAAATGTCATAAAATGTCAATAAAACTTCACTGAAATGTCAATGTCAGAAATATCATTTGCTGTATGACATATACCTACTAGTAGCTCATACAGCTAAAATAGCATTGCTAAATATCATTGCTATGAAGATGACATTTGTAGCTCTACTAGTTTATGTCATAGAAACGGGAATATCTTGCTATATTAAAAGCTCACTAGATATAATTATTTTTAAATTTAAACGACGTTTTTTTTCTATTCTGCTGTTATTTCTATGTACCTTACTATGGATCAGCATATTCTGGGCCAACAAAATTAACAATCTGCAATTGTGCTCCGATTGCGGTGTTTGGTATCTCTAAAAATAGGTTTCGGGACCTGTAATTGTTGTGCCAACGCGCATTTACATTGCTTGATTATTTCTTCACATTTCATAGAAAATTCGATTTTTTTGAAAATCACCTTACTATGGATCAGCAAATTCTGAACCAGCAAAATCCAAAATCTGCAATTGTGCTCCTATTGCGGTGTTTGATATCTCTAAAAATAGGTGTCGGGACCTGTAATTGTTGTGCCAACGCGCATTTACATTACTTGATTATTTCTTTTCAGTTCATAGAAAATTCGATTTTTTTGAAAATCACCTTACTATATAGTTCAGCAAATTCTGGGCCAACAAAATCCACAATCTGCAATTGTGCTCCGATTGCAGTGTTTGGTATCTCTAAAAATAGGTTTCGGGACCTGTAAATGTTGTGCCAACGCGAATTTACATTGCTTGATTATTTCTTTACATTTCATAGAAAATTCGATTTTTTTGAAAATCGCCTTACTATGTGTAATGATAGTAAGTGAAAATACGTGTTATAGGTTCAATGGTAACTATGATACTGCTTTATTGGCGTTTATGTTTTACAGCGGTAACTATGTATAAGTGAGTATTAGTTATAAGTTCATGTTCATGACATCCCCCCTTTTTTCCAAAATGGGTGTTAAATGCTTGTTGCAGTTAAGCTGCCATGTTTAACCGATAAGCGGTATAATACTTGTATTATTTAATTACTGAGATAGGTCATATTTGACCACTGGTTTGATTTTTCTGCCGTAGCGGCTGACTTTGACTGCCGCTTCCCTGTCTGATGGCAGTGTCTGACCCGTTGACCACCCACAACCAGGTTGACCCGTGTTTGTTGAAGTATTTCCCGTTGTTGATGATTCCGTTGATGGTATTTCAACCGGTGGTATTTCGGCCGTTCGGTTGTTCGTCGCTTCGAATTCTATCGATGGTGAAACAGGTAATGGTATCTTCGCTTTTGTTGTGTGAAGGTGTATTATTATTATTATTATTATTAGTTGAGGGCCATGTGGGCGTTCAAGCCACCCCGCACTGCGACCTAAAAGATCTTTTGTGCATGGACCCTACTTAATGAGCCGTCCAGTCAATATTCAGGCTCTTAATGAACCTGACAATACTGCCGGCCGGTATATGGTGCATACCATCCGGGCTCACTACTCTCCCTCCTAGATGTTGTAACCTTTTGCAGAAAATGGCTGGGCAATGGCACAGAACATGTTCCGCTGATTCCGCTTCCATGTCACAGAAGCGACATCTATCCGTCGGACTTAGGCCCATTTTCTTAAGGTGATACCTTAAGGGGATGTGACCTGTGAGGAAGCCGGTAAGCAGCCTCAACTCAGGTTTCCTAAGTACGAGACATTCCTTGGCCCTGGCCGACGAAGGTGAAATAAATTCCTTCGCCTGTCGCAAACCTGGAATTCCGCGCCAGTAAGAGGACTTTTGCACATCCTCCCAGCGTTTAACTGCTGCCCTAAGGTGCCCCTTAGAGACGCCGCAGAAGGGCTCTGGTCCAATTAATGGAAAGGCAGATCCCTCGCGGGCGAGGACATCAGCTGCCTCGTTTCCCACAATTCCAGTGTGCCCTGGCACCCAAACAAGTGTTACCTTATTTGAGCTTGCCAGCGATTTAATAACCTTCAGACAATCCCATACCAGCCTTGACTCAATGGTAAAAGACCTAAGAGCCTTTAAGGCCGATTGGCTGTCTGATACGACATAAACCTTTGCGTCGTTTAGGCCTTTAGAAATGCCTATCCTAGCACAAAGTTCTATAGCATGCACTTCTGCTTGAAAGACGGTTGCATTGGTACCCAAGGACTTCGAGAGTGATACTCCACTCCCATGTATTCCTACCCCCGCCCCATCTTCCGTTTTTGATCCATCTGTATACCACACCAATGACCCTCGCTCAAAGGATGGTCCCCCTGTACTCCACTCCTCCCGGTCAGGTAATCTAACACAAAAGGGTTTGTGGAAATCCAGTTTGGCTGGCATACAGTCGGAAGGCATTCCTATAGTGGGATCTGTCTGAAACTCCTTAAGGATCTCCAGATGGCCCACCATATTGCCTGGTTTGATGTTACCCTCCGCCTGCATCTTAAGGGCCATATTAACAGCATCCTTTTTTACATGCAGATGCAATGGAGTTAGTCCTAGGAGTGTCTCCATTGCTGCGGTCGGACATGTTTTCATTGAGCCCGTAACCCCAATGCAGGCCATACGCTGAACCTTATTCAATAAAGTTTGCGCTGTCCTTTGTTGAGTTTTAGGCCACCACACTAACGATGCGTAAGTGATCATAGGCCTAATAATTGTTAGAAATGACCAGTAGATCATTTTTGGTTGTAGTCCCCAAGTACGTCCATAGAGTCTCTGACAGGCCCAAAAAGCCTTAGTGGCTCTATTATGAATTTTTTGTATATGTTGTTCCCAGTTCAGTTTATTATCCAGGATAACCCCTAGATATTTAACCTCTTTGGAAAAGGCAACAATAGTACCGTTTAACGAGGGAGCTACAAGCGAGAGCTTTCTCCTCCTCGTAAAAGGGACAATGACAGTTTTGTTTGGATTGACACTAAGTCCTTCCTTGTTACACCACTGCCATATCAAGTTGAGTGCATTTTGCATGAGATCAGAGATGATATCATCAAACCTGCCTCTAATCACGATAGCCACGTCATCCGCATAGCCCTGGACATCAAACCCATGGCTATTCAGGAGGACCAGCAGTCTATCAATAACCAATGACCATAAAAGAGGAGACAGTACACCTCCTTGGGGACAGCCCTTTACGGCCCTGATGGTTACTGACTCGCCACCTAGTGTGGCTGTAATATCGCGATATTTCAGCATGGAGCGGATCCACCTAGTTGTAGACGGCGGAACCCCCTTCTCCATAGCTGCCCTCTCTATTGAACCATAGGAGGTATTGTCAAATGCCCCCTCAATGTCCACAAAGGCACACAGGGCAATTTCCTTAAAAGCCACCGCTCTTTCAATCTTCGTGACTAGACCACTAAGAGCCATCACAGTGGATTTGCCAGCTTGATAAGCAAACTGGTTCCGATGCAGTGGGTTATTTACAAGGATTTCATTTCTTATTTGATTATCCAGGATTTTTTCCATCGTCTTCAATAGAAACGATGTTAGGCTAATTGGCCGATAAGCCTTGGGCTGGGTGTCCAGACGACCCCCTCCCTTTGGTATAAAGACCACATTTACTTTCCTCCATAGTTTCGGAATATAGTTAAAAGCATAACTTGCCCGAAACAACTGGACCAAGCTGGGGAGTATTTCCTCAATACCTCTTTGAAGTAAAGCCGGAAAGATACCATCCCCTCCAGCAGATTTGAACGGTTTGAAAGAGCCAATAGCCCATCTCACCTTGCTGGGTGTGAACATTTTTCCAGAGAGGCTCCAGATCCTACTGTGGGGTGAATAGTCTACCTCACTTGAAGGGTCATGCGGGTCCTCCTGGGTACCTACCACTATTGAGTCCGGAAAGTGGGTACCTAATAGTAACTCCAGGGTTTCCTTCCGGTTTTCAGTGAACATCCCGTTTTGCTTCTGAAGAAGCCCCAAACCATTTGAGTGATCTCTAGCAAGGACTTTCTGGAGACGAGCTGCAGAGGGTAATTCAATAATTCCCTCACAGAAGTTTCTCCAGGTAGCCCTTTTGGATCTTCTTAATTCCAGATTGTATTCCGTTAAGGCCATCCTATACTCGCCCCATTCCCCGGTGCGTTTAGCCTTATTGAACAACCTTCTAGATTTTTTCCTCAGCTTACTCAGCGCCCCGTTCCACCAAGGGACCAACTTAATGGACTCTCTTCGCTTAACTGGGCAGCTGTTTTCGTAAGCCGAGTGTATAGAATTATGCAGCTGGTTTGAACAGAATTCCAAGCCCTCTGGAGACTCTATGTTCCCCATTACCGAGGGCATTTCTGATTCGAGTGAGACTCTATAAGAGTCCCAATCGGTCAGTTTTGGAATTCTTATCTCCTGCCGCTGCATGGCCTCGGCCGCCAAATCGAATCTGATGTGCAAGTGATCCGATAAGGAGGCCTCTTCAGACACATGCCAATTTTTAACAAAATGACTAAAATGCGGACTAGCGAGGGTCAAATCTAGGACCTCCTGCCGAATCGCATTTATGAAAGTAGGTTTCCTTCCCCTATTGACAATATCTACATTATTAGTAATTATATACTCAAAAAGGTACTCACCCCTATTATTGATGTTTGTGCTGCCCCACACCGTGTGGTGCGCATTTGCATCGCATCCTATTAGGTAAGCCAGCCCATTGCGCTGGCAATGAGCTATGAGCCGCCTAACTTCAAGAGGAGGTATCGTTTCCGAGTCTCCAGGAAAGTAGGCGGAGGCCATTATAGCCTCCTGTTTCCCTCTTTCACCCAGAACCTCCACCATTACCGCCACTAAGTCCCTGGAGATGAACTCTGAAATGGGAATAAAATTAATTTGCGAGCTGGCCAAAATGGCCGCCCTTGGACTCTCAGTTCCATTACAATAAATCAACTTACCCATTTGTTTTGGTATACCTTTAATTTGGTTACCTATTACCCATGGCTCCTGTATTAGAGCCATGCCAATTTTCTGGCAGATAAACCTACGACAAAGGACGTCCGAAGACGCCTTTGCATGATGCAGGTTTATCTGTAGGCAGGTTAAGTGTGCCATCACTGCAGCGACGTCTGCTGAAGGCCTGCATTAGCCTCCTTGCTCGCACCGCCATTGCCAGATGGCGAATCCATGTCCTCCATCTTGCTGCTGCTGTCCACAGCTGACTGAGAGCCACCAGGCTTCACCAGTGGCTTGCGCGGGGTGACCCCTCGCGGGGCCATTCCCCGTACAACCGCTGACGCCTTCCTCTCCCTTTCCCTCCTTCTCCTCGCCTGTCTCCTGGAAAGGGCCGCCACACCAGTGGTTTTAACCACAGGTGTGGCCCCGATAGCCGCCACAGGTGCGGCCTCGATCGCCTTCACAGGTGCAGCCACGATGTCCTCCACAGGCTTGACCACTTGGGGCCCGCCCCTGGAACCTAGCTTTCCACCACCCTGGCCCCCCTTGGGGTGCAGTTGGACAATCCCAAACTTAAAATTGATTTTGAAGTCAATTTGTTTGAGCTTCTCAACCGATGAGTGGTCCATGGAGAACGTGCAAAAAGCTGAAGTGCCTTTCGCCTCTCTCCTGACCACTCTCCAGTTGATCGCCTGCATGCCCTCGTTTTGGCTTCTGATAAAACCCAGAAGCTTATCCGTGGGCAATTCGGCACTGTTTGGGAAGGTACCAAACACGATCCTAGCTCGAGGCAGGTTTCCCGCCTCAGCTACAATCAGCTCTGCACCTTCCCATGGCTTAATAGTGCCTATGGTCTCCCTGAGCCACTGTACAGTGGCCCGGTCGGCACAGGTCACTACCAGCCAACCAAGCCGAAGCTGACTGCCAAGGAACTTAGGTTTAAGCTCCTTGGCCTCCTGCTCCAGCACCTTATCCAAGATTCCCTCCTGGACAGCTTTAAGCTGCTCTCCAGTGAGGGCAACCTCAGGAAAGCCAGAGGGTAAGATCCCAATGCTCTCTGATTCCGCAGCCTGCCTGAAGGTAACTCCAGGCCGGACCGCAGAACCCGAGGCCACCAGGACATGTTCTTCCCCCCTGGCCTTTTTTTGTGCCGGTGAAGTGCCGTCCTCCGAGCGGTCCCTCTTTGGCGGTTGGTCCATCGTAGGAGCGCAAGTCTCCTTCCGTGGCCGCACCGCCAGAAGCCTTGTCTCGCTACCGGGCGCTTTGCCCTCAGCCAGAAGCTTCCTGTACCGCTTTTTCGCAGCCCCACACATTTTTTTCACATGAGGAGCCGCAGCAGGTTTGATGATGTCAACCTGCTCCTTCCGACACTCCCCGACGTCCGCACTTTCCCCTGTTTTCACAGAGGAGATCCCCCCACTTACGGGGGCCAGTTCCTCATCTCCTGAGGTTACCATATCGGAATTGAGATTTAAGTTCTCAATCTCCGAACGGATTTCCCCATCCGATGTGTCAACCATTGAGGATTCCACAGCGGAGAGAGGACCTGAGCCCTCGAAAGCCACCGCAGAATCCTCGCTGGTCCGTGACGCTTTAGGAGCGTTACCATCCTTATCATAATTTTTTATTTTTTTAGGCATTTTATTCCCACGAGTATTTGGGAAATGAAGGTCACCTGTGGGACACCCAGCTACCACAGGAAGGCTAAATAAAACTGGAGGGCGCCTGGTATCCAGCGTCCGCATATTTGGGACTGATTAACCTATCAGTCATTCATCCATCGGCATATGCTGTTCCACCTTAGATTAGGGTTTTTTGTTAAGGTTTTCTCCTTTAGCGCCGTACTTTGGCCTGAGTCAACTAGAACAAAACTGTAATAGACGACATCAGTTACCGACGATTGCCACGTGGAGGCAGTACGTACACCTGCGAATTGTGGCAAGGTTACCCCTACCACAGTCGTACTCATCCCGCCAGCTGCCTGAAACATGACCAGAACAGCTCACGTGAAGAGCACCCTACTGAAGGTTACGGAGCTGATCTAATCAGCTGATCCCCCCACCAGCAGACGCCAAATCGTCTGTGTGAAGGTGTATATTGTTTCTTCGATATTTTCTACCATCCGGCGTTTCGACTATCACTGATCTTGGATTTTCAGTGATTTCGACTACCTTCGCTGGTTTCCACTCGCGATGATTTGTTTGCATTCTGACATTTTCGCCCCTTTTAAATGATAATCGAGGTGTTGCTACCCGATCCGCATAACGTTTTTGATTCGTCCTCAATTCTCGAATTTCTTCAGTGACACCGTTAATGATTTTGGGTTTTAAATCTATCATATTTGTCGGCAAAATTGTTCGTGTTTGACGGCTGAATAATCGCTGAACCGCTGATCCCAATATTTCGTTGCGTGGAGTATTGCGAAGTAATAGCATTGCTAAGTATGGATCGGTTCCGTCTTTCCAGCAGCGCCTTAATATTCCTTTTACAGTTTGAACATTTCTTTCCGCAAATCCGTTTGAGCGAGGATAATGTGGTGACGATATTCGATGTTTGAATTGCCATTTTGACTCGAACGCCCTAAATAGATTGCTCGTGTATTGTGGTCCACCGTCCGATTCCAATATTTCGGGTATTCCATGGACTGAGAACCACTGGCTTAGTAGTAATATTACCTCTGCCGACGTTGATGATTTCAATTTTCTGAAATCAGAAAATCCGGAGTAGTGGTCCGCCAAGAGTATGTAATCGTCCCCCTTGAACTTGAATATGTCCGTAGATACCAGTTGGAATGGGTATTCAGGTATCTCTCGCAATAATAATGGCTCCTTTGTATTCGCCCTTTGGGTCTGTTGACAAATTGCACATCGCTCTACGAAGTTTTTTGCATCAACACTTAGTCCGTTCCAAAACAATGTTTGTCGTAATCTGCGCAATGTTGTAGAAATGCCGCTATGGCCCGCATGTGCCTCAGTCATTATTAATTGAATCATTGCTTTTGGCACAATTATTTTGTTACCCTTCAGCAGTAATCCCTCTTCGTATGTGATTTCCTGTATGTATGGCGCATACGCCCTGATCATCTTTGGTATTTTGTCCTCTTCAGCCGGCCATTTGCCCATGATTGCTATTTTTAATGTCTGTAGCTCAGCATCAGCTGCCGTTTAACTTGTCAATCTGTCACGTAGGTCTTCACCAATTGAGTGAATTAAATTTATGGTGCATGCCTTGTCACTTTCGTATTCGTCGATCTCGCAGTCTCGGCTTAATGCATCTGCTATTGGTATCGCCGTTCCTTTGATATACTTTATTTTTGGCGAATATTGTAATATGTCGAATATTATACGCTGCAATCTCAATGGTGCATTTTGTATGGGATTTTGGAAGATCGTCTCCAATGGTTTGTGATCCGTTTCAACGCTTAATTCTTTTCCATATACGTACTCATGGAATTTTTGACATCCGAAACGAATAGCCAACGCTTCTTTTACTATTTGTGGTTGGTTTTGCTGTGAAGCTGTAAATGCCCTTGTGGCATATGCTACGGGTTTTCCCCCCTGCATTAAACAAGCGCCCATAGACTTACTGCTTGCGTCTACAGATAGCTTTACCGGCTCATTTACATCGTAATACGCTAGTACCGGTGTGTTTGTCAGTACTTTTTTTATTTTCTCGAACGCCAAGGTGTGCTCTGTTTCCCAACACCAAGCTGCTTCTTTATGTAGCAATTTTCGCAATGGTTCTGTTAATTCTGACAGGTTGCTGATAAATTTGCCAAGGTAATTTACCATGCCCAATATTCTCTGCAATTCTTTGACACATGTCGGCATTTTTAATTGGTTGATTGCCCTGACTTTATCTTTATCCGCTTCATATCCCCTTTCTGTGAAGATATGGCCTAGGAATTTTACTGACGATCTTTCGTACTCACACTTTTCTTTATTTAGTGTGAATCCCGCTTCTGTTAATCGTCTAGTGACCGTTTTTGTGGTTTCACGTAACTCCTTTAATGTTGGCGCGTGAATGAAAATGTCATCCATTACCACTTCGCATCTATCTATACCCTCTAGAGTTCGGTTCATAACCTCAGCGAATACTTCTGGTGCTGATGATATACCGAATGGCATGCGTAGATATTTGAATCTGCCCCACGGCGTTGAAAATGTTAGATATTTCGAAGTGTGTTCTGTCACTTTTATTTGCCAGAATCCCTTTTCACAGTCCAATTTTGTGAAAAATTTGCTGCCCCGTGTTTTAGCTGCCACTTCTTCGACTGTTTTCATTGGATATATACGCCTCTTAATATTTTTGTTTAATTCCGTTGGGTCCATGCATATACGAATTTTACCTCTGTTTACGACCAACATAGGGCTTACTGCCGGTGTTGGCTCGCTGACGCTCTCGATGACACCAAGTTTTATCATATTTTGTATCTCTTGTCTCACCTTTTCTTCAATTGCGTAAGGTATTTTTCTTGCCGGTATTATTTTGAACTTTGGGTTATCTATGAAATCCATATCGTACTCAAAATTTTTGCAGCACCCAATCTGATTTACTCTTTTCACAAATCCCAAATTTTCGCAGTCTTCGCCGCCTAGGATTGTCTGTAAGTCTTCTTTTATTACTGCAAATATTACTATCCCCTCGATATTTTTTTCTTTTCGTAAGGTACGGCACTTTAATTTAGTTTGTCCGATTACTTTTATTAGGCCGCCGTCATACGATTTAATTTTTTTTATTTCGCTTGCATTAATGACCGCACCGATTGCTCTTGCCGTTTTATTTGAAATTACATTGCAAAATGCACCAGTATCTAGTCTTATTTTAAGATCGTATTTACCGACACGCACTTTTTCTGTCCACTTTTCTTCACTTATTGAAGAATTAATATTCGACTCACTTTTCGAATCACTTTCATTTCTATTATTATGTGATTTACACACGATACTAAAATGTCCTGTGCCACCGCACTTTAAGCATTTCTTTTTATATGCCGGGCAACTTTTAGTTCCGTGCGTCGTATTGCACCGTCTGCACTTGAATTCTTTGTTGATTTTATTCACTCTTGCCGACGAGCCCGCTTCATTTATATCATTAATTTGCTTATTTGCTCGTTCGGCCGCGCGACAAATTTTAATTGCTTTTTCCATTGTTAATTCGTCTTCGATCCATAACTTCTGCTGTGTATTTTCACAACGGATTCCTAACGCGATTTGGTCGGTGATAAATTCGTCGATATTATTGAATTCGCATTTCTGCACCTGTTCGCGTATTTTTTGTAAAAAATCGTCAAATGCTTCACTCTCCTGTTGACGGATCCTGTGAAATTTGCATCGTTCGTATGTTTTATTACGCATTGGTACAAAATGTTCTTTTAATTTTTCTTTATTTCGTCTAAATCTTGTTTTTTCTCATCTGTTAATCCCAAATTATTTATTAATCTTATTGCTTCACGTCCTATTACCGTTTTGAAATTTGCTAATCTTATATCGGCTGATTCGGTGTTCACCTTCGCGGCTATGGTATAGCAATCGTATTCGTCTATCCATTCACTCCACTCACGTGCCATATCTATGTCACTATTTATTAATAATGGCTTTGGCGGCTTAAGTGATCCCATTTTGCTGTATATTATAGTTATGTATAATGTATTATTTCCGAATTCACTTATTTATGTTTATTTTCTATAGATTTCTACTCCTTTTACTATGTATTTTTAATTTCGCATAGTCACCTGTGAGCGGCTTTTTTTTTTTTTTTTTGTTTTTTTTGTTTTTTGATGCCCTTTCTCACAATTTTCACAAAAACCTAACTCCTTTCTTGCACTTTTTGTTCAAATTCACTTAAATCATCATCTGTTTGTTTGTTATTTTTACGTTTTATGATTTTATATTATTATATTATTTTTTATAATTTTTATTAAACGGGTTTCGGCACCATGTAATGATAGTAAGTGAAAATACGTGTTATAGGTTCAATGGTAACTATGATACTGCTTTATTGGCGTTTATGTTTTACAGCGGTAACTATGTATAAGTGAGAATTAGTTATAAGTTCATGTTCATGACACTATGGATCAGCAAATTCTGAGCCAACAAAATCCAAAATCTGCAATTGTGCTCCGATTGCGGTGTTTGATATCTCTAAAAATAGGTTTCGGGACCTGTAATTGTTGTGCCAACGCGCATTTACATTACTTGATTATTTCTTCACATTTCATAGAAAATTCGATTTTTTTGAAAATCGCCTTACTATGGATCAGCAAATTCTGGGCCAACAAAATCCATAATCTGCAATTGTGCTCCAATTGCGGTGTTTGGTCTCTCTAAAAATAGGTTTCGGGACCTGTAATTGTTGTGCCAACGCGCATTTAGATTACTTGATTATTTCTTTTCATTTCATAGAAAATTCGATTTTTTTGAAAATCACCTTACTATGGATCAGAAAATTCTGGGCCAGCAAAATCCAAAATATGCAATTGTGTTCTTATTGCGGTGTTTGATATCTCTGAAAACTGGTTTCGGGACCTGTAATTGTTGTACCAACGCGCATTTACATTGCTTGATTATTTCTTTACATTTCTTAGAAAATTCGATTTTTTTGAAAATCACCATACTATGGATCAGCAAATTCTGGGCCAACATAATCCATAATCTGCAATTGCGCTCCGATTGCGGTGTTTGATCTCTCTAAAAATAGGTTTCGGGACCTGTAATTGTTGTGCCAACGCGCATTTAGATTACTTGATTATTTATTTTCATTTCATAGAAAATTCGCTTTTTTCGAAAATCACCTTACTATGGATCAGCAAATTCTGGGCCAACAAAATCCATAATCTGCAATTGCGCTCCGATTGCGGTGTTTGATATCTATAAAAATAGGTTTCGGGACCTGTAATTGTTGTACCAACGCGCATTTAGATTACTTGATTATTTCTTTTCATTTCATTGAAAATTCGATTTCTTTGAAAATCATCTTACTATGGATCAGCAAATTCTGGGCCAGCAAAATCCAAAATCTCCAATTATGCTCCGATTGCGGTGTTTGATATCTCTGAAAATAGGTTTCGGGAACTGTAAATGTTGTGCCAACGCGCATTTACATTGCTTGATTATTTCTTTACATTTCGTAGAACATTTGATTTTTTTGAAAATCACCTTACTATAAATCAGCAAATTCTGGGCCAGCAAAATCCATAATCTGCAATTGTGCTCCTATTGCGGTGTTTGATATCTCTTAAAATAGGTTTCGGGACCTGTAATTGTTGCCCCAACGCGCATTTACATTGCTTGATTATTTCATTACATTTCATAGAAAATTCGCTTTTTTGAAAATCACCTTACTAGGGATCATCAAATTCTGGGCCAGCAAAATCCAAAATCTGCAATTGTGCTACTATTGCGGTGTTTGATATCTCTAAAAATTGGTGTCGGGACCTGTAATTTTTGTGCCAACGCGCATTTACATTGCTTGATTATTTCTTTACATTTCATAGAAAATTCGCTTTTTTTGAAAATCAACTTACTATGGATCAGCAAATTCAGGGCCAACAAAATCCATAATCTGCAATTGTGCTCCTATTGCGGTGTTTGATATCTCTAAAAATAGAGGTCGCAACCTGTAATTGTTGTGCCAACGCGCATTTAGATTGCTTGATTATTTCTTTACATTTCATAGAAAATTCGATTTTTTTGAAAATCACCTTACTATAGATCAGCAAATTCTGGGCCAACAAAATCCATAATCTGCAATTGTGTTCCGATTGCGGTGTTTGATATCTCTAAAAATAGGTTTCGGGACCTGTAATTGTTGTGCCAACGCGCATTTACATTGCTTGATTATTTCTTTACATTTCTTAGAAAATTCGATTTTTTTGAAAATCACCTTACTATGGATCAGCAAATTCAGGGCCAACAAAATCCATAATCTGCAATTGTGCTCCTATTGCGGTGTTTGATATCTCTAAAAATAGAGGTCGCAACCTGTAATTGTTGTGCCAACGCGCATTTAGATTGCTTGATTATTTCTTTACATTTCATAGAAAATTCGATTTTTTTGAAAATCACCTTACTATAGATCAGCAAATTCTGGGCCAGCAAAATCCATAATCTGCAATTGTGTTCCGATTGCGGTGTTTGATATCTCTAAAAATAGGTTTCGGGACCTGTAATTGTTGTGCCAACGCGCATTTACATTGCTTGATTATTTCTTTACATTTCTTAGAAAATTCGGTTTTTTTTTAAAATCACCTTACTATAGATCAGCAAATTCTGGGCCAACAAAATCCATAATCTGCAATTGTGTTCCGATTGCGGTGTTTGATATCTCTAAAAATAGGTTTCGGGACCTGTAATTGTTGTGGCAACGCGCATTTACATTACTTGATTATTTCTTTTTAGTTCATAGAAAATTCGATTTTTTTGAAAATCACCTTACTATAGATCAGCAAATTCTGGGCCAACAAAATCCACAATCTGCAATTGTGCTTCGATTGCAGTGTTTGGTATCTCTAAAAATAGGTTTCGGGACATGTAATTGTTGTGCCAACGCGCAATTACATTGCTTGATTATTTCTTTACATTTCGTAGAAAATTCGATGTTTTTGAAAATCACCTTACTATGGATCAGCAAATTCTGGGCCAGCAAAATCCAAAATCTCCAATTGTGCTCCGATTGCGGTGTTTGATATCTCTGAAAATAGGTTTCGGGAACTGTAAATGTTGTGCCAATGCGCATTTACATTGCTTGATTATTTCTTTACATTTCATAGAACATTTGATTTTTTTGAAAATCACCTTACTATAAATCAGCAAATTCTGGGCCAGCAAAATCCATAATCTGCAATTGTGCTCCTATTGCGGTGTTTGGTATCTCTAAAAATAGGTTTCGGGACCTGTAATTGTTGCCCAAACGCGCATTTACATTGCTTGATTATTTCATTACATTTCATAGAAAATTCGCTTTTTTGAAAATCACCTTACTAGGGATCATCAAATTCTGGGCCAGCAAAATCCAAAATCTGCAATTGTGCTCCTATTGCGGTGTTTGATATCTCTAAAAATAGGTGTCGGGACCTGTAATTTTTGTGCCAACGCGAATTTACATTGCTTGATTATTTCTTTACATTTCATAGAAAATTCGCTTTTTTTGGAAATCAACTGACTATGGATCAGCAAATTCTGGGCCAGCAAAATCCAAAATCTGCAATTGTGCTCCTATTGCGGTGTTTGATATCTCTAAAAATAGAGGTCGCAACCTATAATTGTTGTGCCAACGCGCATTTAGATTGCTTGATTATTTCTTTACATTTCATAGAAAATTCGATTTTTTTGAAAATCACCTTACTATAGATCAGCAAATTCTGGGCCAACAAAATCCATAATCTGCAATTGTGTTCCGATTGCGGTGTTTGATATCTCTAAAAATAGGTTTCGGGACCTGTAATTGTTGTGCCAACGCGCATTTACATTGCTTGATTATTTCTTTACATTTCTTAGAAAATTCGATTTTTTTGAAAATCACCTTACTATGGATCAGCAAATTCAGGGCCAACAAAATCCATAATCTGCAATTGTGCTCCTATTGCGGTGTTTGATATCTCTAAAAATAGAGGTCGCAACCTGTAATTGTTGTGCCAACGCGCATTTAGATTGCTTGATTATTTCTTTACATTTCATAGAAAATTCGATTTTTTTGAAAATCACCTTACTATAAATCAGCAAATTCTGGGCCAGCAAAATCCATAATCTGCAATTGTGCTCCGATTGCGGTGTTTGGTATCTCTAAAAATAGGTTTCGGGACCTGTAATTGTTGCCCCAACGCGCATTTACATTGCTTGATTATTTCATTACATTTCATAGAAAATTCGCTTTTTTGAAAATCACCTTACTAGGGATCATCAAATTCTGGGCCAGCAAAATCCATAATCTGCAATTGTGCTCCGATTGCGGTGTTTGATATCTCTAAAAATAGGTTTCAGGACCTGTAATTGTTGTGCCAACGCGCATTTACATTGCTTGATTATTTCATTACATTTCATAGAAAATTCGCTTTTTTGAAAATCACCTTACTAGGGATCATCAAATTCTGGGCCAGCAAAATCCATAATCTGCAATTGTGCTCCTATTGCGGTGTTTGGTATCTCTAAAAATAGGTGTCGGGACCTGTAATTTTTGTGCCAACGCGCATTTACATTGCTTGATTATTTCATTACATTTCATAGAAAATTCGCTTTTTTGAAAATCACCTTACTAGGGATCATCAAATTCTGGGCCAGCAAAATCCATAATCTGCAATTGTGCTCCGATTGCGGTGTTTGATATCTCTAAAAATAGGTTTCAGGACCTGTAATTGTTGTGCCAACGCGCATTTACATTGCTTGATTATTTCTTTACATTTCATAGAAAATTCGCTTTTTTTGAAAATCAACTTACTATGGATCAGCAAATTCTCTGCCAGCAAAATCCAAAATCTGCAATTGTGCTCCTATTGCGGTGTTTGATATCTCTAAAAATAGAGGTCGCAACCTATAATTGTTGTGCCAACGCGCATTTAGATTGCTTGATTATTTCTTTACATTTCATAGAAAATTCGATTTTTTTGAAAATCACCTTACTATAGATCAGCAAATTCTGGGCCAGCAAAATTCAAAATCTGCAATTGTGCTCCTATTGCGGTGTTTGATATCTCTAAAAATAGGTGTCGGGACCTGTAATTTTTGTGCCAACGCGCATTTACATTACTTGATTTTTTTGAAAATCACCTTACTATGGATCAGCAAATTCTGGGCCAACAAAATCCATAATCTGCAATTGTGCTCCGATTGCGGTGTTTGATATCTCTAAAGATAGGTTTCGGGACCTGTAAATGTTGTGCCAACGCGCATTTAGATTGCTTGATTATTTCTTTACATTTCATAGAAAATTCGCTTTTTTTGATAATCACCTTACTATAAATCAGCAAATTCACAGCCAATAAAATTCAAAATCTGCAAATGTGTTCCGAGTGCGGTGTTTGGTATCTCAATATAATTACTAACAATAATTTCAAAAAGTTTTTTTGAACCGTAGTTCCGACTTTAATCACGTTAAACAGGAAAGACAACCCCGTTTGCGTCGAATTCCACGCGCATTTTGGTTGTACTGCTTCCTGTTCTAAAAACGGCGTAATGTGGGATGATATATTGGGTTCTTTCAAGATTTGGATTTAAAGATGGATTCATGTGGCCCAATTGTGTTCAAGATCTCATTTTTGAAGAGTTTATTCTCCAATGATTTTTGGCTGCTTTGATTTGGATTCGCCCAACTCACTGGTATTTTCCTTGATGGGCAACCTTACAACATATCGACCATCGTTCTGGCGTTTGGTATGCACGAAAATGGTTTTTCGCTTTTTTTCCTCGGTTGTCAACACTCCGGCAAAATTACAATTCTTGATTTCCCAAAATATCTTGATCTGATCTATTAGATCAACCTCATCCTCAGTAAACATTCCGCAGAAGTTAGGTATTGGCTTACTTGATGCTCTATGAATCACCTATACTCCGATGGTAAACCTCAACCTAGCTTTCTTTGATTTCCAATCCAAATATCTTGTAGATTTCAGCTTCTATTAGCATATCGATGCTACATTCTACAACATTCAATTTGCTTGTTGGCAAATCATCTGCTATGTTTTTAAGAACCAAGAAATCTAATTTGGCCCTGAAATTAGTTGTTCGTGATTGGATTACTGCGGAAACATTAAATTTGGAATTTGAAGTTTGATTACCAATGCCCAATGATTAATACGTTTACATTTTTTTTTTTTTGAAGCCCCTATTAACTGCACAATCCGTTCGGTTATGTAATTTGCATGTGAACCGTTATCGAGAAATGCTCTGACGTGATGCGGTGTTCCACTTTTATCATATACTATATGACCGTTGACAATAAAACTTGATTTGAAGGTGTGAACAGATTAACAGATTTGCTCATTGCAACAGCTGCTAAAATGCGTTCGGGTTCT
This sequence comes from Tipula helvola, assembly GCA_963556165.1. Taxonomy (NCBI): domain Eukaryota; kingdom Metazoa; phylum Arthropoda; class Insecta; order Diptera; family Tipulidae; genus Tipula; species Tipula helvola. The sequence goes on along the minus strand of OY744482.1, from coordinate 318,033,461 downwards.
GAATGTTTTTCCTTGTGTAGAAGGGTATAATGCTTCGATTGGCATTTGCGACATGTCCCACTTTTACAAATATTGGCAAGATGCGGTTGACTTAAATAATTGAAGCATAGACTGACACTTGTTACTTTCTTTATTCTTTCCTCGGGCGAATGTTTCAAAAACTCGATACACTGGTTGATATATTGCGTTTGATTACACATTTGACATCGTATTGGATTACTTCTGGAAACTCTCTCAGTTTTGCATCGATTCAGTTTCTTGCATCGATTTTGTAAGAAAACAATCAAATCGTTATATTCTGGAAGTACTTCTAGCTTCAACGTCACCTCGTAGCTTTTTCGGCTTTTTCAACTGTGTTGAAATTATATTGATCAAAAATATTTCTGACATTGTGTTCATTTCTAAGTACATTGATGTGATTACTCGAACATTTTTGACAACGCCATCTACCAATTTTCTCAAATCGGCTGCTGACTCCTTCATCATCGGTTTAATATTGAATTACTCATTTAAATATTTCTCAATAATGATTCTTTTGATTTGATTCTTTTTACACAAAAAACTAAAACAGAAAAAATGTAATCTATTCACAGTAAGAAATTATTGGAGGCTTTTTTGTGTCGCAATATATTAACCCGTCACTTGGTACAAATTGATCTTACAAAACATTTAAATATTTGTAATTCTCAGACTATAAAGTATTGATTACGTCAAATAAAAATTACCGATTTCCGGATTTTTTTAAGTACTAATTATATATTTTACCAATTACACAAATTAATACAATTTATAATTGTCACTTTGTACTTTCTTTATAACTTCTTAATGCGAATTTTATATACCCTTAAGAAAAACAAATAAATCGATTTTATTATTACATAAATTTGTTTCTATTGTCAAACTCTAAAATGTTTTGTCCAATCTACAAAATACTCGATGTACAACAGACACGTGTTTGACCTGAGTCATTTATTGTGTAAAATTCGGTGCTTGTATGCTGTATAAGCACGAGTAAAGTAGATACGAGTATACGAGTAATAAAAATAAATTCTTTAGCTATGCTTTAATATATTCTGTCCTCGGTTTTCTATATAAGTATTGGCTGTCGTCATTATTTTATTGTCTTAAAAAAAAATTAATTTTTTCATTACGAGTTTCAAAAAAATATTCGAAAAACTTCAACAAAAATTCATAAACCTATACAATTTTGGTTAAATAATTGATTATGGCGCATTTATCTTTCACCAATGTAATTTTAAGTTATTTTAAATAAAAAAGTATATCAAAAGTCGATCAAAAGTACCTACCTAATTCACAATACATGAAAAGTCAATAAAAAGTAAGCTGGTAAATTGATTTTCGGTTGCCGCCTAAAAAGCTGCAATTTTGTTTTAGTTTAGTAGATTAAAACACACAGTCATGTCGATTTTTTCGACTAAAAATTAAATTTCTGACTAAACTAAATTATGCTACATTATGCTATTAACCACCAGACGGCTAACGAAAAGTTGACGGTTTTTATTCAGACTTTCTATTTTTCTTTATAAGGTTTTTTTAAATATTGATTTGATTAATATTTCTTCATGTCAGTGCGTGATCGTAGCTTGAAATGGTATTATGAATAGTATGTACAATGGCCAGCAAATGAACAATTTTAGGGTGACGTAACTTAAGAGATTTATGCAACGGCACAAATTAATGAGCAACAAACAAAAATTTCTTGACATCATAATAATAATTTGGCAACATTTATAATTTTTTGGCACTATTGGAAGGGCCAATTTATTAATTTTGATGTCAATGTTTGTCGCCACATTATTTAATAATGTCTTTCAAAAATATTTGTTTGTTTTTTCATATGTGGTGCCAAAATATTATTTGTGATGCCAATTTATTATTTTTGATGCTAATGTTTGTCGCCAAAAAATTTTTTTTGTATGCCCGTTTAAATTGTCCCTTATGCAAATAATATTCCATTGAACTCTCGGTGATTGTGTTCTGAATCAAGAATAAACCTTATGATGGTTGATCTATGTATAAGCGAAACTATTTCTCAAATGAATGAAACTAGTTCCGAATTAAAATAAACGTTTATTAAATTGATTGGAGCCTTTTCCGAAATAAATGAAACCAAATTAAATAAGTTTAAAACCTATAAGTACATAAATCTCTAAAATTTGTTTTATTATTTGTTAAATAAAACACACATTAATTAATTTATTAAAACTAAATGAGATTTGAGTAGTCTGTGTAGCTGTGGTTCTTTCAACCCTACCTTTAATCAGGCCCTCTAAATTAGATTCTGACATTCTACGCAATAAATTGATGTCCTTTGATATTTGAGACGGCCTTTCCTATGTTCCTAAGGATCGGATAAAACGGATGAAGAAGCACTTAAACGGGCTTGCGCTGCTTACATAGGTAAAATCCTTTACCAGGGGTCTATTTGTAAATATTCGATTCGAATATATTCGACTCTTCGAAATATAAGATGCGTATTTGATTTAAATAAGAAGCGAACTAATCTCATTCAGTTCAAATGAGAATCCAATTCATTGATGACGTTCGAACCTAATTAACCAATAGTACCCCTGGATAATTTTATGACAAAATAAACAGATAAATATTCATCATAAAATAATACTGAAGCATTAAAATAGATATATTTTTGTACATAAGATTTCAATTTCAACTTTCTGTTAGGAATTATATGGTAAGTCAGATCGTCTGTAGGCAACACGGATTGGAGAAACTTTTGGGTCGAACAGAGAGACCATATTTAGTTTACCAACGCTAAAATATTCTGTCCGGTTTTGTCTACCGCATCAACGACTTTGTAAGTCTTTAGATTTTCTTATAGCGCCAATAAATTAATTTCATATTTTAAAGATAATTTTTTTTAGAAATATTGAGAAATTCCAAAAAAACCAAATTAACATGGTAAATCAACTAGCGCGCGAGTCAAAATGAAAAGGAACAAAAATTCAAGCAGTATTCCTACTTATTTCCGTCAAATAGTAATAACATTCGGTTGACGTTCCAACAGTCGGAATTTAGAATAATGAAAAGTCAGCCATAGCTTGTTTTATTTACCCTTATGCCATCTATGAACATCTGGTACGAACTAGTCGACAATTTGGAAAAGTCAACAATTTAGTCAAAAAAATCGGCGTTAGGCACATAGCATTAGTATGTATAAGCGTATTTTGTTGACCAAAAATTTATTTCGAATTATTTTGGGTTTATTTTGTTCCCAAGAAAATAGCCAATTGGATTTAATTTTCAAAAGCCAACGTTTTGAAATAAAATATAAATTTAACATGTATTATGACATCTGGCGGCTTCTATCGCTAAGAACGAAAACTAAAAAATGGGATAAGATTTAAATAATCCCAAACAAAATTTGGGATTATTTAATCCCTCACAGGGATTATTTAGTGCAATTGTTGTTGTAAATGTCTCAAGTAAATACGCTATATATTGAACAATACTCATAGAGCAAATTATAGTTTTACCTAATTTATAATCCAAGCACCCTCTTTTAAATGACAATTCACTTAGAAATTTTATTTCGCACTAAAACACTTTTAAATTTCCTTTTTAATATTCACTTTATCGCTTAAGAAAAATAATGTTCTAATTCGAATTCGTACACCCCTTATATATTCAAACCAAAACTTCTCGAAATTCCACGATTGTTCCGGTAAGAACAGTTTAAAAACATTTAGAACAGTTTTTATCATGGAAAATCCCATTTTAGTACAGTAGAACTTTGCGCTGTGAATTAACTTATTCTATTCTATCCTAGGTGTCACTGTAACACTACCCACTACCCCCCCCCCCCCCCCCCCACCTAAGCCGGTTCATCTCGAATAGGACCCAAATTACCTCCTCTGTATAAGTCCAACCTATCTAAATGAACCACTTTCCGTTCACCTCCTTGTCTTTTCCTAGTCCTGTAGGGTTAAGTTCATGTAGGCTGCAGTTTCAACAATAAATCCTCTTTCTTTCGATGCTGGTTGTGAAACCATACTAATTGCCCTTCCTTTGATCTTCGATTGTTTGCCCGAATGTCATATCGAGTTTTCCGACACTCCCACTTCTCTTCGCACAACCCGGCACTTACCCAATATCTGCTTAATCTGATGTTCAATGGTTTCCTCCAAAATTGTTTTGACTTCAATGGCAGCGCCTCGCGATGTTTGACTGTTACTCGTCTTACTGAGAATCCATACTGCATCCATACCGTTAAATTTAAGTGGCTGCTCGGTGTAATCGTTGTTCAATACTTATGTTCCGAAATCCAACACGAAGCCATTCACCCTCATAAAGTCCATTCCCAAACTGACCTCGTCCACAATATCTGCAACCAGAACTTCTTCTGTGAAAAGAGTTTCACCGATCCTTATGTTCACAAACATTTTTTCTTTTATTATTGCACCATCTCCATTTGCCATTCTTAATTTTAACAAATCAGCTAGCTATAAATCTCCTCTGATAAAGTCTTCCTGGAAAATCGTGTGCATTGCTCCAGTTTCCAGCGTAATGATACATTTTTTCCGACCAACATCGCTTTCGATTGTTACGCTGCTATCGCCTCGTGCTACATTCGTGACCGGGATGTAAGTTATAGGGCAATCAGACGGCGAAGCCAGTTTCTGTTCCTTCAAACTGACTTGTAATCTGTCCATCTTATCTAGTATTGCCGTTAGTTCATCCAATGCCTGCTCTTTTCTGGGTGCTCTATGCATAGAAGTTGCCGGGCCGTTTCTCCCTTGCTTCCCAGCAATCTCGTGATTTGTGGCCAATCTTGTTACTTATTCAAAATCTTTCGACATTCGCCCACATAAAGGGTAGCAATCTTTGCTCCCCTTGTATTATTTCATCACTTAATTGGAAACGGAAAGAAATGTATCTCGTGTTAAACTTAATTTAGGTTAAATTGCTAGTGATTATTTTAGATTCCGTGTGTTAGTGTTATTGTACTTCAAAAATTAGTGAAATTACGGAGTGCCACTAAAATCAACATCATCAAAGCCAACTCGTAATTTTAAAGCATTTGCAATCACAAAGTGCGAATTATGCCAAGAATTATATGAATGTACCAAGTTCAAAGAATTATCCACGTCAGATTGTCGGAAATTTATTGCCGATCAAAATTGTTGATCAAATTGTCTTAATTCTGGTCATAATATTTATAATTGTCGTTTTAGAGGAAGATGTCAAAAATTGTATCGAAAACATCAGAGTTTACTACATGAAGATAATTTAAAGAACGATAAAAATGATACCGGATCAACCCCGTCAGTTTCGAATGAGGCTTCTAATTTACACTGTATGGAGTCTGGAAATAGATGCATCCTACTGACAGCAATAGCAAAGATTCAAAATTCGAGAGGTGTGTTTCAGCTTCAGAAATAAGTTTTATTTCCGAAAATAGCTTTAAAAGGCTTAAACTACCAATGGAGAACAGTTCAATGTCAATTAAAAGTTTAGGTTCGACTTATGTTGGCAAAACAAAGGGCGTGGCAAAAATAAATATTTCAAACGATCAGGGCATATACAAGACGGTTATAAGCGCATACATCGTACGGCTTATAGCAACTATGCATCCTAAATCAATCATATAGGGTCTACGACAGCAAAATTTAAATCTTTAAAATTGAGTGATCCCGAGTGTCTAAATGGTGGTGAAATCGATATATTACTAGGCTCAGATATATTCTTCGATATATTAAGTGGAGGCAAGATCAAGATGCACAAATGTGTGCATATAATATTAAATTTGGATAGATTCAAGTAGGGAAGGTCCAATCCTGATTCAACCATGTTTTCCTCCCTTAGATTTAACATCATGATGGATGTTGATTCTACTTTAAAAGAGTTTTGGGAAGTCGAAAACGTCCCGCAAGTGCTTCAAAATTCCGAAGATGATTTATGCAAACAACACTTTGTAAAAACTACGATCCATGCACCTGATACTAAATTTATTGTACGACTTTCATTAAAAGTTCAACCAGATCCGCTAGGGTCAACGTATAACCTTGCTTTCAGAAAATTGGTGACGATGGAACAACGATTTAGCTGCAAGCAAAGTAGGCTACGAGTAGTCTTTGATGGGTCAACTAAGTCAACCTGAAGTTTATCTCTAAATGGTATATTGGAAATATGGCCAACAATTCAATCTTCATTAATCGAAATAATTGTGCGATTCGGGCAGCACAAGTTTGTTCTAAGCGGCGATATTGAGAAAATGTATCGCATGATTTGGGTACACGGAGAGGATGCAAAATATTAAAAAATACTTTGGCGAACAAGTCCGAATACACCACCAGAAGCATACCAATTGCGCACTGTAATGTATGGTACAACTTTGCTTCATTTTTGTCAACTCCATGTATTAAAGAAGTGGCAAACTCAATCTCATCAAAATATCCACAAATTGCGGTTATAGCACAGCAGACGAATTAGCACAACAGACTAGCACAACAGACGAATTAACCCTTTAATGCATAGTGTAGCATATCTGCATCATGTTATTCTAATTTGAACTGCATCTACATTTGAGCATATTTTTTGTGTTTTGTTTCGAATATCTGTTGTTCATTTGTTTTTCTATCTCGTTTCACACAATTTTTTGTTTTTTTCTGCGTTTTGAAAATAAAATCGCCATTTAGAATTAGTTAGTCGATGTTTGGCATATAGTTAGTAGTAAACATACATTTACATATGTAATTTTTTTTAAATAAGAATATTGTTTTTGAATATTTATTTTAATTTTGAATGAATTGCCTTATTATTAAGAAGCGTTATAAATGAAAAAATATTTAAATTTTTTACCACAAATCCATAATGATGCAAATAGGCATAATGTCATAAAATCAATTTTCCGGGAAAACTAGTTGCTTCCAACCATTTTTACTTTGAAATCCTTTTCAACCAAACACATCTTTATAAGAAAAAAAGCATTTCAATTAAAAAGAAAAAATCATGCATTAAAGGGTTAATTACTCAAAAAGATTTAATAATCTCAACGTTGGATTTAATCTAAGAAAATTAAGATCTAACAATCCAAATGTACTTGGCAAATTCAAATAAAACTAATAGTGTCAACGATCAGAAGGATTTTTCAGGAGATACGGATGCATCGAAAATAGTTGACCTTATCTGGAATCCATTGCAGGATGAATTTTCTTTCAAATGTGAATTACAAGAGGTGGCATGTTTAACAAAGCGAGGATTACTGTCAGATGCCAGCAAAATATTCGATCCTTTAGGTTGGTTATCGCCATTGATCATTAAAATCAAAATATTATTCCAAAGACTCTGGCTGGAACCAATTACTTGGGATGATAATCTACCACAACAAACCAAACAAGATTGGTTAAAACCCCGAGAAAGTTTAGCACAGATAACAAAGATCAAAATTCCTCGTTGGCTGAACACTACTGGTATTGAATTATGCGGATTTCATGATATTCAGCTAGCATATTCAGCTGTAATTTATGCAATTTCTGGCGAAGACAACGAGAAAATGGCTACTTTATTGATTGCAAAAACTAAAGTAGCACCGATTGATCAAATCACACTTGCGCGCCTTGAACTCCAGGCAGCACATATGCTAACTCAACTCATGTCATTTATAGAAAGAACCAAAGTTTAAAATAGGATGGCATTTCGCTCTTCGCTCCTGATCTTTATCAAGAGCGAAAATAAAAAATATTAAAAGGCTCTTCATAAGGAGCGATATTGTAAAACAAAAAATATCGCTCTTAATGATAAAGCTCTTGCTCTTCCGCTATTGTGTTTGTATTACCATATTTTCGCTCTTTGTTATTGAGCTATATTGAAAAAGCAAATTCGCTCTGCTCTGATGAATAAAATCGTTATTAATATTATTTCGCTCTTGCCCTTGTTATTATGGCAAAAGGTATTCAAAACCTTGTAAAATGCTCTCTTTAAAAAACCTGATTTGTTAGCGAACTGATACACATTTACAAATATCTACTGTTCTGAAATAAGACCAACTAGGATATAACTTGGCTATTCCTTAACCAATTATGATGCAATTCGATATGTGATTGGAAATGGGATTATAAAATAATTTTCGGATAAATCCGGAGTATGGCCAACTAGTAGGGAACTTGACTATTTTTAACCAATTTTAGTGAAATTTGACATACGCGATCGAAATGGGATTCTAATAAGAATTTTAGATAAAGTTCTGGAATATGGCCGATTAGGAAGGAACTTGGCCATATCTAATCAGATTTTGAAGAAATTCAGCAAGTTCGATGGAAATGGATTCTTAAATGATTTTTAGATAAAGTTCTGGGATATGGCCAATTAGGAAGGAACTTGGCCATTTTTAATCCGATTTTGATGAAATTCAGCAAGTTCGATGGAAATGGGATTCTTAAATGATTTTTAGAAAAAGTTCTGGAATATGGCCAATTAGGAAGGAACTTGGCCATATCTAATCAGATTTTGAAGAAATTCAGCAAGTTCGATGGAAATGGATTCTTAAATGATTTTTAGATAAAGTTCTGGGATATGGCCAATTAGGAAGGAACTTGGCCATTTTTAATCCGATTTTGATGAAATTCAGCAAGTTCGATGGAAATGGGATTCTTAAATGATTTTTAGAAAAAGTTCTGGAATATGGCCAATTAGGAAGGAACTTTTCCATATCTAATCAGATTTTGAAGAAATTCAGCAAGTTCGATGGAAATGAGATTCTTATAATATGGTCTTATAATATAATATATAATATGGCCAATTAGGAAGGAACTTGGCCATTTTTAATCCGATTTTGATGAAATTCAGCAAGTTCGATGGAAATGGGATTCTTAAATGATTTTTAGACAAAGTTCTGGAATATGGCCAATTAGGAAGGAACTTGGCCATTTCTTATCCGATTTTGATTAAATTCAGCAAGTTCGATGGAAATGGGATTTTTAAATGATTTTTAGAAAAAGTTCTGGAATATGGCCAATTAGGAAGGAACTTGGCCATATCTAATCAGATTTTGAAGAAATTCAGCAAGTTCGATGGAAATGGGATTCTTAAATGATGTTTAGATAAAGTTCTGGGATATGGCCAATTAGGAAGGAACTTGGCCATTTTTAATCCGATTTTGATGAAATTCAGCAAGTTCGATGGAAATGGGATTCTTAAATGTTTTTAGAAAAAGTTCTGGAATATGGCCAATTAGGAAGGAACTTGGCCATATTTAATCAGATTTTGAAGAAATTCAGCAAGTTCGATGGAAATGGATTCTTAAATGATTTTTAGATAAAGTTCTGGGATATGGCCAATTAGGAAGGAACTTGGCCATTTTTAATCCGATTTTGATGAAATTCAGCAAGTTCGATGGAAATGGGATTCTTAAAAGATTTTTAGAAAAAGTTCTGGAATATGGCCAATTAGGAAGGAACTTGGCCATATCTAATCAGATTTTGAAGAAATTCAGCAAGTTCGATGGAAATGGGATTCTTAAATGATATGTTTAGATAAAGTTCTGGAATATGGCCAATTAGGAAGGAACTTGGCCATTTTTAATCCGATTTTGATAAAATTCAGCAAGTTCGATGGAAATGGGATTCTTAAATGATTTTTAGACAAAGTTCTGGAATATGGCCAATTAGGAAGGAACTTGGCCATTTCTTATCCGATTTTGATTAAATTCAGCAAGTTCGATGGAAATGGGATTTTTAAATGATTTTTAGATAAAGTTCTGGAATATGGCCAATTAGGAAGGAACTTGGCCATATCTAATCAGATTTTGAAGAAATTCAGCAAGTTTGATGGAAATGGATTCTTAAATGATTTTTAGATAAAGTTCTGGGATATGGCCAATTAGGAAGGAACTTGGCCATTTTTAATCCGATTTTGATGAAATTCAGCAAGTTCGATGGAAATGGGATTCTTAAATGTTTTTAGAAAAAGTTCTGGAATATGGCCAATTAGGAAGGAACTTGGCCATATTTAATCAGATTTTGAAGAAATTCAGCAAGTTCGATGGAAATGGATTCTTAAATGATTTTTAGATAAAGTTCTGGGATATGGCCAATTAGGAAGGAACTTGGCCATTTTTAATCCGATTTTGATGAAATTCAGCAAGTTCGATGGAAATGGGATTCTTAAATGATTTTTAGAAAAAGTTCTGGAATATGGCCAATTAGGAAGGAACTTGGCCATATCTAATCAGATTTTGAAGAAATTCAGCAAGTTCGATGGAAATGGGATTCTTAAATGATGTTTAGATAAAGTTCTGGAATATGGCCAATTAGGAAGGAACTTGGCCATTTTTGATCCGATTTTGATGAAATTCAGCAAGTTCGATGGAAATGGGATTCTTAAATGATTTTTAGAAAAAGTTCTGGAATATGGCCAATTAGGAAGGAACTTGGCCATATCTAATCAGATTTTGAAGAAATTCAGCAAGTTCGATGGAAATGGATTCTTAAATGATTTTTAGATAAAGTTCTGGGATATGGCCAATTAGGAAGGAACTTGGCCATTTTTAATCCGATTTTGATGAAATTCAGCAAGTTCGATAGAAATGGGATTCTTAAATGATTTTTAGAAAAAGTTCTGGAATATGGCCAATTAGGAAGGAACTTGGCCATATCTAATCAGATTTTGAAGAAATTCAGCAAGTTCGATGGAAATGGGATTCTTAAATGATGTTTAGATAAAGTTCTGGAATATGGCCAATTAGGAAGGAACTTGGCCATTTTTAATCCGATTTTGATGAAATTCAGCAAGTTCGATGGAAATGGGATTCTTAAATGATTTTTAGACAAAGTTCTGGAATATGGCCAATTAGGAAGGAACTTGGCCATTTCTTATCCGATTTTGATTAAATTCAGCAAGTTCGATGGAAATAAGATTCTAAAATGATTTTTAGAAAAAGTTCTGGAATATGGCCAATTAGGAAGGAACTTGGCAATTTTTAATCCGATTTTGATTAAATTCAGCAAGTTCGATGGAAATGGGATTTTTAAATGATTTTTAGATAAAGTTCTGGGATATGGCCAATTGGGAAGGAACTTGGCCATTTTGAACCCGATTTTGATGAAATTCAGCATGTTCCATGGAAATGGGATTCTTAAATGATTTTTAGATAAAGTTCTGGAATATGGCCAATTAGGAAGGAACTTGGCCATTTTTAATCCGATTTTGGTGAAATTCAGCAAGTTCGATGGAAATTGGATTCTTAAATGATCTTTAGACAAAGTTCTGGAATATGGCCAATTAGGAAGGAACTTGGCCATTTCTTATCCGATTTTGATTAAATTCAGCAAGTTCGATGGAAATGGGATTTTTAAATGATTTTTAGAAAAAGTTCTGGAATATGGCCAATTAGGAAGGAACTTGGCCATATCTAATCAGATTTTGAAGAAATTCAGCAAGTTTGATGGAAATGGATTCTTAAATGATTTTTAGATAAAGTTCTGGGATATGGCCAATTAGGAAGGAACTTGGCCATTTTTAATCCGATTTTGATGAAATTCAGCAAGTTCGATGGAAATGGGATTCTTAAATGATTTTTAGAAAAAGTTCTGGAATATGGCCAATTAGGAAGGAACTTGGCCATATTTAATCAGATTTTGAAGAAATTCAGCAAGTTCGATGGAAATGGATTCTTAAATGATTTTTAGATAAAGTTCTGGGATATGGCCAATTAGGAAGGAACTTGGCCATTTTTAATCCGATTTTGATGAAATTCAGCAAGTTCGATGGAAATGGGATTCTTAAATGATTTTTAGAAAAAGTTCTGGAATATGGCCAATTAGGAAGGAACTTGGCCATATCTAATCAGATTTTGAAGAAATTCAGCAAGTTCGATGGAAATGGATTCTTAAATGATGTTTAGATAAAGTTCTGGAATATGGCCAATTAGGAAGGAACTTGGCCATTTTTAATCCGATTTTGATGAAATTCAGCAAGTTCGATGGAAATGGGATTCTTAAATGATTTTTAGACAAAGTTCTGGAATATGGCCAATTAGGAAGGAACTTGGCCATTTTTAATCCGATTTTGGTGAAATTCAGCAAGTTCGATGGAAATTGGATTCTTAAATGATCTTTAGACAAAGTTCTGGAATATGGCCAATTAGGAAGGAACTTGGCCATTTCTTATCCGATTTTGATTAAATTCAGCAAGTTCGATGGAAATGGGATTTTTAAATGATTTTTAGACAAAGTTCTGGAATATGGCCAATTAGGAAGGAACTTGGCCATATCTAATCAGATTTTGAAGAAATTCAGCAAGTTCGATGGAAATGGGATTCTTAAATGATGTTTAGATAAAGTTCTGGAATATGGCCAATTAGGAAGGAACTTGGCCATTTTTAATCCGATTTTGATGAAATTCAGCAAGTTCGATGGAAATGGGATTCTTAAATGATTTTTAGAAAAAGTTCTGGAATATGGCCAATTAGGAAGGAACTTGGCCATATCTAATCAGATTTTGAAGAAATTCAGCAAGTTCGATGGAAATGGGATTCTTAAATGATTTTTAGATAAAGTTCTAGGATATGGCCAATTAGGAAGGAACTTGGCCATTTTTAATCCGATTTTGATGAAATTCAGCAAGTTCGATGGAAATGGGATTCTTAAATGATTTTTAGAAAAAGTTCTGGAATATGGCCAATTAGGAAGGAACTTGGCCATATCTAATCAGATTTTGAAGAAATTCAGCAAGTTCGATGGAAATGGGATTCTTAAATGATGTTTAGATAAAGTTCTGGAATATGGCCAATTAGGAAGGAACTTGGCCATTTTTAATCCGATTTTGATGAAATTCAGCAAGTTCGATGGAAATGGGATTCTTAAATGATTTTTAGACAAAGTTCTGGAATATGGCCAATTAGGAAGGAACTTGGCCATTTCTTATCCGATTTTGATTAAATTCAGCAAGTTCGATGGAAATAAGATTCTAAAATGATTTTTAGAAAAAGTTCTGGAATATGGCCAATTAGGAAGGAACTTGGCAATTTTTAATCCGATTTTGATTAAATTCAGCAAGTTCGATGGAAATGGGATTTTTAAATGATTTTTAGATAAAGTTCTGGAATATGGCCAATTGGGAAGGAACTTGGCCATTTTGAACCCGATTTTGATGAAATTCAGCATGTTCCATGGAAATGGGATTCTTAAATGATTTTTAGATAAAGTTCTGGAATATGGCCAATTAGGAAGGAACTTGGCCATTTTTAATCCGATTTTGGTGAAATTCAGCAAGTTCGATGGAAATTGGATTCTTAAATGATCTTTAGACAAAGTTCTGGAATATGGCCAATTAGGAAGGAACTTGGCCATTTCTTATCCGATTTTGATTAAATTCAGCAAGTTCGATGGAAATGGGATTTTTAAATGATTTTTAGACAAAGTTCTGGAATATGGCCAATTAGGAAGGAACTTGGCCATATCTAATCAGATTTTGAAGAAATTCAGCAAGTTCGATGGAAATGGATTCTTAAATGATTTTTAGATAAAGTTCTGGGATATGGCCAATTAGGAAGGAACTTGGCCATTTTTAATCCGATTTTGATGAAATTCAGCAAGTTCCATGGAAATGGGATTCTTAAATGATTTTTAGAAAAAGTTCTGGAATATGGCCAATTAGGAAGGAACTTGGCCATATCTAATCAGATTTTGAAGAAATTCAGCAAGTTCGATGGAAATGGGATTCTTAAATGATGTTTAGATAAAGTTCTGGAATATGGCCAATTAGGAAGGAACTTGGCCATTTTTAATCCGATTTTGATGAAATTCAGCAAGTTCGATGGAAATGGGATTCTTAAATGATTTTTAGACAAAGTTCTGGAATATGGCCAATTAGGAAGGAACTTGGCCATTTCTTATCCGATTTTGATTAAATTCAGCAAGTTCGATGGAAATAAGATTCTAAAATGATTTTTAGAAAAAGTTCTGGAATATGGCCAATTAGGAAGGAACTTGGCCATTTTTAATCCGATTTTGATTAAATTCAGCAAGTTCGATGGAAATGGGATTTTTAAATGATTTTTAGATAAAGTTCTGGAATATGGCCAGTTGGGAAGGAACTTGGCCATTTTGAATCCGATTTTGATGAAATGCAGCAAGTTCCATGGAAATGGGATTCTTAAATGATTTTTAGATAAAGTTCTGGAATATGGCCAATTAGGAAGTAACTTGGCTATTTCTTATCCGATTTTGATTAAATTCAGCAATTTCCATGGAAATGGGATTTTTAAATGATTTTTATATAAAGTTCAGGAATATGGCCAATTAGGAAGAAACTTGGCCATATTTAATCAGATTTTGAAGAAATTCAGCAAGTTCGATGGAAATAAGATTCTTAAATGATTTTTAGAAAAAGTTCTGGAATATGGCCAATTAGGAAGGAACTTGGCCATTTCTAATCCGATTTTGATTAAATTCAGCAAGTTCGATGGAAATGGGATTTTTAAATAATTTTTAGATAAAGTTCTGGAATATGGCCAATTAGGAAGGAACTTAGCCATTACTTATCCGATTTTGATGAAATTCAGCATGTTCCATGGAAATGGGATTCTTAATTGATTTTTAGAAAAAGTTCTGGGATATGGCCGATTAGGAAGGAACTTGGCCATTTATTATTCGATTTTGATGAAATTCAGCATGTTCGATGAAAATGGGATTCTTAAATGATTTTTAGATAAAGTTCTGGAATATGGCCAATTAGGAAGGAACTTGGCCATTTTTAATCCGATTTTGATGAAATTCAGCAAGTTCGATGGAAATGGGATTCTTAAATGATTTTTAGAAAAAGTTCTGGAATATGGCCAATTAGGAAGGAACTTGGCCATATCTAATCAGATTTTGAAGAAATTCAGCAAGTTCGATGGAAATGGGATTTTTAAATGATGTTTAGATAAAGTTCTGGAATATGGCCAATTAGGAAGGAACTTGGCCATTTTTAATCCGATTTTGATGAAATTCAGCAAGTTCGATGGAAATGGGATTCTTAAATGATTTTTAGACAAAGTTCTGGAATATGGCCAATTAGGAAGGAACTTGGCCATTTCTTATCCGATTTTGATTAAATTCAGCAAGTTCGATGGAAATGGGATTCTTAAATGATTTTTAGAAAAAGTTCTGGAATATGGCCAATTGGGAAGAAACTTGGCCATTTTGAATCCGATTTTGATGAAATGCAGCAAGTTCCATGGAAATGGGATTCTTAAATGATTTTTAGATAAAGTTCTGGAATATGGCCAATTAGGAAGGAACTTGGCCATATCTAATCAGATTTTGAAGAAATTCAGCAAGTTCGATGGAAATGGGATTCTTAAATGATTTTTAGATAAAGTTCTGGGATATGGCCAATTAGGAAGGAACTTGGCCATTTTTAATCAGATTTTGATGAAATTCAGCAAGTTCGATGGAAATGGGATTCTTAAATGATTTTTATACAAAGTTCTGGAATATGGCCAATTAGGAAGGAACTTGGCTATTTCTTATCCGATTTTGATTAAATTCAGCAAGTTCCATGGAAATGGGATTTTTAAATGATTTTTATATAAAGTTCGGGAATATGGCCAATTAGGAAGAAACTTGGCCATATTTAATCAGATTTTGAAGAAATTCAGCAAGTTCGATGGAAATAAGATTCTTAAATGATTTTCAGAAAAAGTTCTGGAATATGGCCAATTAGAAGGAACTTGGCCATATCTAATCAGATTTTGAAGAAATTCAGCAAGTTCGATGGAAATGGGATTCTTAAATGATGTTTAGATAAAGTTCTGGAATATGGCCAATTAGGAAGAAACTTGGCCATTTTTAATCCGATTTTGATGAAATTCCGCAAGTTCGATGGAAATGGGATTCTTAAATGATTTTTAGACAAAGTTCTGGAATATGGCCAATTAGGAAGGAACTTGGCCATTTATTATCCGATTTTGATTAAATTCAGCAAGTTCGATGGAAATAAGATTCTAAAATGATTTTTAGAAAAAGTTCTGGAATATGGCCAATTAGGAAGGAACTTGGCCATTTTTAATCCGATTTTGATTAAATTCAGCAAGTTCGATGGAAATGGGATTTTTAAATGATTTTTAGATAAAGTTCTGGGATATGGCCAATTGGGAAGGAACTTGGCCATTTTGAACCCGATTTTGATGAAATTCAGCATGTTCCATGGAAATGGGATTCTTAAATGATTTTTAGATAAAGTTCTGGAATATGGCCAATTAGGAAGGAAGTTGGCCATTTTTAATCCGATTTTGGTGAAATTCAGCAAGTTCGATGGAAATTGGATTCTTAAATGATCTTTAGACAAAGTTCTGGAATATGGCCAATTAGGAAGGAACTTAGCCATTACTTATCCGATTTTGATGAAATTCATGCGTTCCATGGAAATGGGATTCTTAATTGATTTTTAGAAAAAGTTCTGGAATATAGCAAATTGGGAAAGAACTTGGCCATTTTTGATCCGATTTTGATGAAATTCAGCAAGTTCGATGGAAATGGGATTCTTAAATGATTTTTAGAAAAAGTTCTGGAATATGGCCAATTAGGAAGGAACTTGGCCATATCTAATAAGATTTTGAAGAAATTCAGCAAGTTCGATGGAAATGGGATTCTTAAATGATGTTTAGATAAAGTTCTGGAATATGGCCAATTAGGAAGGAACTTGGCCATTTTTGATCCGATTTTGATGAAATTCAGCAAGTTCGATGGAAATGGGATTCTTAAATGATTTTTAGACAAAGTTCTGGAATATGGCCAATTAGGAAGGAACTTGGCCATTTCTTATCCGATTTTGATTAAATTCAGCAAGTTCGATGGAAATAAGATTCTAAAATGATTTTTAGAAAAAGTTCTGGAATATGGCCAATTAGGAAGGAACTTGGCCATTTTTAATCCGATTTTGATTAAATTCAGCAAGTTCGATGGAAATGGGATTTTTAAATGATTTTTAGATAAAGTTCTGGAATATGGCCAGTTTGGAAGGAACTTGGCCATTTTGAATCCGATTTTGATGAAATGCAGCAAGTTCCATGGAAATGGGATTCTTAAATGATTTTTAGATAAAGTTCTGGAATATGGCCAATTAGGAAGTAACTTGGCTATTTCTTATCCGATTTTGATTAAATTCAGCATGTTCCATGGAAATGGGATTCTTAATTGATTTTTAGATAAAGTTCTGGAATATGGCCAATTAGGAAGGAACTTGGCCATATCAAATCAGATTTTGAAGAAATTCAGCAAGTTCGATGGAAATGGATTCTTAAATGATTTTTAGATAAAGTTCTGGAATATGGCCGATTAGGAAGGAACTTGGCCATTTATTATTCGATTTTGATGAAATTCAGCATGTTTGATGGAAATGGGATTCTTAAATGATTTTTAGATAAAGTTCTGGAATATGGCCAATTAGGAAGGAACTTGGCCATATCTAATCAGATTTTGAAGAAATTCAGCAAGTTCGATGGAAATGGATTCTTAAATGATTTTTAGATAAAGTTCTGGGATATGGCCAATTAGGAAGGAACTTGGCCATTTTTAATCCGATTTTGATGAAATTCAGCAAGTTCGATGGAAATGGGATTCTTAAATGATTTTTAGAAAAAGTTCTGGAATATGGCCAATTAGGAAGGAACTTGGCCATATCTAATCAGATTTTGAAGAAATTCAGCAAGTTCGATGGAAATGGGATTCTTAAATGATGTTTAGATAAAGTTCTGGAATATGGCCAATTAGGAAGGAACTTGGCCATTTTTAACCCGATTTTGATGAAATTCAGCAAGTTCGATGGAAATGGGATTCTTAACTGATTTTTAGACAAAGTTCTGGAATATGGCCAATTAGGAAGGAACTTGGCCATTTCTTATCCGATTTTGATTAAATTCAGCAAGTTCGATGGAAATGGGATTTTTAAATGATTTTTAGATAAAGTTCTGGAATATGGCCAATTAGGAAGGAACTTGGCCATATCTAATCAGATTTTGAAGAAATTCAGCAAGTTCGATGGAAATGGATTCTTAAATGATTTTTAGATAAAGTTCTGGGATATGGCCAATTAGGAAGGAACTTGGCCATTTTTAATCCGATTTTGATGAAATTCAGCAAGTTCGATGGAAATGGGATTCTTAAATGATTTTTAGAAAAAGTTCTGGAATATGGCCAATTAGGAAGGAACTTGGCCATTTCTTATCCGATTTTGATTAAATTCAGCAAGTTCGATGGAAATAAGATTCTAAAATGATTTTTAGAAAAAGTTCTGGAATATGGCCAATTGGGAGGGAACTTGGCCATTTTGAATCCGATTTTGATGAAATGCAGCAAGTTCCATGGAAATGGGATTCTTAAATGATTTTTAGATAAAGTTCTGGAATATGGCCAATTAGGAAGGAACTTGGCCATATCTAATCAGATTTTGAAGAAATTCAGCAAGTTCGATGGAAATGGGATTTTTAAATGATTTTTAGATAAAGTTCTGGGATATGGCCAATTAGGAAGGAACTTGGCCATTTTTAATCCGATTTTGATGAAATTCAGCAAGTTCGATGGAAATGGGATTCTTAAATGATTTTTATGCAAAGTTTTGGAATATGGCCAATTAGGAAGTAACTTGGCTATTTCTTATCCGATTTTGATTAAATTCAGCAAGTTCCATGGAAATGGGATTTTTAAATGATTTTTAGATAAAGTTCTGGAATATGGCCAATTAGGAAGGAACTTGGCCATATCTAATCAGATTTTGAAGAAATTCAGCAAGTTCGATGGAAATGGGATTCTTAAATGATTTTTAGATAAAGTTCTGGGATATGGCCAATTAGGAAGGAACTTGGCCATTTTTAATCCGATTTTGATGAAATTCAGCAAGTTCGATGGAAATAAGATTCTTAAATGATTTTTAGAAAAAGTTCTGGAATATGGCCAATTAGGAAGTAACTTTGCTATTTCTTATCCGATTTTGATTAAATTCAGCAAGTTCCATGGAAATGGGATTTTTAAATGATTTTTAGATAAAGTTCTGGAATATGGCCAATTAGGAAGGAACTTGGCCATTTCTTATCCGATTTTGATGAAATTCAGCATGTTCCATGGAAATGGGATTCTTAATTGATTTTTAGAAAAAGTTCTGGAATATAGCAAATTGGGAAAGAACTTGGCCATTTATTATCCAATTTTGATGAAAATAACATATATGTACGATAGAAATGGGATTCCAAATTGATTTTAGAAAAAGGTCTGGAATATGGCCAATTGGGAAGGAATTTGGCCATTTATTATTCGATTTTGATGAAATTCAGCATGTTCGATGGAAATGGGATTCTTAAATGATTTTTAGATAAAGTTCTGGGATATGGCCGATTATATTATATAAAGTTCTGTAATATGGCCAATTGGGAAGAAACTTGGCCATTTTTTATCAGATTTTGATGAAATTCAGAATGTTCGATGGAAACGGGATTCTAAAATTATTGTTAGACGAAGTTCTGGAATGTGGCCAACTATGATGGAACTTGGCTATTCCTAAAACCGATTTTAGTGAAAATTTACATGCGCATTGGAAATGTGATTGTAAAATGATTTTTGGATAAAGTACTGGAATATGGCCAAGTAGGATTGAACTTGATTATTGTTTAACCGATTATATTTAAATTTTTCATTGGTGCAGGAAATGGGATTTTAGAATGATTTTAGATAGAGTTCTGGAATATGGCCAGTAAATTTCATTGACATCGGATTGAAAATGGCCAAGTTTCTTCAAATTTGCCATATTCCAGAGCTTTATCTAAAAATCATTTTAGAATTAAACTTCCCTTCTTAGCAGAATATTAATCAACATCGGATAGGAAATGGCCAAATTCCATCCTCCTTGGCCATATTCCAGAACATCATCTAAAAATCATTTTAGAATTTCATTTCAATCGTATATTTCGAACATCATCATAATCGGTTAAATAATAACCAAGTTCCTTCCTTATTGGCCAAACTCCGAAACTTCTTCTAACAATCATTTTAGAATCCTATTTCCATTGTACTTGTCGAATTTCATTATAATTGGTTAAGAAATAACCGAGTACCTTTCTAATTGGTAATATTCTAGAACTCCTTCTAAATATCATTTTAGAATCCCATTTCTATCGCATGTATCGAATTTCATCAAAATCGGTTATAAAATAGCCAAGTTCCGTCCTACTTGGCCATATTCCAGAATATCATCTAAAAATCAATTTAGAATCCCATTTCCATCGTATACATATATCGAATTTCATCATAATCGGTTAAGAAATAAGGAAGTTCTGTCCTAATTGGCCGCATATTCCAGAACTTCATCTAAAAATCATTTAAGAATCCCATTTCCATCGCACATGTCAAATTTCACTAAAATCGGTTAAGGAAAAGCCAAGTTCCATCCTAGTTGGTCATATTTCCGAACTTTATCTAAATACCATTTATTGAACTTTGAAAGAGCAATTCATCTATTACAATACAAACCGCCCCCATCTATTACAAAAAATAACGCTCCCTAATGTATTTTCTTCAATCGCTCTATAGTATTGATTGGGAGCGATATTTTTAATTTTTACGCTCCCTGTTTCTAGAGCGATATTAAAAATAAAATTTTAAATCACTTTGAAAGAGCGAAATAATTTTGTTTTTGTGTTAATCACAGAGCAAAAGCGTAAACGAATAGTGATAGAATTATTATTGGGAGCAAGAGCGAAATTTTTTATAAAGAGCGAAAAATGTAAACTCTGGAAAGAACTATAATAATTGAAATCAAAAGCATTAAACTGTTCACAGATTCAACGTAAGTACTTCATTGGTTAACATCACTGCCAAAACGATGGAAAACATTTGTCGCTTACAGGACGATTGTGCCACGCGTGGGCTGAGCTTAAACGAATTAACAACGCACAATTTATGGTGGACTGGACCAGTTTGGCGTTTAGAAAATAAATCCAGTAGACCAATCTACGCTATTGAACATCCAAAAGACATTAGTTAATATGAAGAACGCGATCAGGTGAACTCATATGTAATAACCACGAATGATACATTTAAGCAATTATTTTCCAAATATTATATATCGTTATCAAATGTGCAAAATATCTAAAGAATAAATTCAAAACTAGAGTCCATACTTATCGTACACGCAATAAAATTAATGAAATGTTAAAACCAATACGCAATGACACTAAAGCTGCATCATATCGTATCTGTTTGTATGAACAACAACGCAATTTTTCAGAAAATATATAGCACAATAAAAATACTTAAGCCGTTTATTCACGCAGACCAATTAATTCGAGTTGGTGGCAAACTAAACAATTCTGATTGCAATTTCAACAAGAAACATCCAATATTACTACTAAACAATTCGCTGATCTGTAACTAACGGCTTACTTAAGGGATTATCATCAATTTTACAATCATGCTGGAGCTGGACTTTGTTTGCCATTGGTACGTCAGAAATATTGGATCCTGAAATGTAAAAACATCATAAAATTAATAATTCACAAATGCATAAAATGTTTTCGAGCTAGTCCTAAAACTGAAAATCAATTGGATCGTTTATTCTTGAAAGGGCTCATGTCCACTTTTTCAAATTATTCAGGAAATAAAAAAAACTTTTTTGACATGAGGATGGGACCTTTCTAGAAATAAATGATTTTTTTGTTGCAAGGTAGGCACCGTTCCATTAACCATATGGTAATTTCGTCTTGTCATAAAACGTATATACGTGTCTGTGATACAAAACCGTCATAATACTAATTTTGACAAAAAGTGGACATGAGCCCTTTCAAGAATAAACGATTCAGGGCGATTTCCATCATGCAGAGAACAGTACACAGTATTAACATTATTATTATTGGCCGTATATTATTGGCAAAAATATGGCCAAAATGGCAATCGGTGCATTATAGTGCGACAAAGTATCATAAAGTGTTTTTCATACCGGCTGCGTTAACTTTGGACTTTAAAAATGTAAAGTCGCTTTGCAACTTTAAAGTTTTGTAATTTAGTTTTATTTGATTAACAGTGTCACTTATTATATAGAAATATTTTGAAACTGTTATAAAATAAATTACTTTTAAGTGATAATTATTAAAAATAAAACGTAAATTTTTTAAAGTCCAAAGTCGACGCAGTCGGTATGAAAAGCACTTAATACTATTTTAAGGACGCGTCCGATTTCTGTGAGAAATAATTTTTCTGTGATAAATTAATGTTGAACTGTGCGCAACCAAATTATCACAGCACCCGTGTGTAATAATTTTGACATGTCCGAAATAATTCTTATCTCTGCGCCAGTGAAGTATGTTGACTTTACTAATAAGATTTTTGTATTGATGAAATTAAATTTACGACCAATAAATTTATAATTGTTCGTAAAAGTGATCATACGTGCCTTTATTATGTTCTTTTTAAACATCTTGTGAGCAATTTATTCGTTTTTGTGCTGTACCAAAATTTGTGTAATATTGTATCAATAGTATTGTCTGCAAGCCCTAATTTTTTCTTATAGGTACATAATTCCTAAATTGATTGCCATTACATCGTAATGATGATTTTTAGATTATTAATATACAGCAAATATTGTTGATCAACTAACAATTTTATTTGTTTAAAAATGCTAAATTTTAATTTAGCGCGCCTTCGAATTTCATTAATTTTTTTGGTGAATATGCCGTTGATCCGTAGGTTTCTTTATTGGGGTTAAAATTTAAAAAAAAAATGATCTAGGCACTATTTTAGTGTTATTGTATTATTCTCCAAGCATTATCTGTGAAATTTATTATGTCAAATTTATTTCAGTATTCGGACAGCAAATGAACTTATTTCAAATGTGGAAGAGAAAATTATTTCACTAATGTCAAATTTATCACAGAAAAATTATTTCTTACGGAAATCGGACGCATCCTAAATAAAACACGGCCACTTGTATAGGCAACCCTGATTAAAATCTCTATTCAAATTGTCTTATAATAAGTTCTAACGTACTAATTTAACAAAAATGTTTAATAAATTTCTTTTTCTCTATATCAAAAAATGCTTTGTAGCTTAATCCTCTTTACAATAAATGCAATACCATTAGATAGTCCAATCAGACGTATGGTATTACACGCATATGCTAAATGCTAATAAAAATCAAATAATCATAAAAACCAATTTAAAAATGAATTTTTATGTAACTCTTAATAGCAATGATGTATTAAATTTAAGGTGTACCAGATTCCTGCAGAAGAACACTTGACAAATTTTCAACCAAATGAACTAAAGCCGAAAAAAATTTCATTGATTATAATGATAATAAAATGTTTACATATTTATTTATAAAAGTATGTACATACAATTTTATAATAACAATTACAACAATAATGTAAAGTCGTATTGTATATACATATGCGAGTATATTATATTCTTATAACAACCAAAAATAATAAACTAAAAATAAAAATTAATTTGGCCGTGCATTGAACTGTGGTGTGTGATGTATAAATTTCTGCTGGTTGAAAAACTGTGTATATTTTTGGATAGGTTGTCAGTCTGTTGATTGTATTGTGTAAATGTAATTTTTTTTTAGTAAATTTTTATATTTTATACATTACTTGATTTACAAAACACCTTTTATAGGCCTCCTCGGAATCGAGTCATCCAACTTTATGGTAACTAAATCACATGTTTTTTATAATACAAGGAAGTGCTTTTGTATAACTCATGCTATCTTGTAAATAAAAACCGCAATTGCATGTTAGTGTTACTATAATGCAAAATGTTTGGTTGGGGACCGGAAAATAAAGATTAACTTGTATATCATGCTGTCGTATTTATTTGTTTTTTTGAATTTTGGAATCTCTTAAACTTGCAGATTTTATTCCCTTATTTTTACGACTACTTACATTTTATTATTACATTGAACCAACGAAAAAACAAAAAAAGTTAAAAATATTAAGAAATTGCTTTGCATGGTGTATAGTATAGAAGTAAGTAACTTTTTACATATATAATTGTGTATTGTAATGATATGTAATGTACGTACAATGTACATCGCTTGTTTATGTATACGGTGTGCGCGCGCGCCTTTTGGTATGAACTTGCCGCATGGAACATGTTTTTAACAAAATTGTATTTTATGCACAAAACAAAATGGATTTTTAATTAATTTCCGAGAAGTGTATCACGGTATTTAAATTATTATTAGAATTATATCGGAAGTATAGTATAATAATTACCACTTTTCTGTAAATTAATTTTGCCAAAAACTACTTTTACTGTGCAAAATTGAATTGAAAATGTATTTAGGATCTAAGTCTCCATTATTTCTAACGTCATTAGGACCATCGCTTTGATACATTTGGGACGATGTGTCAAATTATTTTAAAAATTATATTTGTCATAATTTTAGTAAATTTATACGGTTTACTATTTCTAAATTAAACAGCCGTGGTACTTTCCGTAAACATGGGCGCACTTTCAATTGAAAACTTGACTTGGAATCAAAAATAGTGGTCAACAATATTCGTATACCAACAAAAAATGCCGACCAGTACTATGTACCAAAGTAATTTGAGTATCATATTTTTTTAAATAAAATAAAATTTAAATGCGTTAATTATTGGCTCTTACTTTTAAAAAACGTTGAAAATTGGTCGCCTCTCTGAGTTCAAATCTCACTGTAACCTTTGTCATACACTTTTTATTTGCTGCCATTATATGGTTTATTATGATAACAATACAATCAACCGTTGGGGGATACTAGTATATTGCACTAGTGTAACGTCTGCGAACCGACTGATTTCCAAGGTCTTTTTCTGGGAGCTAGGGCCTGATATAGAGGATTTTTTCCCCGGTAAATTATATAGGCAGCTAATGCTGCAATGTCAACTATATTGAAAAAAAATGCCATGGGCCTTCTTTTGGCTTTGACCAACTTGTCCATGTTGTCGACCCCCCCCCCCCTTAGTTATATTAGAATAATTTATATTATCTGGTTTATTAATCCCAGATCCTTTGAATTGGTAACACGAGTCTTTCGCGACTCTTTCTCTCTGGTTTACTTTGATAGAAGATTTTTAGGTATAAATATGCTCTTTAAGAGGAGAAGAACTCCATGAATCACACACCCATTAAACTTTTATCTCGTATTTACCTGGTTTTGCAGGTATATTGGATATATTGGGTAACAAAAAAGATTCTAGTCACTAGGGTTAAATAAAATTGTAGGAGTATAACATTTCCTAGTTTTCATATTTGATAATATGATTTGAATGCGCACCAGAACATAAAATGTAGATTTGCAATTGAGCGAGGAAATCCTCAACGAAGCATTGGTATTATTTGAGGACATGTGCTTGATGGTATCGAACACGGTATTACCTCAGTCCGATGTAAAACCCATTTAATCAAGAATTGAGACGCGAAAAACAATATGATTGCGATGTACTGAGAGCACCAGTTCGAACGAACGTTCTGCTATTGAATTGGCAACAAAAATATGCGTACGACACTCTCATGAAAGTTGTGAATGATGGAATTGGAGAGATTTTCTTATTGGATGCTCCCGGTGGAACTGGAAACACTTTTTTAACTGAATTCCAGCTACGCTGTTTGAAGGCAATCGAACAGGTTTCATCAATCAAGTTGTCGTTGAATAACAAATCAATGAAACTTCAACGTGCAACTTTTCGAAGAAATGTGCGATAGTCAAAATTTTGTTGCAATTCAAATTGATCATTTGGGATGATTGTACGATGGCGCATAAAAATCGCACTGCCAATGATTCCAAGGTCAACGCCAGCCGATGAACTCAATGCATGTTTGAAGTCATCCGTATTGTGGAAACACATCAAGAGACTCAAATTAAGTATAAACATGTGTATCGAGTTACAGAACGACCAATCTGGAGAAATATTTTCAAAATATTTGCTGTACATTGGGAATGGCAAAATCCCCGTTGACATTTCAATTGACTGGATTACATTCCCTGTCGATTTTTGCTAGTTCACCGAACCAAAGCCGAATTCATTCGAATGGTATTCCCAAACATTACTCCAAATTACAAAAAATCATTTTTGGTTGAGCGAATGTGCTATATTGGCTGCGAAAAATGTGGATACTCCTGGTATTAGGGTACGGGTACGGAAATAAGAAGTATCTTTTAATATAATTTAATGGTACATTATCTCGATCAGGAATAAGGCATTCGTATCCTTTTCTACATGTCAACTCCTCTTGACCCTTTTATTATTCTTTCATGAGCTCCTATTCCTCACAGTTCTCCCCCATTTATAGTGGACGCCAGCGTTAACTCATAATCTGGAAACCGCGAAGGCCTCATTCCAGCTGTTGCGCGCTCGGAGTTGTGGTGGCTCACCGTTCTCCCCGTTTAGGGAAAGCGCCGGCGCTAACTCATAATCCGCATAGCGCGGCGGCATCTTTCCAGCTGTTCCCCGCCTGGATCGGCGGAGTTCTGGTGGCTCTGAGGCTGTTTCGAGTTTTGATGCTGTTTCGAGTTCTGGTGCTGGTTCGGGTTCCCCCTCCGGTTCGGCTAACTGCGGTAGCTGTGGCTATTGCGAAACAATGATCGGTTCCACAATACGTCGCGTTGGTCGCAACTCGAAAGTGTCCATTAAAACATTGCCATCGTCTAATGGTGGCTTATCGGGCGTATTGGTGAACCGCACTCGCAATTGATTGGCGTGGCATCTGACCTTTTTTTCGCCAGTCTTGACGTGTACCAAGACCATGTAGTCGAATTTGCTACGGCGTTCAACTACCGTGCCGGGCTGCCAGATCCAGCCGTTATTTTGCGTGAGCTTGAAGAAAATCGCATCGCCAACTTTAAACTCTTTGTATCTTGCCCCGTGGTAAGTGTTGAACCGCTCCTCCATTTGCACATTTCTTCCGTTGTTATAAACTGGTGGTAGCTTAATCAAATCCAACTTGATGCGCATCTCTCGGCCGGTCATCAATTGGAATGGTGACTTGTCTCCGAGTGCTGGTGACGGTGTGTAGCAGTAGCACATCAGGAATTTGCGTAAGATCTGGTTCCCAATGCCTTCGCATTCCAGTTTTTTAGGCCAGTTTTAAGCAGGCCAACGAACCTTTCCGCCCATTTGATTGCGGATGGTATTGAACTCGGCTGAGACAAATTGCGGACCGTTGTCGGAGACAATAGTTTCGCAGATACCATGACGGGCAAATGCTTCACACAGGTTGTCAATCGTATTGGCTGAAGTATTGTAGTACAGCGCATTTTAAAAATCTCTGGCCAGTTGGAGAATGCATCAACGATGACCAAATAGCAGCAATCGTCGATTCCCCCGTCCCCGGGGAATCGGCCAGGCATGTAGCGTGCATTTAGCCGGGCTATTTGCGGTGGTTGCGCAATCGATGCATTGGTGCACGGTTTCCTCGATTTCTCCATCGATACCTGGCCAGAAAAACTTGCTTCGTGCAAGCAGTTTGATGCGTGCAGCGCCTGGGTGCCTGTCATGTAGTTCCTCCATCAATTTACTGTGGAATTTTGCTGGAACGATGATTCGCTCGCCGAGGAACAGACATCCTTGTTCCATCGACAGTTCTGACTGGCGATTGAAAAATCGTGCTACTGCTGGGTCGGCAATTTTTTTTTTTTTTTTTTTTTTTTTTTTTTTTTATATTAATTAATTATTATTATTATTAAATCACAAAAATCCTCTCATTGTTAAACACTCTATTTTGAGCACTTATGCTCATTCATAATGGAGTGTTCAGCAAAAGGTCGAAACATAATACTCATAAACAAAATTTAAAAAAAAAACGTTTTTGGCCAGGCTCACAGCACTCCATCAATGTTGGATGAATCTTCATTTAAATTCTGTAGTTGGTTACATTTTGCACGCTCCCTTTCAATGTATTTCGGCAAACGATATAATGTAATTAACGGTTTTATAGCGTCATGATTTGCAAATTAACATCAAACATTTTTAAAAATTCAATAAATTTTTCACAGAAAAATATTTGCGTCTTACTGACTCAAAATTCTTTTTGCTGACGTGGCCAGCCATCAATGATGTAATCAGCGACCTTCTGAAGTGCGTCACTTTCCGTGGTTGCCTTTTGAATGTCACCAAAGTTAACTGGCAACGATTTGGCGGTGTCAACTGCGCAGCAGTCACGGACCGTTGCAATGACCGCGTCTTTAGATTCAAGCGGGAGTTGTGCGGTGATCAGTCTGGATATAAAATCGGCATAGGCGAATCCTTTAGTGTCCACGTACTTAATTTGGAAGTCGTAGACGAGAAGGTTCTCTGCGTATCGCTGCAGGCGATTTGCTGTGTAGATTGGAATACCGCTTTTCGCTCCGATGATCGAAAGCAACGGCTGATGATCCGTCTGGAGCTCAAACTTGCGACCGTAGACAAAGCGATGGAATTTCTTTAGCGTCCGCACTAGAGCTAAGGCTTCTCGTTGGACCTGAGCGTAGTTTTTTTCCCCCTTCGTGAAAGATCCTGCCACGTGCATGACGGGCTTACTGATACCATCCTCGTGGCCACTGTGGATACTCCTGGTATTAGGAAATAAGAAGTATCTTTTAATTTAATTTAATGCTTTATTATCTCGATCAGGAATAAGGCATACATGTCCTTTTCTACATGTGAACTCCTCTTGACCCTTTTGTTATTCTTTCATGACCTCCTATTCCTCACAGTATTTTATCATGACCTACTATTCCTCACAAAAACCATTGACGAATTGAATTTCAAAATGCAATTTAAAATTGCTGGCAAATTCATGACGAACAATCAGTGGATTCCGTTACTTGCCAAGTTATGGTGTCGTCAAATATCCAACCATATTTTTGAATTCGCGATTTGCCGCCTCAAATTCTGCAATTGAAAGTCGGATCGGTAATCATAATGTTGCGAAATATCAACCAACCACGTCTTTGTAACTGGCACCCGGCTTGCGGTGAAGAAACTGATGAGCAATATCATCGAAGCAACAATTCTTAAAGAAAATTACAAAGGAGCAGGCGTTTTGATACCACGCATCCCAATGATTCCGACCGACATACCATTCCACATTAAACGATTGCAGTTTCCGGTTCGGCTCGCATTCGCAATGACAATAAACAAATCACAAGAGCAGTTATGGAGTGTCGGAAAACAATCAGCTTTGTTTGTTTGCGCGTCAGACAAAAAAATGTCGTGTATCATAAAGCATTGCAATGAACGAAATGGTGATGTCTCAGCAAACCAATCGAAACAGAGCATTTCTTTGTTTTGATTGTTTAATTGAACATCGATCTTGCAATCGAAATCGAAACGTACATAAAAAGAAAATTGATATTAATTGTGATTTAAAATTTAATATAACACAACAAATGATTTGGTTGACATGAAATTATAACTTAATTCAATTGAGACTTAAATTTTGAAACAAAACCACATGGTTCAAAGTTGATCCCATTCCAGCAGGCACATCTCACATTTCCAGAATTTCAGCGATGTACTGCGCTGATAGAATTCATCTCGCATGTACAATTTCAAATTGGCGTACTTTTGAATGTACTCTAAAATTGAATATCCATGACCATAATAGATACAATGACCACTCAGAAATACGTTTTTTTCTCATATTGGTACTTTGTTTACACATGTCCAATAGCTTTTTACAAATTCACAAAACGATCACAAACAAACTTATTGCAATTTGGACAGGACAATTTGGTCCATCGAGTTAGCTAGTACATAGATAAATAACAACAGCTTCTACATAATAGTAGAGTGGGAACGTATTCTACGCATGAGAAGTTAGCACGAAATCTTCATTCCGAAAAGGCTTTTTTTAAAAATGTGCGTAATTTTAAGCAATTTTCAAACAGTATTCACCACGAAAAATAATTGTTATGTTGATAATGTAAATAATTTCAATGTCCAAATATCTTGCACCGATTTTAGAGATGTCCTTCTGCAATAACTTCTCGACACTTATGCCATTAGAATAAATCGCCCTCAATAACCATCACTCTGTGTGTAACTTACTATCACTGTGTATCTTTGTCTGTGTATAGGGGTCAATCTGACTCCACGGATATCTTCAAATATTTCATAGGGGAAGTGAATAAAAACTACCAAATTACCAAATTTGCAAGTAATTTGAGCCCTCTGCATATATAAGATATTGGTTGAGATTATCTTATAAACGCCATTTATCATGCGCTATTTAAATATTAAGAAACATAAAAATGAAACACGGCCAATTCCAAACTTCCTGCAAGTATCATTGTAAGTTTTACAATGATAACTCTCTGTAGGCGTCCTCATTTATTAATTTTGGCTTCAACATATTCTTACTTATTGGTAAGACACTTTTTAAGTTTCGTCCCATTGACGTTTGACTGGGTGAATATTGCGTTGCTGCTACTGATGTTGCTCGATATTGAAGCAACCCTTCAAATATTTCGGTTTCATTGTTACTTTTATTTATAATGTTTTTAACAGTCCCAACTGCTGTTTCCGCAAGAACATTGGTCTCGCATAGTATGGGCTGCTATGAATTAAATTAAATTGTATCGCTCTGCAAATATCCTTAATTCGTAGCTATTAAACGGATTTTTATAACAAACTATATATTTAGGTATACAATGTACAGAGAATACTTTAACACATTCATTCGTTACTTCTTTGGCAGTTTAAGTTTGAAGTTGTATAATGTCTATCCACTTACTCAACTAATCAATAATGAATAAATAGGAAACAGTTCTACATACACAAATATCCATAGCGATTTTATGAATAGGTTATGTCAGTATTTTATGTGATATTAATGGTTCTTTAATATTGCTTCTTCGAAATTTGGCACAATCTTTACAGGATTTAACTGTTTTCTCTATATCATTACCCATGTCAAGCCAATATACCAATATTCTTGCTTTAGCCTTTGATTTCACAATACCACTATGACCTTTATTATCAACTCTAACATTTCCTGTCTCAAACCATTTGGTACTACAACTTTATCTCCTTTAAATATAAGTCCATCGTTCACAAACAATTGATCTTTAATTTTGGAATCATTATTTTCTTCTCCCTTAACTGATTTTATTCATACCTCCATCAATATAAGCTTGACAACTTCTCTAAACACTTTATCCTTTTTGGTTTCCAATTGAAATTCCTTAACTTTGGTTTCAGACATTCGTAAGTATTCATGAATATACTGATTTTATGAATAACATCTTCGTCCAAATTAAACTCCTCCTTGCAATTGCTACTGCTTGGGGTTCTAGAAAGCATATCCGCTATATAGATGTGCGTACCGGGTAAGTAAAATACTTCAAAGAAATATTTAAACAATTAAATAAATTCTTTGTATCCGGGCAGTACTTTTATGAATATCCTTACTAAGAATACTGACTAATGGCTTAAGATCAATCTCAATTCGGATTTTATGCCCAAAAATGAAATGATAAAATCTAATATATGCAAAAGCTATCCCCAATAATTCTCGCTTAATAATAGAATAATTTTGCTCAGTTTTATACAGAAACTATTTCATGCAAATGCCACTGATTGTCCCTCTTGTAGCAGGCAGGCTCCTATTCCTGACAAACTGCCATCACTTTGAATAGTAATCGGTTTCGTGTTATCAAAATATGCCAAAGCTTATGCTTCAGCTACAAGCTTTTTTACCTTGTCAAAGGATTGTTGGTATTTTGCCTCCCATTTAAATACACCCTCTTTTTTAACAGCTGTTTTAGCTGGAACGACTCAGTTGACATTTTGGGAATGAACTTATGTAAATAATTAAGCATTCCTAAAAATCGTTGAACTGCTTTTCTAAGTAAATTCAAACCCCAAATATTTGACAATACTAACTTACTCTGTTTTGTCTGGATTGAATTTCACTCGATTTTGCTTCGCTTTACTTAGCAGCTTGTCATGCTCCTCTTCATTTTCTGCTGCATTTACTAAATCATCAAAGTATACGGCCACTCCTGTAATATCCTCAAATATCCAGACAATTTCCCTTTGACATATTTCTGGGCTACTAGCCAACCCAAATGGTAATCTTTTATAACAATAATGACCCCACGGCGTAATAAATGTGCAAACGCATGCAGATTCTTTTTCTAACACTATTTGATGAAACTCATCTTCCACATTCTTCTCATGTCTGACACTGTATACATTTTCTTACCAGCTAATCTAGGTAAAATCTCTTCGATTTTTGGTATTGGGTAATGTTCTCTTTTGATCACCTTATTTAGTTCCAATGGATTATTAAGGTATATTCGTAGTGACCCATCCTTCTTTTCTACATAACTAGATCTTGTACCCAATCAGTAGGCTTAGTTACTTTTTCTATTTTTTTTTTCTTCCAGGCGGTTTAATACTGGCTTTAATTAGTATCACTTGAACATTCACTATCACTGAACTAAGGCTCTTTCTCCACTTCTTCGTTTTTTTTTTTTGGTATTTCTGATTTTTATTGTCGTCATATTTATTCTTTTGGTAACACCCCGTAGCAAAATGCCCCACTCGCGAACAAATTGAACACTTTTTCCCATAAGCTGGACAATTCCTTAGCCTGTGTTCGGCTCCACATTTTTTACATTGATACACGTTCATATTATTTAATGTATTGATTACATTAACTGTCTTAACCACGGATTGTTGTTGTTCTCGAGCTTCACTTTTACTAGCCTCGTGTGCTTACATACTTTAATAGTTTTTTTTCTAAATCCAATTCCGTACCTCTTAACAAATGTTCTTGAACTGTGCTATCCTTTACACAAATAATGACTAGATCTCTTATTAATGACGACTCTTAAAGCTGAAATTCACACTCTATTGCTATCATGTTTAATCTAGTTAAGAAATTGCCAAACGACTCGCCTTCTTCTTGACGCCTTTAATTTAAACCGATTAATCAATGTATCTCTCCTTGGGCTGAAGTGCTCCTCGATTTTTTTGACTACTGCTTCAAATGACTTGTTTTCATCCTCATTCAGCTTAAATTTATTATTTATCCGCAACCCTTCCTCACCTATGCAATTCAACAACATCGAAATTTTTATTACGCCATCTTTAGACACCTTCTCCGCTACTTGTAGATAAATAGCAAATTTTTGTTTAAAACTTTTCCAGTTCTCAGTCGGATTTTCTGAGAAATTAATATTTTTTGGTGGTTTAAAATCTATTTCTTTCTGGATATTGTTTTGTTCTTTAACGGCTTCCGCTGGTTCGTCAACTTTTCGTTGTTCAATTTGGAGTTGTTCTTGGGGATATTTCCGTAACTCGTTGAATCTTCCTAACGATTTACTGACTGGGCCTTCATGTTCCGTACTTCGTCTGGTTCCAGACGAGTGAGGTCACATTTTTCCAGTGAGAC
Organism: Tipula helvola; assembly: GCA_963556165.1. NCBI lineage: Eukaryota > Metazoa > Arthropoda > Insecta > Diptera > Tipulidae > Tipula > Tipula helvola. The sequence continues at coordinate 318,000,087 of OY744482.1, read as the reverse complement.
CTTCCATTCCCTGTTTTATCTCGTGAATTTTTAACATTAAAAATGTTTTTTTTTTAAATTCGCAAACTTTTTTGTAAGTTCCGATGTCTCGATATTATGTCCTTTTTCCAAAAAATTTTTTTGGATTTCTTTCCATAAACGCAGGTATTTTTATTTTTTTTTGAATTCCTAAAATTCTTTTTCCTCTTGCTGTATACCACAACACAATGAGAAGTTTAATTAGATGATTAGTCCACTTAACATGAGAAAATCTTGTTTCTGTTGTAATCTCTGTGTTAGTAACATGAGTTTCTTGTTCCACAATAATTTCCTCCCCAACCAGATCGTTCTCTTCTTGGCCGAGCTTTTTGACTTGCTCATATTGAATATCTAAAAAACATAAATATGTATATTGTGTATATACGTTTAAAATGCAAAAGAGCAAATTATTTAAAGTTAAGTGAAAAACTCAAAATTAGGTTTGAAAAATAATGGTGTCTTTTTTTTTTAATTATAATAGCTACGTCAATTCAAGTGATCAAAAACTTGCTTTTTTTAATTTTAATTTACTTCGTAACAAACAACATATATATTTACCTTCATCAGTTCATCACTATCGTAAATATAATAATCTTCAAAATGCGTTGAATACTGTAACCCCTATCTCACAAAACCTAGCAACTCGTTTTTACAAGTTTGAGGGAAATTAAGGTTTTGCATTTCATATCTTTTCCGGGTGTAATATTAAATTTTTTACATAAATTTTTTGTATTCTTATTTAAAAAACATTTTATTTTCAAATGTTATCATTCATTTTCCATAAAACCTACTAATAGAAAAATTATATGTGGTTAAAGTCTATGAAAACAATTTTCCATACAAAAATTTATATCAATTTCACACAACACCTAGTAACTTTCAAGTTACTTTGTTCTGTCTAAAATAGGGTGAAAATTTTCCATAGAAAAAAATTAAGAAATTCGAATCAAATCATAGTAACTCTGACTTGCTTGGTTCTGTAGTCGTTTTTAACTCTTCCCAAAAAATTCTTTTCCGGGCTGGCATTTGAGGTAACAGTTGATCTGAAATTTTTTTCATTTTCGTTGCATTCATTCCAGTTGGTTCCGTTCTTTTATCAGGAAGTTTAATCTCTTTTAGTTTTGTAATATGATCAAATACATGAAAAGTTTCACATTCATGTTTATATTTATAAAATAAATTTTTTGATAATCGCCGGAACTCGACCACTTTTGTGTCCTTTTTTGGCAGATGTTTTTAAAGTTGTAAAAGTCGGTTTCGGTAAGAAGTCGGCAAACGTTTTTTCCGTCAGCCTTTTTTATTAAATCCACCAAGTCATCCATATCTAACACTTCTTGTGTGTTTTTCCACTTTTTGCCGATATTGCCATGTACCGAATCCGATCTCATGTAGGAATGCCCTGGCTCAAAATATTTTATTGTGATAGTTTCTGAGCTCCAATTCTGATTTACCACTGTCAGCAATGCCGAATAGAGAATCCAATTTTTATTTTGGGCGGAACAGTTGTCAGCCCAAAAAAATAAATTTCGATACATCTCGTCTCGATTGTTGAATAATATTTAAGAAAGAAGACGCAACATCTGAAGCAGACCGACCCGTTATGGCTTCATGCCAAAGGACACACAGATTAGATTGATCGTGTTGATGAAGTGGCGCAAACGTTTCGTTGAACACTACTAAGCGACTAACAAAATAGGAGTTCTTCGATTTCATTTTCGGTATAATGATTACCTTTTGCATATCCACTGTAAATAAATTAACGGTTTGGGGCCACTCATATGTCTTGTCGATTTTGTAATATTTTCGTGCTTGTATGTAATTTAATTTATGGTTAGCAAATTGTTGGCAAATCACACAGCCATCAGAATGATTGGCTAATGCAGAAGTCATCATCGGAATCGGTGGTATATCATGTGAACATCTAGCTGCTTCTACATCTTTCAACTCTTTTTGGTGTTGTTTGTGTTCAGCACACACAGGGCATTCGTCCTGTGATGGCTTATCAAAACCGATGTTTTCCTTTTTGAAAATTTTTGAATATGTTACGTAAGAAGCAGCATTTCCAAATTTTGTAATAAAATCATTCCACATAAATTTGACTGTTATTTCCGATGACAGATATCTACGATTCGGTGCGTGCTCCAACTTATAATGTGAGACTTGTGGATGAAATGATAAAATGTGGTCCCGAATTTGATTGTGAATTAAAGTTGATTTTTCTACCTTAATTATGTTTACCACATCACCACGATGGTCAGTTAATGGCACCAATCCTGAATTTACATTTCTTCGTTTAAAAAATTCTGTGATTAATCCATCAGTTTTCCTACCGATGGTGTGAAGGAACATAGTCTTACACACAATTTGTTTCGACGAATTTTGTGCGTTGAGTGGAAGATGGTATTCGTAGGTGTACTTACGTTTTGTGGATGACGAGTGGTAATGTTTTTTATTTTGTAAAATAAATGCCTCAAAAAACAACTGACGCTGGGCAAAGTTCATTTTACTGAACTGGTCAAATATAGCTTGCCGTCGAAAATTCTGAAATGTCAGCCAACATTTTTTTTTTCAACTACATTCATTTAATAGCTTTAGTGCGGCATCAGCTGATTTTTTCTTTTTAGCTTGGTGGACCGCGAGTGGTGAAGGTGTTTCAATGTGGCTTTCCAATGGTACCGGAGGTGGTGGATCGTTATGATTTACGAATGGCGGAGGTGTTTTAACGTTTTTCACAGGCGGTGGTTTATGAATGGCATCATCACCTGTCGATTCTTCATATTCCAAATAGAGCCAAAGAGTCGTCAGATGAAAAATCTTCCGACGTGTTTGCTGCTTCTAAATGCCCTGCTGCATTTCCTGCACGAAGCCTAAAAACATTTTAATAAGATTACAATTTTGAATGGGAGAGACAGGGTCAAACAAACTGGCTACAGTATTTCCCAAATTTGACCGTAAATCGAATATTATAATGTTTTCTTTTGTTGATAGAATAAAGTTGAATTTAGCGAGAAGCCAAATTTGGATCTTTACCAATGATCATTATTTTCGTTCGAATAAAAAACGACAATTTCCAATAAAACATAGTAACTTTTGAAAAATTACTATGGATTGTATGAAATCTTCTGACTATAAAATGAAAACACTAAACATCATATTACAACATAACCTAGTAATTTTTAAAAGATACTATGTTTTGTGCACAATCCACTCTAAGTTTTCTCACATAATCTAGTATCATTTAAAAATTAGTAGTTTCTGTAAAAAATATATTAATATCTACGTACAGTTTTTGGGCCAGCTCAACCATTATTTTTCCACGCGACTGCATTTTAATGACAAACTGCAACTAATGACAGTTAACACACGACTAAATACGCAAAGAACATAGACACGAAGAATAACCATCAATTGGATAAATATAGCTATCTCTTTCATTTTTTATGATCAAATAAATTAAAAAAATACATAGTTGCTAGGTTCTGTGTGGAACTATTTTTGTAAATAGATATTTTGAGTAAAGTTACCAGGTGTTTGTTTTTTGAATAAAGTTGTCAATAATGATCGTAGAGCAATAATTCTCAGAGCGTTAGAAACATAATTTTATTCCGGTTTAATAAAACGAATAATCACAAAATCTAGTAAGTCGCAGTTACTAGGTTTTGCGTTTAGACGGGAGTAGTTCATCCTCCATGTTTATTTTTGGTTTATAAATATAAACTAGTAATACAAATGTCCAGAAAAAATTTCAAGTCTCAAACCAAAATAATCTACATAAAAATGTAGACTAAAATTTTTAGTCTCACTAAAACTCGTAGAGTCTACATACTGAGATTTTTTGCATCAAGTACATGTAGACTGGAAGAGTCTACGTATTTTCGGTAAACTCTACGTGTGCTAGATGCGCTCGTTGTTTTCTTTTTTTCCATTAGATTTTCAGCTTTAATTTATACTTTGAGATATTTTCACTATTGGAAAATAGATAAGCAAACACATTTGAATGTATTTAAGCGGATACACAAAAATTATAACGGAACTTTGTTTTAAAAGCGAAATCACTTTGTTGCAAGAGAAATATCAAATTAAAACCATTAAGACCACCAAAATTGTCGGCTTTACATAAGACTTTTTCGTAAGACCAGTGACTATACCAGTAGAAAGGAAATGGGTCTTAACTAAGGCAAACGCCTTAACCAACAGAAATAGTTTTACCTAAGACTGTTTTTTAGTCAGTGCGACTGCACATGCACTTCAGGGAATGGGAAGGGTACCTCCCTTGGTGAATCAAATTTGTAAACACCAACATTTTCAATAGAAATAGAACAATGCCAAAAACTACTTTCATTTTGCAAAATTCAATTAAAAATAATTATATTTAGAATCTAAGTGTTCATTGCTATTTACGCCATTGGTACTTGCGTTTTATTCAAAATTTTCGACGATGTGTTGTCTTATTTTAACAATTATATTTTTCTTACTTTTATTATATTTATTCCGTTTATAATTTCCAAATTAAAAAACCGTGATACTTTATGGAACCGAATGGGGTGCATTTTCAATTGAACTGGACATGTTATAAATAATAATGTCACAAGATTCGAAGAAAAAAAAATGAGGACCAGTATTTTGTACCAAGTTAATTTTAATATAATTATTTTTAAATAAAATTCAATTGTGTTGATTGTAATTGTTTTGGCTCTTATTTTTAAAAAAGTTTGAAAATTGATCGCATTTTTGAGTCCGAATCTCAATGTACCTTTTGTCATACACTTTTCACTCACTGCCTTTGCATAAATCACTACCATTTCAATCAACCTTTGGCGGATGCTATTATATTGAGGATACAAATATAAAATCTACCAAAATTAAACAAGAACAGAAGAGGGTCAAACATGTTAAGTGCTTAATTGGATATTTTACTAAATTTTTAGGCATGTTAGCACAAATTTACAATTTTTGGTTAACATAATTTCGGTTTACAAAATCTCGGTTTTTTAAATCTCGTTTTAAAAATTTCGATTTTAAAAACCTTGATTTTGCTGACAAAAAATAATCCATTTTTTTTATTTAAATCTTGGCTTTTATTTTATCTGTTGTATACATATGTCTAGGTTATTTTGCTATTAACGGTTTTTGGATAGCTTTAATTATTTTTAGTTAATTAATTTTGCTGCTCAAAATCTTATTGTTATCAAAATCATGGTTTTTACAAAATCAAATACACACATACAAAAACAAAAACATACACACATATAAAAACACAAATTATCAACCCGTAACACAAATGATACATATTCGCCTACCTGAGTTCCTATTTCAAAAATACATTCATTAACGTACAAAAACAGCTCGAATTCGTATTGCGAAATAAGCGAAATTTGGTGACAAATCATGCTTACACGAATTCGTACAAGAATTAAACGTATTCCTATTCCAAATTACCAATGACACGAATTCGTACATTTTTTGTTCGGTATCGTATTCAGAAAAAGGGCCCTGATTACAAAATCAAACTTTTGAGAACCAAGATTTTGAAAATCTAGATTTTGAACACTGTCCATGTATAAAATTGTCAACTCCTATTCAAAATTATTCAAATTAAACAAAAAATACCCATTCGCAATGAAATAACCTCTAAACAGAACGAAAAAGCTAAAAGGATAATTCACGTACTTTTCATTTTAGAATTAGATTTACATACAAATTTATTTCCATTGGAAGAATAAATTTAATTTTATTAATCGAAGGAAAATTCTGTTAAGCGAAAGAAAATTTTGATAGCTGAAAAAATTCCAGTAGGTGAAGGAAAATTTAAATAACTGAAGAATAATTCTAGTAATTGAAGAGAAATTCTGATAGGAGAAGGTTAAAGGAAAATTCGTTAAGTGAAGGCAAATTCTATTAATAGAATGGATGTTGGCATAATCTGTCAAGAAATAGCCAAGTTTCAACCTAATTCATGATCATATTCCAGAACTTCAATTAAAACTCATTTTAGAATCACATTTCCGTCGCACTTTTAGTATTTTATCATCACCGGTTAAAAAATAGAAGAGTTGCATCATTATTCGTCATATTTCGAATTTTACCATAATCTTGTTGAGAAACAGTCAACTTCCATATAAATTAGACATATTCCAGAACTTCATCTAAAATCCACATTAGATCCCAATTTCCATCGTATATGTTGAATTTCATCATATTCCGTTCATAAATAGCCAAATTCCACCGTAATTTGCCATATTTTAGAATTTCGTCTAAAATCCATTTTAGCATTCTATTTTCATGGCACTTGTCAAATTTAATCATAATCGGCTAAGAAACAGCCAAGTGTTAGAAGTGCCATATTGTACCATATGCCATATTGAAATATGCCGTCGTATAACTTATGCCATAGTGTACCAAATGCCGTATTGAAATATTCCGTATTGAAATATTCCACGTGGAACGGATCCCGATCAACTCGTATTTCGATTTAAAATTAATCAAATTAGAACTAATTCAAAAAGTTCAATAGGTGGTAGGTGATCTAACAAGGATGTAGCGGCGGAAATGTTCATTATTAAATCTGGGAATACTATAAAAAACTGGATGATAAGCACAGAAGTTGTATCCAGCATCAACTCTTATTATATGCTGCTTGAACAATATTTTTAAGACCTTATAAACGTACATATGTTGCAATGGTAGGATATTAGTAGATTTGAATAAAGGCCAAGGTGAGTCTGTTCTTTCCTCAACATGGTTCGCAAAACACTTAATGTTGTACATACAATGGTTTTAAAGTAGTTGGATAACATCCACCCCATCTGGATAAATCGTATTCCATTTTGGCCATTACCAATGTATAATATGTCATTTTGAACCCAGAGGCAGGTCATACAACGCGAAGAAGGTAAAAAATTCTAGATGCGGATGTAAAATCATGTTTTAAATTAGTTACATGTGTTTATTAATTAAGCTTAGTATCCGCATGCGCTCCAAGCTACTTAAATCAGTCAACTAATTTAATATTCAAACAATCAGTACGACAATTGATAGGAGTACAGTTAGAAGCGCTATGATTCGTAACTTGGTAATCATTAGGTACAGTTATAACTCCAGTAATTTTAAAAATCATAAACTTGGTTTTATCACTCAGAATTAGGCTATGCTTTTCAAAGCATTTATACAAAACTTTCAGATCGGAATTAATTATGGAAATAACATCAAAGGAAGGTCCAGCAGTATAAGCTTAAGCTAAATCATCAGCAAACCCAGTACTGATGCCATTTAACCGAAGTTTAAAAATAATATTTGTATAAATCAGGAACAGTTAAGAACCCAACACTGACCCTTGGGGAACCCCAACACTCACGGATCTAGGATCACTCAAAATGTCACCTATTCTAACCCTCACTTTTTTATTCTCCAAATAGGATGCAAACCAGCTATTTAATGTACCTCTAAAACCAATGTCCGACAGAATAGATAACAGAATTTTATGATCAACCATGTCAAATTTCTTAGAAGCATCAACAAATAAACCAGCACAAACATTACCACAGTTCATCCTATTATGTATAGTATCTAGAAATTCCAATAAAGCTGACTCGCTAAATATATCTTGACGGAAGCCATGTTAATGTACACTCAGCACGTTAAAGTGATTTAAAAAAATACTCACTCTGTTTTTAACTACTTTCTCCAGAACTTCCATATTGACCGGCTGGAGTACAATTGGTCTATAGTTTCCTTTAATAGTTCGATCGCCTTTTTTAAAAATAAGAATAATGGTTGCCGATTTAACTCTAGCAGGTACAAGTCCCAGATCAAAGGACAGATTGAATATATGAGTCAGGACTTTAAAATTTGAAATGTGGGATTTAAGATTTAAGATTTTAAATTTTAAATTTTAAATTTTAAATTTTAAATTTTAAATTTTAAATTTTAAATTTTAAATTTTAAATTTTAAATTTTAAATTTTAAATTTTAAATTTTAAATTTTAAATTTTAAATTTTAAATTTTAAATTTTAAATTTTAAATTTTAAATTTTAAATTTTAAATTTTAAATTTTAAATTTTAAATTTTAAATTTTAAATTTTAAATTTTAAATTTTAAATTTTAAATTTTAAATTTTAAATTTTAAATTTTAAATTTTAAATTTTAAATTTTAAATTTTAAATTTTAAATTTTAAATTTTAAATTTTAAATTTTAAATTTTAAATTTTAAATTTTAAATTTTAAATTTTAAATTTTAAATTTTAAATTTTAAATTTTAAATTTTAAATTTTAAATTTTAAATTTTAAATTTTAAATTTTAAATTTTAAATTTTAAATTTTAAATTTTAAATTTTAAATTTTAAATTTTAAATTTTAAATTTTAAATTTTAAATTTTAAATTTTAAATTTTAAATTTTAAATTTTAAATTTTAAATTTTAAATTTTAAATTTTAAATTTTAAATTTTAAATTTTAAATTTTAAATTTTAAATTTTAAATTTTAAATTTTAAATTTTAAATTTTAAATTTTAAATTTTAAATTTTAAATTTTAAATTTTAAATTTTAAATTTTAAATTTTAAATTTTAAATTTTAAATTTTAAATTTTAAATTTTAAATTTTAAATTTTAAATTTTAAATTTTAAATTTTAAATTTTAAATTTTAAATTTTAAATTTTAAATTTTAAATTTTAAATTTTAAATTTTAAATTTTAAATTTTAAATTTTAAATTTTAAATTTTAAATTTTAAATTTTAAATTTTAAATTTTAAATTTTAAATTTTAAATTTTAAATTTTAAATTTTAAATTTTAAATTTTAAATTTTAAATTTTAAATTTTAAATTTTAAATTTTAAATTTTAAATTTTAAATTTTAAATTTTAAATTTTAAATTTTAAATTTTAAATTTTAAATTTTAAATTTTAAATTTTAAATTTTAAATTTTAAATTTTAAATTTTAAATTTTAAATTTTAAATTTTAAATTTTAAATTTTAAATTTTAAATTTTAAATTTTAAATTTTAAATTTTAAATTTTAAATTTTAAATTTTAAATTTTAAATTTTAAATTTTAAATTTTAAATTTTAAATTTTAAATTTTAAATTTTAAATTTTAAATTTTAAATTTTAAATTTTAAATTTTAAATTTTAAATTTTAAATTTTAAATTTTAAATTTTAAATTTTAAATTTTAAATTTTAAATTTTAAATTTTAAATTTTAAATTTTAAATTTAAAATTTAAAGTTTGTGATTTGAAATTTGGAATTTAAAATTTGAAGCTAAGCATTTTAAATTTTGGATTTAAAGTTCGGAATTTCGAATTTGAGATTTCAAATTTGGAATCTGGAATTAGAGATTTAGAATTTAAAATTTTAAGTTTAAAATTTTAAATTTGGAATTCTAAATTTGGAATTTAAAGTTTGAACTATGAAAGTTGAAATTTAGAACTATAAATTTCAAATTTTTAAAAATTTGGAATTTGAAATTTAGAATTTGAAATTTGGATTTGAAACTTAAATTTGAAATTTGAAATTTGGCGTTTTGAATTTGGAATTTGAGATTTTGAGTTTAAAATTTGGAATTCGAAATTTGGAATTTAAAGTTTGAAATTTGAAAGTTGAAATTTGGAATTTTAGAAATTAAATTTTTAAAAATTTGAAATTTGAAATTTAGAATTTGATATTTGGATTTGAAATTTAAAATTTCAAATTTAAATTTGAAATTTGGAATACTAAATTTGGAATTTTAAAATTTGAAAATGAGATATTTATGGTTTGGGATTTGAAATTTGGAATTTTAAATTTAAAATTTATAGTTAAACATTTTATATTTTCGATTTAAAGTCTGGAATTTAGAATTTGAGATTTCAAATTCGGATTCTGGAATTAGAGATTTAGAATTTAAAATTTTAAGCTTAAAATTTTAAATTTGGAATTCGAAATTTGGAATTTAAAGTTTTAAATTTGAAAGTTGAAATTTAGAATTTTAGATTGCAAATTTTTAAAAATTTTAAATTTTAAATTTTAAATTTTAAATTTTAAATTTTAAATTTTAAATTTTAAATTTTAAATTTTAAATTTTAAATTTTAAATTTTAAATTTTAAATTTTAAATTTTAAATTTTAAATTTTAAATTTTAAATTTTAAATTTTAAATTTTAAATTTTAAATTTTAAATTTTAAATTTTAAATTTTAAATTTTAAATTTTAAATTTTAAATTTTAAATTTTAAATTTTAAATTTTAAATTTTAAATTTTAAATTTTAAATTTTAAATTTTAAATTTTAAATTTTAAATTTTAAATTTTAAATTTTAAATTTTAAATTTTAAATTTTAAATTTTAAATTTTAAATTTTAAATTTTAAATTTTAAATTTTAAATTTTAAATTTTAAATTTTAAATTTTAAATTTTAAATTTTAAATTTTAAATTTTAAATTTTAAATTTTAAATTTTAAATTTTAAATTTTAAATTTGAAATTTTAAATTTAAAATTTGAAATTTGGATTGGAAATTTGAAATTTAAATTTGAAATTTGGGGTTTGGAATTTGGAATTTGAGATTTTCAGTTTGAAATTTGGAATTCGAAATTTGCAACTTAAAGTTTGGAATTTGAAAGTTGAAATAGGGTATGTTAGAATTCATATTTTTAAAAATTTGAAATTTAGAAATTTAAATTTAAATTTGAAATTTGGGATTTGGAATTTGGAATTTGAGATTTTGAGTTTGAAATTTGGAATTCGAAATTTGGAATTTAAAGTTTGAAATTTGGAATTTAGAATTTGAGATTTTGAGTTTGAAATTTGAGATTAGAAATATGAAATTTGAAGTTTAAAATTTAAAATTAAAATTTAAAATTTAATTTTTAATTTTTAATTTTAAATTTGGGGTTTAGGATTTGAAATTTGGAATTTGAAATTTAAAATTTGAAATTAAACATTTTAAATTTTAGACTTAAAGTTTGGAATTTAGAATTTGAGATAAATTTAGAATCTGGAATTTGAAATATGAGATTTAGAATTTGAAATTTTTAGTTTAAAATTTTAAATTTGGAATTCGAAACTTGGAATTTAAAGTTTGAAATTTGAAAGTTGAAATTTGGAATTTTAAATTTCAAATTTTTAAAATTTTGTATTTGAAATTTAGAAATTGAAATTTAAATTTGAAATTTGGGATTTGGAATTTGGAATTTGAGATTTTGAGTTTGAAATTTGGAATTTAAAGTTTGAAATTTGGAATTTAGAATTTGAGATTTGTTGTTTGAAATTTGAGATTTTAAATTTCGAATTTGAAGTTTAAAATTTAAAATTTAAATTTAAAATTTGGACTTTAAGATTTATTTATTTACATTTATTAACGACCTAAGCAAAAGGCTTTTTTATTGTTTTAAAAACAGTTATAAAAAAAAAAGACAAATGTCGTACATTAATACAAATTATATAAAATGAAAATGAAAACACTATATAAATCAAAGTTATGAAATATTAAATAGAACACCATTTAATGTTTAATTTAAAATTAAGTGTGTAACAAAATTGCCTTAATCGAATGAACCATTAATATATTCAAGTATAATTTTCTAAATCAATTTAGAGAATTTATTTCCCTAATTAATTTGAGAGTTTTGTTCCAAAATGAGAAGCAACAAACTAGCACCGAGTTATTATATATGTTCGAACAATTACGCGGTATGACAATATGACTGTTCTGGTTGATGAGGTAAACTCAACCTTATCAAATAGATATTTTGTTTCACGAAATTTGATCAATTTTAAAATAAATAAAACTATCTTAAAAATTAGATTTAAAATTTTAAATTTGAAATTTCAAATTTTAAATCTTAAATCCAAATTTTAAATTCCAAATTCCAAACTTCAAATTCCAAATTTCAAATCTCGTATTCCTAATTTTAAATTCCAAATTCCAAATTCTAAATTCCAAATTTCAAACTTCAAACTCCAAATTTCAAGTTTCAAATTTCAAATTCCAAATTCCAAACGTTATTCATCAAATCAACGAATTTCATCAAAATTGTCCAAACACCAATCCATGTCCAAACATACACTTTTACTTGTGAGTATTTCTTGTGCGTACTCGTCTAATTCAACTTGTGGTTATTTCAATTATTTTAATAACCCATTTAATAAAAAGTCTTAAATACTAAAATAAGCGCAAAATTACCGCACTAAATCAAACAATAAAAATTTAAGAGATGTGTTCATATAGAGACTGTATTTTGTGGATCGGGAATACATAATTATATTAAAAATTTTCAAAATTTAACAAATTCTCCGAAAATGATTTGGAAGCGGCACTGCACCAAGCCAATGAACACAAATCTCATAGATGTGCTTATGTTGTGAATATAATGTATGCGTGTAGTCAATATATTCTGTGGCACGGGAATACATTATGGTTTTTAGTTCTATCTTTGTCGTTCTTCTATTACGGGTGGAAAAGTAAGAAATTTTAGAAAATACCGTTTAAATATAAATTGTAACATATCGTCATGTAATTCCATTTATTATTGTGTCGGTTAATACAGAGACGAAAATAATTTTTTGAATTTTTTAGCTTACAAGGTAATTTATTTGCAACAATATTTTTGCAATGCCGTAGTTACTAAAAAATCCAAATCAATTACAGTGATTAAATAGGCTATAGAAAATGTAAAAGATCTGTCATGGTTTTGCCAAGATTGTCAGCCCAATATAATGAACACATTTAAACATTTGGAAGCCCTTACAAATAAATTTAAGAAGTTGGAACTACCTTACTAGTTCCAATTATCATTAATAGTATTATGTACTATTCGGACGGGTAGTGATTAGTGACAAGATCACAAACAAGTAAATTGGGAAATAAACACGTGATGCCTCCAGCTCAAGAAGCTGAAATTCCGACTAAGTAGCAGGACAACTTAATGGTATTAGAGATTCCAATTATTTCAAAGGATACAGATATTATCAGTCATGATTTACCAAATGACCCAAATTCAATATGCCTTGTAAAACCCAGAGGATGGATCTTTATAATTACTGATATGTATTATCTATATATTACTCAATTGCATCATCAATTGCAAATTTCAACGTTAATGCAATTAGAATGGTGGCCGCTACGATTACGTATCTTATAGCTTCAGTGTTCATGAAGAAGCTTTTGCTACTTTAATAAATCGTAAACTTTAGCCGCCTGGTATCTTCATCAAAGAGTTTTACTTTTCGCACAAATATACTTATTTTCCGACCACAGGATCTACCAGTCAAATCACATTTGATTGTGGAAATGGATTCTTTAACACCTAAAAGTGAATCAAAAAAGAGCGACCAGAATTGATAAAGAACGAACGTTTCGAAATCCGAATATCCTATCTATATTAGAATTATTAATATCACATTAGTGAAAGACAAAGAATTCTAACATATATTTAACTATAATTTGTTTTTAAAAATTAAATATTAATTTTTTTTTAATAACTTCTAATGCAGCAAAGAATATTAAAGGGTGGAAATAGTGAATATCAATAATGAAATAAAAAATCATGCTGAAACTCAGATTGAGTAGGAAATTTATTCATCGCAACCTGAGAATAAATCATTTCTGAAATCAAATCTAAGTTATTGGGAAAAATAGGTTGCAAAACTGTTAACAATGAGGGTTTTACAAATGGGTATGACTTAATTACGCGGATTTCTTCTCAACCATTTGATTATGTTGAACCTCAAATCTCTTCTTGGATAAATGGGAATTATTTACCAACTTCATTTTTCAGGGCGTATCCGGGAAACTTGCCTTAGGCGCTTGGTCGTCATACTAAATTAATCTAATCAATCACTCAACAATAAAAAATCTTATTGTGTGTGCATGTATTAATATTAGTCAAAAATCCAGAATGTATCGTTACGAATTTTATGTTTGGGTAATAAACGTTTAAATTATCAAAAAGAAATTTAAATAAAATGGGAAAGATTACAGGATTGAAGAAATGAAATAAAATATTTCATTGTTTCGAAAAATACTTCTTGGAAAAAACAGGGGTTTAGGGTCGTTAGGACAACCATGTTTGAAACGATCTCATATAATATTTTGAGTTTGTTGAGAAAACCCTATAGGGTGCTGACAACGGTGTGGTAGGCTGGACCGATAATTTTTTTTTTTTTAAATGTGATGGGCGGTAGAGGTAATGCGCAAAAGGTGTAGTAAGTATTCCTCATTATTAGAGCCCGAATTTTTATGTAAATACATATTTTTGCTTATAAATTAATATTTGCTCTTTAATGCATATATTTGTATATATTCTAGTGTTTATGATTTGTGTGCATATTTTGTCACTTTTTGATATTTTGTACGCCAAATATTGTTAATTTTCAGTTAATTACAGAAGTAAATAAACGTTGAAAAATTAAAGAAATTTTTTTTTTCGGGTTTTAAAATCTATGAAGGTGGATATAAGGTTTCGAAATATAAAACATTCTTAATCGATGGTACCACAATCACTTGCATTCAAAAATTTTAAAAATAATTTGATTGTTGACTATACAATACTTACTCGTTCTGTCGTTTAAAGCCGCAAAAATCTATGTTTGTCTGATTATTAGAAATTACGGAATCTGTAGAACTTATTGAATTTACAAAATTTCTAGTATTCAAAGAATTTCAATAAGTCAAATTTGAGCTTACAGAATTTATAGAACAGACTGTGTTGACACAATTTATAGAACTCATAGAATCTACAAAAATTAAATAATTTATCAAATTCATAAAATCTATTTAGAATTTGTTGAATTTATAGGATTTACAGCATTTGCATAATTTGTAGAAATTATACAATTTGTAAAATTTTTAAAAATTATAGAGTTTATAGAATTTAAAGGAATCATGGAATTTTGAATTTGTAGAATTTATAGAACTTACAGAATTAAAACAATTTATTGGAACTCGAATTCTACTATAGAAAGAATCTACAAAATTTAAAAATTTAAAAGAATTTAGAGAATTAGTAGAAATTAAAAAATTTAAAGAATTTATAAAATTTACAGGGTCTGAGTCTATCAGAGAAGTTATAAAATTCACAGAATTAGTAAAATTTTAAAAATTTGTAGAATTTAACGTCTTTAAAAAATTTAGAGAATATATCGAATTTACAGGATTTGTTAAATTTATAAAATTGACAGGATTTGCAGAATTTAAAAAACTAATTTATAGAATTTAGAAAATTTATAGAATTATAATTCATAGAGTTTATAGACTTACTAGAATTTATAAAATTTTTAGAAATTGTATAATTGATAGAATTTATCATATTTTTAAAATTTAGGGAGTATATCGCAATCACAGGGTTTGTAAGGTTTAAAGAATTTACAGGAATTTATAACTTACTAAATTTTTTAACTTTATAGAATTTGTACACAATTTATGCGATTTATGCAACTTAGAGAATATACATATAAAATTTACAGAAATTATTGAGTTAAAAAAATTTGAAGAAATCATGCAATTTTTAAAATAAGTCCAATATGAATTTGTAGAATTTAAAGAACTTACAAAACCTAAAATCTACAAAATTTGAAGAATTTATAGAAGTAGCAGGATTTGAAATATTTATAGAATTAATAGAATTTATAAAATTAATAAAATTATTAATAGTGTATTTTGTTGATAAATTTACGACAACAATTGCCACGTGACAAGAATTAAGCAATTCGAATTAAAAATTTGAGTTATCTAATTCGAGCTCGGAACAAAAAAAAAAAAACATAATAATTTGAATGAAAAATAGGAGAAGTACCATCATAGAATATAAAAATTAAATCGAGAAAATATTCGTGTCTTATTTTTTTTCTAAAAATTAATTCGAATTAATTTTTTCTGAACAAAATACGCTAAAATTTATATTAGAAATTATAAAATTTGTAGAAATTATTTATAGAATATATCGCATTAACAAAGTTTGGAAGATTTATAGAATTCACAGGATTTGCAAAATTAATGGGTTTGTAAGATTTATTGAATTTGCAGAATTTAAAAAACCTACAATGTGTTTTGACTTTATAGAATTTATAAAATTTATAAATTTAAAAAGTTTCTAGACTTAGTAGAATTTATAAAATTTAAAGGATTTGTAAAATTTGATTTTAGAAAATTTAGAGAATATATACTATTGACGTACTTATAACATAGAATTAAAAGTATTTATTAAACTTGAAGAGCTTTCTGAGTTTTTGGACTTTTTAGAATTTAAAAAAAAATGTTGACAAAAATTTTGACGATTTATACAATTTATTGGATAAATAAAATGGATATGTACATATTTTTGAGTTCATAAAATTAAAAGAAGTCAAGCAATGTTTAAAATAAGTCAAATATGAGTTTGTCGAATTTAATTTACAAAATTTCAAATCTACAACATTTGTAGAATTTATAGAATTTATAAAATTTATAGAATATTAGTGCTTTAATTTATTGAATTTATCGATTTTTTTTAATTTATAGAATATACCGCATTTATAGAATTTACTGGATTTGCAGAATTTAAAGATCCTTCTGAATTTTAAAACTTTATACCATTTACATAATTTAAAGAAACTATAGAATTGTTAGATTTATAAAATTGATGGATTTTATCGAATTTATGGAACTTATAAAGTTGAAAGAAAAATTATTTAAATCTTAAAATTTGAAGAAATTTTATTGTATTTAAAAAATTATACAGTTTATAGAACTAACCGAATTAATAATATTTAAGGAACATTTAGCATTTATTGGAATTGTAGACCTTAAAGGGATATTAGAATTACTCGAATTAATATTATCGAGTTTATTGAATTTACAAAATTTATAGAAATTAAACAATTTATATCATTTATAGTTTATAAAATTTGTAGATTTGATCGAATTCACTAATTTTATTTACTTTTGCTATTTTTAATGAATATTTCAATTTATTTTGAATATATATTTGCTTACATATTTTGCTTATTTTTAGAGAAAAACATCCGGGCCCTACTCTACTCATTATACACATTTTTTTAAATATTTAGATGTATCATGAGCCCAAAAAAAAAAAATTAAATCACTCGCCGCGCCAGTAAACCGGTTTGGGGCTAAATATCAACTGGATATGCTCGTAATACGGACGGTACACATGCATATTAGTTTAGTACTAACTATTAGGCCGCCCCTAGACATAACGTTTAATTGCACAAATAAAATTGTGCAGATTATCGCTCAAGTCTATACTTGTGCAAGTCAATGCCTAGATAATACAAACTATTGTTAAAATTTTAGCTCAGTTTTGTCAATATTTCATTGTTGAAACATGACATCTGAAGATAAAATTTTGTAATTTGAAGGTGATTATACCCTAAACTTAAAAAACTATTTAAAATATGCTATCAAAAGATTATTTACATTTCGGTTTCGCCATTATTTAATTATATATACATAGTTGACAGTTCAAAATATGTAAAAGCATAACAAAAATTAAAAAAAACTGCACAAATTTCCCCTACACGCAACGCTGTGTTGATAGACTTGCACAAGTGAAAGCAAAAAATCAAAACATTTTGTCTTGCACAAGTCACTTGCACAATATTTAAAAACTGCACAGTTTTATCATCTACATGCTCAAATATATTGCATCGATTAATTTGTGCAGTTAAATTTGCGCAGTTAAACGTTATGTTTAGGGGCGGCCTTAGAGTTATTGTTTGCGATGCGACGCTATCTAAGTATTCGCTTTGAATTAAAAGGCGTTGGTAGCAAGAAACATCATACTGCGGAAATTTCGAAAATTGTAGCACAGAAAATTTCCAATTTCAAAAATCAAAAACCTATTTATTTGAATTTGTCTGTTTTTTAATTTAAAACCCGATTTTTTTAATTCGAAAATTACGGTTTGTTTCTGTGTACATAGCTATAAATTAACAGCAATTCTAGTTGGAAAACACATACTAGTTTTATCAGAGCCTTCTAGAGTGTCGAGCCATAATCATTATGACGTGTTTTTTAGAAGCTTTTTTTAGTAGTATAACTTTTCACTGATTTCCATAGGAATCCATAGTAAAAATGGTAAGTTTTACAATGAAAAAAGCAAAAATGTTACAAAATGTTTATACAAAAGTAAGTAAATATTAATTGCAGAAATATTAAAATTAAATTATTTCTAAAATATATTTTGCAAACTTTCATTTTGAAAAATACATCAAAGTTGGCTCCGATGAATTAAAATAATACTTGCTAAATGTATCTTTAGTTTTACTAGTGTACGTTAGATGTCTAAGATTTATACAGAAAAATGGTTCACTCGCGAATTCAGTATAGCATAATAAATATAGCGCCTTTCCTATACAATGCAACATTTGTTTTATTCATTCAAAATTTGGTACTGTCATAGTTTGTTAAATAAATTCATTTCCACTTAAAACTAAAATTCTCAAAAATATTCGAATTCTCAGTTCAGTAGTAAATTTTGTGTTATTAATATTAATAATTTGTAGGTGTTTGCACATAGTGCTGCACGGTACATCCCATGTAAAAATGTCTGCTCTTGTAATGCCGTATTTCCTTTCTCAACTTCATCCTTAATAAAGTTGTACTTGCGATTTATGTGTTTCGTGTGGGAGCTTTGCTTATTACTCACCGTCTAATCTAAAACTGCTTTTGAATCTGTATAAATTATTTTTGGTTTCTTGATGGAATCTAGTTCATCTAGTTCTTCTAATAAATTTGTCATAAAATTTATTCCGCATTGTAATTTAGAGATATTTGGTCTGTTAGCTTTATAGTAGGCCAGACATCCGTAAACTCGTAAGTGCCGTACAGAAGGTTTTTGGCCGCTCCATAATCCCATCTGAGTTTTGATGTTGATACTGCTTCCCTAAAAAATTCTATCGGTAGATTTCCGTCTATCAGCAAGCATCTCGTTTTGTCCAATAATGTTCTATTAGCTCTTTCAGCTGTACCGTTACTGCGGCATAATATTACATCATGCTTCCATGCTTAATGCCCCCCTTCTTGAAGTATGCTTCCATTTTTGAATTTATGAATTCTGATCCATTGTCTGATCTTGTTATTTTAACATTCGTACTTAATACATTTTCTCTTCGTTCGTCTTTGCTTTCTAAGAGTTCTACGAAGTATCTTCTAGAATATTGGTCTACAACTGGTAACATGTATCGTTTGTTTTCTAATCTGGCTGTTAACATAGGTCCACATAGGTCGATAGATAATTTATCTAAAGGTTGAGAAACTCTATCTTCCTAAATTTCTACATAAGTTGTTCGACTCATCTTTCCCATAGCACATGAACTGCACAGATCTATTTTACCCTTTAAATTGGGTAAGCCTCTGACCATATTCTTCACTTTTACTTCTTTTAAATAACAGTCATTTATATGACCTAACCTTTTATGCCAAAGTCGGAAAGTTCGTTAGAACGTTCATCGGCATTG
Source organism: Tipula helvola (assembly GCA_963556165.1). Lineage (NCBI taxonomy): Eukaryota > Metazoa > Arthropoda > Insecta > Diptera > Tipulidae > Tipula > Tipula helvola. Next base: position 317,980,643 of record OY744482.1, on the reverse strand, counting down.
AAACAAGCTTCTTTGGATGCTGTTATACTGTTCATTTAATTATAAGACATTTTGTACATATTTTCACTAAAACTTCCGCTGCATATTAAAGTGTCGTCTAATTGAAATAACACGGTTCAAATATTGGAATAAAATGTCTTGAATTTGTAGTTTAAATTTATAACTTATTTATTTAATGTTATTTCAATATAATTAAATTACAGATGTGCGAATGCCAAGGAGAATAAGTGGAAGCTGATGGTTCCAGTTCAGATTGTTTTGAGAAGCATATATAGAAGATTTCAAGGTGCGATGGAATCTTTCCATCATACCATTTGAGATCGGATGATATCTAGTCGTCCGTATTTTGTGGGATCCTAGTAATTTGCTAAGTTCCGAAAATAAATTGCTCTCAAATTGACCGCCTTGGTCGGTCGTTATCTCTAAAAGTACGCCATACCTTGAGACGTACTGATCAATGAAGGCACGCACTACTTAAGATGTCTTCATGTCTATCAAAGGAATAGCTTCGGGTTATCGTGTATATACCTATCAATTATGTGTACCTATCAATAGGTCCATATGTGTATTTTCAAATCGGCCAGAAGGAAGATTGAACCGACCATATTCTGTACGAGTATGTCGATTAACCTTAGCCATCTGAAATGGAATGCACGTTTTACACCAAATTCCCGTTCTATATTAATGCTAGGCCAGAAGTATTTCGTTGCTACCAACTTTTGTGTCGCTCTAACACCTGAATGGGACAAGCCACGTAATTTGTCGATTTCACTCGGAATGTAAGGTCTATTTTTACCGGTATAAGTCTCACACCAGATGTTTCTTTCGGAAAGATGTGACGGAATAAATTTTATTTTTTAATAGGAACCATGCCGATTTCTCCCATTTTCTATAATATTCTTGAGTTCTTGGTCCGATTCTTGCAGTTCAGATAATTTTTCCAATACAAGCACTGTAAGGGAAACCTGATTATCTTCTGGTCGGGATAGTCCGCCACAACACTATTCGCTCCTTTTATGTGTTGTATATCATTTGTAAAGCGAGAAATGTAGGATAATCGACGAGCTTGCAAGAAATCTTTTGATTCCTCAGACTTGAGTACATACGTCAATGGTTTATGATCCGTGAAAACGGTCAAAGGCCTACTTTCAATGAAGTGTTCGAAATGTTTGATTGCACAATAAATTGCGTAGAGCTCCCTATCGAATGTGGAATATTTTTCTCCAACGTCCTTGAAAATATTGTTCCAAAACCGCACCCATCGCGATGCCCGAACAGTCCGTAGTTATTGCCAGATTAGCATTCTCTATTGGATGAACTAAGAGGTTGGCGCTAACTAGTGCTGATTTGATCATGTCCAAAGAGGAAGAGCACTCCGCAGTCCAATTAACTGGGGATTTCTGATTTTTATGACAAATTGCGAGATGTTGGTGAATTGGAGCAAGCATTTCAGCTAGGTGCCCGATGAACCTGTGGTAATATTCACCATATTGACAAATCGTTGCACTTCCTTGATAGTTGTTGAGTGGAGGAAACCGCGTATGGCCACGATTCTATTTTCAGATGGCTTAATACCACTTTCAGTAATCTCGTGACTGAGAAAGTTCAATCTGGATACATCAAATTCACATTTTGATGGTTTTATCCTAAGATCGACCTCGTTAAGTCGCTGAAAAAGAATGCGAAGATGTTCATAATGCTCCCTTTCGCTTCGACTGACCACCAGTATATCGTCGACATACACAAAAATAAAATCTACACCATCAATGACCTTATTCATAAAATGCTGGAAGGTCTGCGCTGCATTTCTCAGACCATAGAGCATGCGCGTGAATTCAAAAAACTCCAAATGGTACTGTTACAGCGGTTTTTTGTATGTCTTCATTAGTAAGATTCATGGTAAAATTGTGAATGTATGGTAAGGGATACCGGTCTGTCACTGTGATTGTATTGATGTCTTGCTTTGAAACAAGATGTAACGGTGACGCAGCGGATTAAGATGAAGGACGACAAAGCCCTAATCTCACCATATGATCAAACAGATCTTTCGTAATTTTATATTTTTGCTGGACAAAGTCTTCTTGGTTTGAAAAAAGGAAGGTGTCCTTCAGTAACAATATGATGTACAATATTGTGGCTAACTGGAATATCACAGTTAGGTTTCCGTGTAAGTTATGGGAATTGGCTAAGAAGTTCTTCTTTAAATCAATTAAAATGCCATACTTGGTAAGGAATTCGGCTCCTAAAATTGGACGTTTAATCTCACCAATTATGAAAGCATGAGTGAATGCTCTGCGAAATCCTAAATCTATCTGTAAAAGTTGAATACCATACGTTTTGATAGGTGTACCATTGGCAGTAACTAAGATATCTTGAGACTCAAGGGATAATTCACGAAAGTATGAATACGGGATAACTAACACGTCAGCTCCCGTGTCAACCAGGAAACTTAGTCGAGTTTTGGGACATTTTATAATAAGACGGCGATTGTGAACTGTTCCAACGCCGGTCGTTACGACGTTGGATTGTATGAGTTTCCGAACCTGGAGATACTTGATTGTTACCAAATGTACATCCGTAACCTTGACATTCTTAGCGCGATGTCCAAATTTACGATGGTACCAACACATACCATTGACAAGTCGACCCTTCAAACCTGAACTTCTTGACCTAGACCTAGATCGATTATACCCAGAATTAGCACGACCACGCCACTGCGATCTATTAGTCGATTCTGAAGTATTAGAGGAAGTCGTGAATTTGTCTAATCGTGACCTTGATTGATTGATTGCGTGCGTCAACATCTACAAGTTTAAATTATCGTTTGACCCGGAAACTACCGATACTGCATTGATAACTGGACTAGTGGGGTTCATGATGTTCCAAACTTTATCGGCTATATTACATTGTGTCGTGATTGAAAGAGTTCTTAATAGCTCGTCATATGAAAAATTAGAATTAACTGCTATTATTTTCATTTTATTAAATAGTCGTACTTAATATAGTTTTTCCATTCTCTCTTGAGTCGTTAGAGATTTACTTTTTATGAGAGTTAACTTAAGAAGTTCATATTTCTTATCGGGAAGAGCTTCTAGCGATGGATCGATGAATATATTTTGGACACTATAAACCAAACCTCGGGCATCTGATGCTAATACGGTGGAAAAGGAATTTGCACTTTATCAATACTTGTAGATGCTCCGGCATCGTTATTTGGTTTCGAGACCGTTTCTGAATCCTTTTTGGGTGAATCTTTACTATCACGTGATGACTCCCAATTTTACCGATTAATTATCACGTTAAAAGACTTAGCCATTCTCGCCTGTAGAAAAATCTTGACATTGCCTTAAATTATTTTTTAATGTTAGATAGAAGTTGTTTAAAATGTAGTATCATCATTATCGTTGTTTACATCATCATAAAGTACATCCTCACTATCGCTGAATTCGAATCTCTCACCAAATTTGCTGAATCTGGACCCAGGAGTATTATTAATTCGCAAATGCCTTAAAACGGTAATAAACGATAATTAAAAATTTAAGATCTTCTCCATTAACTAAATTATTGTCACATACCTACTTTCACAAATCTATTACATCTTTAATTGTCCAGAGACAATCACGATATAATAATAACAAATCATTTATTACTCTACCTACTTACCTTTGTACCCCCGGCACAGTAATTCCTCAAACAAAACGTCACACAATGACATATCACAATATTTAAAAAAACATAATAAAAATACAAAATAATAACAACAATAATAAAGTAAAATGTAAAAAAAATAATAATAATAATAACAATATTCCCACACACAAGGAGATTCCACACCAACCACGTGTTATTGACTCACCCAAAGTTCAAATAAATAAAAACGATGATGTATTTTTCTGTTTTTTTTTTTTTGCGCCACTTCATACTCCACTAGTCCAAACAATTTATACTCCCCGCACAGTATTTAATACTCACTTTGCATATCAATTTGTTTTTGTGTGGCTGTGTATTTGTGTAATAATAAAATTTATTAATCAACCACACAAAAAAATAAGAAAACCGACTAATAAATATTTGACGATCACCTCCACCACCACATACAAAACAGCAATTTGTGCGATCCGCCACTGAGAGGGAGAGTGAAATTTTCGATATGCGCACACACAAACATTACATAAATAATTGAAAATCGAAAATAGAAAGAGATGTATATATTGCGATCATTTTTGGCTAATTTCGCTCTCTGTATATAAAACTGATATTGTGTGAGTGTCGTAAAATGAGAATAATCGCGATCGCTGCTCATTTTTATTTTATTTTATTTTCACAAACACTTTACCCACACTAATACCGATACACTATATAAACCACTATTATTATTTTTATTTTTAGTTCAATGAACTTGATGTTTGGATTTGGAGAGTCATATGGTTGATCATTTACTATACACATACATAGTAATATTTTTTTATTTTTTGTAATTATGACGATCACGTATCACACACATCTACACAAATAGTACGAACGAAATTGACATATCGCGAAATAAAATAAAACAATTTTTTTTGTTTTTAAATATAAAAATTTTTCGTTTTTTTTTTTAAATTGGATTTTTATATAATAAATTATTTACATTATTAAATTATAATACAAAATATATAAGTATTTAAGGAATATTTATTTTTTTGTTTTTTATTTTTTATTTTTGTTTTTTTTTTAATAAATTAAATAAGAAAATGTAATGACTATAATATATATGTATATATATAAAAAAAAATAATAATAAATTGGGTGGGAACATAATAAAATAAAAATAATAATAATTAAAAATTATATTATTTAACAAAAATTACATAATAGCAAAATAATAATAAAAGTATAAAATAAAAACGGAAATTTTTAAATTTTATACACGGAAAATTCCACCAAAAAAAATTAAATAAATTAATTAAAATTAAAAATGATTTTTTAACGAAAAATTAACAATTTTTTTTTTTAATACTTTCGTCTTCTGCGACAACTGGATGTTTCTTCACGACCTCGGACACGATGCCATCGAAGGATTCGAAGTTGTTTTTCCATAATTTAAATTAATAAATTAATTAATTGATATTGGAAAAACATTAAAAAATTACGAAGAATATAATTATATTAAAAAAAATGATCAGTCGGGGGGTGGAGGTTAGGGTTATTAAGTTGGTGTTTTTGTATTAAATATAATTTATATAGGATTTAAAGTAGAATGAGCCTGCGCAAAGCACTATACGATTTTTTGTTTTTTGTTTTTGTTACATGATGGCACGTGTTTTTACTTTACCATTATTATTTGGATGTGGTGGCGGATGGCGATACATTCCGGTGGGATCCAAACGCTTTACGTGATTTGACATTTTGTTTTGTTGAATTTAACAATACTTATATAGTTTTAATAGTAGCCTGTTGGATCTAAAGTTGAACCCATTGTTAAATTTGATGATAATCGTAGAATATTAAACTATTTTTTTTTTTTGTTTAGTACATTCCAGTGGGGTCTAGTGCTGGTGCCATTTTGACAGTTGCTTATTTAAACGTGTTTCAATTCCAAAAATGTTGAACTGCGGTTGATTGAGTCAAGCGAAATGTGATATTCGTTGAAAATAATTTAATAGTGTCCAGTTGGATCGAGAATAGCCATTTTGGTCGGATGTTGTGCAAAAAAAAATATAAATCTTGTATAATATTATGATAATCACACAGACGAATGGCAGTGATGTAATTTTTTATGTATTTTAAAAAGAAATCTATTCGCTTCTTTTATATATATAGTAGATAGATAGTTTTGCTTAAAAGTTCATCAGCCGGCACAAACTGTTTATTTTCTGTATATCTTTCAGCGCACAATGATGATGACAGTCTCTTTTATAGATATATATACATATATAAAAAATGATGTATTCTTTTTTTTTAATAATGACCAGTTGGATCTAGTGCTAATTCCATTTTGATTCACTTTTTGTTTATTAATTCACTGAATAAGTCACAAGAGTAATGTTTTTGTATAAAATGCCACTGACACTTTTTTAATTACAATTTTTTTTTTATTTATAATTATTATTAATTACAGAAGCACAATAATTTTTATATAGAAAAAAAAACTTGTTTCTAATATTTTATTTATAGAGATATAAACTTAAGAAATCACGTTGTGAGAATTAATTTTAACAAAACTATTATCTTTCTCTTTAAAATTTATTAAATAAAAAATTTTGCTCTTTTACTAATAAATTTAACTTTTTATTTATACGAAATAAGCGATGTTATTCAGTCGAGCGATGTCGATGTTATGAATTGGTATTCGTATTGTCGGAAGTTTAAATCCTACTGCTTAAAGCGCAGTCATACGGTTGATACAACAACTACAAACTATTTTAGTTTTTTATTTTTTATTTTTTGTATTTTCACTGTGTCTATATACTCATTTCACATTATCACTATCAAATACTACTATATACTATAGCAAAAAATATTGAGCGGAATTCCTTCTCTCTCCGTCTCGCTCTCTGTTAATGTATAAGACACATATTTATACCTTTTCTTAATTCTATTTTTCTTACATTTTTTTTTTGGTAATAATTTGGAAATATACACCACACCACACACAACAATACACAATATACAATACGAATTATTTCAGATAAGATTTGTCTCTCTTTTCTTCTTTTTTTCCTCATGTGATCGTCAAACGAAAATAATAAAAAATAAAATACACAAAAAAAAAAAATTAGGCCGCAATTTTAGCAAATAGAAATATTCTATTCTTAACCAAAAAAAAAATCGTTTAGGGTGGGGGTGTTCTATATTCGTAAAATTCTTAAGAATATAATAAAGGTACAAAAGATTTTTTGGGAACGATAAACTTTGTGTTCTTGTGATATGCATTTGGTTTCGTTTGATTGGATTTTCGATGTCGTCCCATAAAACTGTAAGCCTCCGCCTTCATATATTTTAAGTTTTTCCCGCAACATCATTAGTTAAAAAAAATAATAAAATTTAAATTTATCGATTATGATCATGCATGCGATCCGTACGCTCGCGATGATGATAATTCAAAGAAGAGATTTGGTTGTGTGAAGTTCTGGAAAATTTGTTTCCGTAGAATTTCGTGTTACCGAGTATGGATTATTCACACGTGCGGTTAATTTTACAGTATGTGATCGTAAGAATCAAATTCGAAGAAGAGTTTATTCATTATAATTGAATTAAATTTCGTTTGAGAAAATTCACTCAAATTAATAAATTTCACTCAATTTTTTTTTTTACTATTTAAATTTAAGTAAACGTTTTCTTAGTCCAAATACTACTTAAAAATATTATGAAATAACCCAGTTCTTATATCTAGAAATATAGAAATTTTACTCAAATAATTTTAGGTTGGGGTTTGGTAAAATATTTGCCAAATTTCGCGGAAATAAAATTTACTTCAAAACGTGATTAGCTTCTAAGCTAAATACTGAGAACATTTTAGCGATTATTCAGAGGAATCAATCAGAAATGAAAACTATTAATAGTTTTTCTTACAACTTTATCTCAAGGTAAATCACAACTTTGTTATTAAGATAATATTCGTTTCTAAATTACGATTATCTCGATAACACGACGTTTCATTGTTCTAATTCTGTAAAATTAATTTTATGCGTTTACAAATGGGGTTTTTGTGAATTTTACACCATTCTTGAATAATTTTATTACTAATTTTAGTAGTACATAATATGTACTTTGAACAGAGTATACAAAATTATCGAAATTTGACTTTCTGGTAATTATTATTGCTTAACATAATTTGTTGAGATTTGTTGAAATAGAGTGTTTTTGAGACATATGTTCTTGGGTTTATTTGGGTGAATCTAGTAGTGAGAGGTTTTTTGTTTTAGTTCAAGAAAATTATCCATGTAGAAAAGAAGTTAAATCAATAAATTAATTGAAACTAATTTTCTTTTATTGTGAGTCTGTTTTATTTTAATTATATAAAACAACAGGTTATGGGCCCAGTCTCATAAGGCAAGATAAATTAAAATAATTTTAAAAAAAATAAAAGTATCTTCGAAAAAAAACACATGGTTGGTTGAGTTAATAATGGAGACAGAATACAGAAGATTGGTCAATCTGGATGGAAATGGAACAAATTACCAAGCGTGGAAATTTCAAGTTAGCATTATGCTAAAAGCTAAAGGTATATTTGATGTAGTGGAGAATACACGTGAGAAAGGAACCGGAAATGAAGAAAACATGAAATGGAATGATGACGATCTAAAAGCACAGAAAATTTTAATAACATCAGTGTCGGAAAAAATTATAACTTATTTAATAGCGTGTAAAACATCGTCAGATATGTGGTTACGTATTCAGGCATTATACGCAAATTCAACTGAAGCCAGCATACATTCTCTTCAGCAAAAATTTTATGCGTATGTTTATAAAAGTGATGGTGTAGCTCGACATGTGGCTGATCTTGAAAATCTGAGTCATGAGCTGAAAACGTGTGGGAAGGAAATTAGTGAGAATATGCTAATTAATAAGATTTTAATGACTCTCCCAGAGGAATTCAAACATTTTTATTCGGCGTGGGATAGCTCATATATAGAAACATTAAATACATTAACATCTAGACTGATAATGGAAGAAGAACGGATAAATAAACGGCAGCAGAATCAAAAAGTGGATGGTGCATTAACGGCTAGAAAGAGTAACATAATTCAGAGTAGCAGAATTCAGAGTAAAAATGACCGTAGCAAAACGAATTTTAAACAAAACGATATTTGCCACTATTGTAAACAGAAGGGTCATTATTGGGCACGGGACTGCTGGTTTAAAAAAGATAAAAGCAGCACGAGTAAAATCAAAACAGATGACTATGCATTAATATCAGATGTGGAAAGAGATATGAAGTTTGAATGGTTTTTGGATTCGGGTGCAAGTCATCACATGACATCAAATAATGATTGGTTTGCTGATTATGAGAAGTTTAAAAACCCAAAATACATAACAATCGGTGATGGAACAAAACTCGAGGCTATTGGAATAGGAGCGATTCCAGTACAAATTTTAAAAGATAATGAATGGGTAAATGGAAATTCCAAAATTGATGTGTAATTTATATTCAGCGAGTAATGCGGTGGATAAGGTTATGAAATTACAACAAAACAAAATGGATGTGAAATCAAAATGAATAATAATACGATAGTATCCTGCATTATAGAGTTGGAAATTTGTTCAAGTTGAAAATAAAATTACGAAAGCTGGAAGCCGCACATTATACACAAAAGAAATCGGAAAAATCATTGGAACAATGGCATCAACTGTTAGTACATCAAAATATACAATATTGCAAAAGTAATCTGGAAAATAATGGACTGAAATTACAGGGTGAACAAAACTTTCAATGTGAATCCTGTATCTACGGTAAACAATGTAGACAACCATTTAAATCATCAACTACTGTGTCATCAAAACCTGGTGAGATAATACATGTAGATGTATGTGGGCCTATGGAGAAATTATCGATTGGTAGTTCAAAGTACATACTTCCTGTTATTAAAGGATGATTTTACTCGTCATAAAACAGTATATTTTCTAAAATATAAATCCGAAGTATATGAAAAATTGAAAGAGTATATACCGAAATTTAAGGTGGAAACTGGGGAGACAATAAAAATAATACGGTCAGACAATGGCCTTGAATTTAAAAACAAAAACATCGAAACCTTAGCATACACACCTTACTGTAGCATACACACCCGAACAAAATGGAGCTGCAGAAAGAGAAATGCGCACACTAGTAGAAGCAGCACGGACAATACTTCATACGAAAAATTTGGGGCATCAGTTTTGGGCAGAGGCTATAAATACTGTAGCATATGTGCTGAATAGAACAGGAAAAAGCACAATAAGCGGGAAAACGCCATTTGAATTGATGTATAAGAAGAAAACATGTATTGATAATTTTGAAATCTTTGGAAAAGAGGTATATGTACATATACCAAAGGAAAAACGTCAAAAATGGGATTACAAAAGCAAAAATGGAATATTTGTTGGATATTCAGATGAGACGAAAGGATATCGAGTATACTTCCCTGGAGAAAATAAAATTGATGTTTGCCGAGATGTTATATTTAAAGAAACGAGTAGTCAATCGCAAAGTTTTAGTGTTGAAAAAAGTACAGATTCAATACGAAAAGAGGAAACAAAAGATTCATTCGAAATTAAGGATGGTAATGAAGATAATAATACTGCAACGGAAGAAAATGAAATTATTGAAAATCAACATGCAGAGGAAGAAGGTCGAGTGTTGCGAGACAGAAGTCAGTTGAAGCCACCAAATAAATATAATGATTATATAAGTTTGATTGCATGCTCGGAAATTGAATATTCAGAAGCAGTCAAAGATAATAATTGGAAGCAGGCAATGGATGAAGAGATGAATGCTGTAAACATTAAAAACACATGGAAATTGACGTATTTACCAAAAGGGAAACAAGCAATTGGAAACAAATGGATTTTTCGTGTAAAGTCAAATAACCAATATAAGGCACGGTTGGTAGCGAAAGGGTGCAGTCAGAAGTATGGAAGGGATTATTTGAAAACATTTAGTCCAGTGGCACAATATAAAAGTATAAGATTACTTCTGAGTGTCGCTGCTACCCTGAAACTTCATTTATCCCAATTTGACATAAAAACTGCTTTTCTCAATGGCAGTTTAGAAGAAGAAATATATATGGAGCAACCAATGGGATTTGAAGATGGTACTGAAAGAGTTTGTTATTTAACCAAGTGCTTATATGGATTGAAACAAGCTCCAAGGAACTGGAATTTCAAATTCATTGAAGTTTTAAAGAGATTTAGTTTAAAACAATCAGAAAATGATCCTTGTATCTTTATAGGAAGTGGCGTAGAGAAACTATACTTGATAATATATGTGGATGATGGTTTAATTGTATCATCAAGTGTCACTGAAATTGATAAATTATTGAAGCATCTGGAAAATAATTTTGATATTAAAGGAGAAAATCTAAATCAATTTTTTGGAATGGAAATTACAAAAGAACCATCTGGTGATATTTTTGTTAAACAAGAAAATTACATTATCAAGATGTTGGAAAGGTTTAATATGAGTGAAAGTAAATCAGTATGTACACCTGGACCGCCGAAAGATATGAACGATGAGGAGAGTGTACCATTTACTGGTCCATATCGTGAAGCAATTGGAAGTTTATTGTTTCTGTCATCTGTTTGCAGACCAGATATAACATATGCAGTAAACAAGTTAAGTCGTTATATGGAATCTCCTAAATTAATTAACTGGGAAGCAATAAAGAGAGTTTCCCGGTATTTAAATGGGACGAAAGAGTTTGGTTTAAGATTTAAGTCAGATTCGGAGGGAGAAAGTGTCAAATGTTACAGTGATGCAGATTTCGCGGGCTATAAAAACACAAGAAAATCAACTTCAGGTTATTTAATGGTGGTGAATAGAACAGCAGTAGATTGGCACACAAGATGCCAGTCAGTCACAGCTTTGTCAACATCAGAAGCTGAATACATCGCTGCATCTGAAGCGGTTAAACAACTAATAATAATAGGAAGACTGTGTGAGGAACTCAACTTGTGTAGAAAACCATTAACTTCAAAATTGGACAATCAAAGTACAAAACACATTGATGTGCGTTATCATTTTATGAAGAGTCTATTGGGAAAGGAGTTCAGCATTGAATACGTACAGACTGAACAAAAACTAGCGGACATCTTTACGAAATCATTGGCTGGAGGTCAATTTAAATTCATAAGGGATAACATAAATCTCAAACAGGAGGGAGTGTTGAAATAGAGTGTTTTTGAGACGTATGTTCTTGGGTTTATTTGGGTGAATCTAGTAGTGAGAGGTTTTTTGTTTTAGTTCAAGAAAATTATCCATGTAGAAAAGAAGTTAAATCAATAAATTAATTAACACTAATTTTCTTTTATTGTGAGTCTGTTTTATTTTAATTATATAAAACAACAAGATTAGTTCGGGTTAAATTATTAAAACGAATCAGGCAGATGTGAGGTACCAAACCACATAGCAGGCTTTCTTATCTGCATCTTTAAAACATGTTAAAGTGATTTGTAAAAAATTGATTTGATTAGATGTAGGATTGGCGGTATTTTTTCCTTATGTTATTGAAGCTCATTTAATATTTTGGGGCCTTTTCAAAATTATGAGGCAGTTCAAAATTCGAATTTATGAAAGTATTATCTGAAATTTGTTTAGAGAGGAGAGTTTTGAGATATCTGAGACAAGCTAAAGTTGTTCTTGGGTTTCACAAGTAATGTATGGATCAATAATTTATTGTCCAAGATCATATTTTTACTCTAAATGTTAACCATTTACTTTATAGTATCGGGATGATTAATATCTGCAACAATTCATCGTGGTCGCAGTGACACACAAAAAGTGGTTTCCTCATCACATCCGATTTCTGGTTTGATTGTTTGTGTATCTCCAAAAAAGGCTTCTTGTTTCTCAAATTAATGCTATTTTTGGCGAGAAGAACCCCTACACGGTAAAAATTTTTGATTATTTTTAAAACTTTTTGGACTGCATATAGGTACTAAACTTGTTCGTTTAATATTGAAACTTTGAGAAGTTGAGAAACGTTAACTCAGATGTTTGAAACAACTCAATATATCGTTTAAAGTTTTAGCTCAAAAAGTGTTATCTTTAGTAATCAAAGCTCGAATTTAAAATCGATAAATTTTAAAACAAAACGAAATGACTGTAAATTAGTAAATTTGTTGAAAAGCCATAATTAACAATTGAACGTTAACACCTTAATGCGGCTAATTAATTCTGAAATAATCTAATGTTTCTATGGCATGTAAGCGTTAAATACAATAAAATTGAAATTGTTAACAGTTTTTAAAGAGGAATTGTAAAATTCGCTAATACCACAAGTGCATGGGTGATTTCTATAGATAGGAAAAATCAGTGTAATAAGTTAGCAATTCAGTCGCTATAGTCTGATGAAATAATTGAAAACTGATATATTTTTAAAAATCTTCATCAGATCGAAGCCGAATTGCAAAACTCTTAACAATTTCTTCACTTTGTAAAATTATTTTTTAAGGTTTCAAAACAAATTTTGCTGTTAGTATTTGTTTCGGTTATTTCATAATTGTTTAGGTATTCAATAAATTTTCTTACAACTCCAGTTCATTTCTTGTACTTTGAACTTAAAAAATTGTTTAACATATAATTACAAGTAAGAATTTATCTGACAGAATACCTACAAAATTATGTATTTTGGTGCACTTTGGGCAGGCCGATTTTACCGATTCGTTAATTTTGTGGTCCCAGATTACTATAAAATATCAGTTTGTATTACTGAACATTTACGTATATTTTAATATTATTTTTACGTGTCGATTTTACTTTACCGAATCGTTATTTTTGTGGTTTTACATTACTGTAAGAAGTCGGCCTTTACTATTGAAGTTATACGGAAATCATTTAGAAATTTTACTGGTCAATATTACTTCATCGAATCGGTAATTTTGTGGTTCCATATTACTGTGAAATGTAAGTGTGGGTTACTGAACGTTTACATATCGATTTTACTTTATCGAATAGGAATTTTTGTGGTTTAATATTACTGTAATAAGTCAGTCTTGATTACTGAACATACACGTTAATGATTTTAGGATTTTTGTTGGTCTAATTTACTTCACCAAATCGTTAATTTTGTGCACCCAGATTACTGTAAAATATCAGTTTGTATTACTGAAAGTTCACGTATATGTATGTACTTTCATACGATTTTTACCTGTCGATGTTACTTTGTCGAATCGTTATTTTTGTGGTTTTACATTACTGCCTTTATTACTGAACGTATACGTAAATGATTCATAAACTTTACTGGTCACGATTAATTCACCGAATCAGTAATTTAGTGGTTCCATATTACTGTGAAATGTCAAAATGACTGTATTTTATTTTCACAAATCAGTAAATTTGTAGTTTTATATTACAGTAAAAGATTAGACTATATTACTGAACGCATATGTAAACCTTTAGTTGGTATAATTTTATTTAAAGAATATGTAATCTTGTTGTGGATTAATATTACTGCAACGAATTCTATGGGATATACCATTCCTTTATTCCAATTATAAAATTAATGTTTTAAATAAAGAATTTTATTAATTATAATAAGTTAAAGGAAAACTGGGCTGCTTCATCATTGCCATGAGTGACTTTGGTATTTGTTACGTAATTTTGGGTAGGAGTCTCGTTTGTTGTGGCTACGTTTTCTTCGCATTCAGTATCCATAAATTTATTGAAGATATAGGATTAATTGTTTTTATTTAAACAGCTGTTTTCTCAGATTCAGAATTATGTAGTAATACCATGTATACTTCTTCTGCTTCATCTGATGTTTCTGGAAAATGGGTGGGATAAAAATATAAGATAACATTTTCACAAAATAAAAATAGCAAAATAATTTTGACTAGCTAAAATACTACGGATATCATTTTTTAAAATTTTGTAGCTATATGCTATTCAATCCGAACCTATATCTTCATTATTTTTTAATGCCTTGGCGTAATGTTTGGGTCACATTAAATTGAAATTGATGAGCCATTATTTTGGCATTTTGCTTAACATTACAAATTAAAAAAAATAAAATTAATAAATTATCGAACAAAGTAAGTATCACAAAATTTTCGAGAAGCAATTATTGGAAATTATGAATAATTAGCCAGAACGAACCAAAATATGAAAATCCGAAAAAAAAAACCGTAAACTTACCGTCGAATAATTTTGTATAAACAACGCCATGACAAAAAACAAATAAAAACCAAGGAATTACCGAAAAGATTACATAAAATTACTGAGACATAGTGGATTTAAACTATTAATAATTTAAATTAGAAATGAACAAAAATACGAAAAACTGAACAGAGTTTTTTCGGCCAATTAACATACAACATAGAAAAATACAGAGGAATAGAAAATCTTACCGAATAAATTCCGTAAAATTTCCGTCGACATGTATTAAATTCTGATAAAAATTAACTGTATTAAATAATAAAAACACAGAATAATTTTGAAATCAAAAATGAAAAAAAAAAAAATTCAAATTACCGCAAAAAACCAAAAAATTACCGCTAAATAATGACAAAAAAATTTTGTAATAATTAATAATTGAAATAAGAAACAAAAAAATATTCTTTATCGAACAAATTACCGACCACACTGTTGATTTCAAATTATTCTAAACGTTTTTATTATATTTCCTCGGTAATTTGATGGACTTGGTTCGGTAAACAATATGTTTTTCTTAATTATTTCAATTAATCATCAAGATTTCCGATAAATTTTGAAAAAATTATTAAACTTTTTAACTAGGTACATAAGAAACAATTACTAAATCAAAATCAAAAAATAACTTTTAACCAAAATGGAAAAAATACAAATTACCGCACAAAACCCATAAAATTACGAAAAAAAAATAAAAATAATAATAATTGTAATAAATAATAATTGAAATAAATAAAAAAAAATTATTCTTCACCGAACCAAGTCCATAAAATTTCCGAGAAATAATCACAAAAAATTTAAATAAACAAAATTGAAATAAAAAACTAAAATTTGACTTCACCTTCTTACCTACCTTTTTTATTGAAAAAACTTTTGTTTATTTCACTTGCACTTATTGATATTTTTGTTTTCACTTTGACCTTTGTCTTCGCTTCTACAAAACTAAATAAAATTACTTTAATACAAAAATAACTTCCGAAATAAAAGCGAAGGTAAAGAACGGTATTCGGTATATAGAAAACGACCAAAAGGATTATTTGTCCGACTTTTTTTCTTTTGAGAGAGTATTGAAAAATGCAATTTGAGAATTTTTCTTTAAAATAAAAAACTAAACATTTTAAACTGTAAAAATTCTGAGAATTTGACTTATTTTCTCTTTTGTTTGATAAACTTTTTTTTTGTTTTTGTAATTATGTCCTATGCTCGGTATTTTTAAGCCCGATGTTGTTGGTATTGAAATGTTTGTCGGGTTAGGTTTTGATAAGTATGAAATTAAGCTGATTTTAGATTTTCAAGGATATCTAAACGGTTACAAATCTGGCGTATCCTTGGTGATAATTTAATTTTAGTATTCAAATTATAGAAGCAAGTTTTCAAAAAATAAAATTATTCTCTTAAGATGGTAATGCATCGAAAACACAAATATTGGCCAGAACAATATATTAAATTTTATAATTTTGCAAAAGTTATCAAATTCACGTAGTCCAATTGCCAGGTTCAATTGCATTAATTCTGGAGTCTATTTGTCGGTTCTACGAACACCAGTCGCCTTGGCATGTTGAGAAGAATGATAAGATGCAATTTTTTTAATAAAACTAAGATTTATCGTTTTCAAAATTCAAAACAAAAATCACAAAGTTTCAACTTTAATAAAATACTTAACAAATAATTTACAGCGTAATTCACATTAACCCTCAGGGTACCGACTATAAAAAAGTCACGTTCAGTACTGACATGGGTTAGCCTAACCCGGCAACTTTGATTGGCTGTATCTTGGGCTGTAGTTGGCCAATTGAAACGTTTTTTTTTTAATCGATAGTCCATTTTGTCACAAATACGAGGGTGCTAATAGATTTATCGAATAATTTGTTTAAACATAGATAAATTCAAAAGTTTAAACATTTTGAAAATTTTTTTTGTGAAAAATCACTTTTTTTTTTAAATTGCATAACTTTGTGAAAAAAAAGATATCGAAATTTTTCTTGTTGCATTTTAAAGCTAAAAAGTTGTTCTTTAAAATGGCTGAATCAGTTTTTTGATCCATTCCAAAAACTATATTTTTTTTAAACTTTGAAATCACTCGTTTTTTAGGATAGCGATAAAACGTTCCATGATTGATTTATCGTAACAAGCCACAACTGTAATATAAATAAATAACAAAATTGATTGTTGAATGAAAGTTTTATTGTTCAAAATATAAAAAAAACAAAATCAGACTGCATTTCCACATTCGCAGCATATTTTGGCTACATACTCTGCACATAGCCTTATTACATTTGAGGCACTTGTAAAATGTTTTGCGGTCGAGAGATCTCGGAGCGCTAGTCTAGCAGCTAGCGCAGGTTTAACAAGTTGCATCGCAAGTTCCATTCCATAATCAATTCTTGTCATTTGAGTGTTATTTTGATTTAAATTGTAAAGGATAAAAGAATTTAACAAACATTTGGTTATAATGAACACCGTTTTTTAAAACCAAACATTTGATTATAATGAACGCCGTTCATTATCACCAAATTTTTGGTTAAAATGAACACACGTTTATAATGAACAAAATTATTTGTCCTATGACCGTTCATTATAAGCGAATTCTACTGTACATAAGGATAGAGCATAATTTTGAGGGTAGGATACACAATAATAAATTTTTAATTAATAATAAATATTTAATTAATAATAAAAATATAAAAAATAGTAAATTGTACAAACCAAAACACTTTACTCCAGCCAAAACTCCAAAAAAAAAAAAATTTCTATCTCCCGAAAATACGGATTTTGTAACGTTTAGTACTGACTGGGTGAGAAATACCCGAGGTCAACTTTCTAACTCGTACCACTCGAGCACCAAGCGCAGACTGAGGCTGCCACTCACGGCTTACACAGACACTACCACAAAGATTTTTTACCCCCCACTCCGGACCCCCACCTTTCACTTCCTTTCAAATGGCGCGACTTTCAAAATCTGTCTGGGTTACGGTAACCCAGTCAGTACCCTGAGGGTTAATGAAATCAAAAAATGGCACGTATTTAAAAAAATAATATTAATGAAAATCTATAAAGAGTAAGTTAAAGAACGAATAATAATGAGGTATACATTTTTTTTGTAATAATTTCAATAACTCCGCCTTTTTCTTTTCGGTGATTCCTGGTTTATGGTCATACGGGCTTTTTAACTTTTTTCAATAGATTATTTCTTTTATAATTATTGCTTTTTTAAAATTAAGATCAGTGTATGACGTTTTATAAAATTGCAACCGAGGTGAATTTTTATTTACTTTCAAAATGTTGATGTCAGTCAGTTTCACGTAGCCTCCTTATCCATGTTCGTTGTTAAATTAACACCCATTTGAGCAGACTTATCTTTCCAGTTACAAAACTACGGGTGTGAAGTTTGTCCTAAAATTAAACATTTGTCCTAAAAATGAATTTCCTGTGAATGTATTAGTGAGAATAATATATCTCTCGTTAATAAGAATTTTTAGTTAAAAAAATTATTTTACTTACTACTATAAACACCAAAAACGGTTATTATTTTTATATTTTTAATTCGTTACACATTTTGAATTATATTAACGTAGCGCCCTCATTTGAATTTATCTTATATTTATTTTATAATATTGTAATGCCATCTGTAGAAAGAACCGAACATCATGGCTGTGCCCATGTAACACATTTCTACTTAAGTGAAAAGAAGGCAAAAGAGAAATTAGTCCTGACATCACCGAGTAACAGTGAACAATAAAAAGAAATGTTCTATTTAAGAATTAATGTAGTTTTAATTTATTCAACGAACACCATAAGCAAATAATTGTCTTACACTACGTAATTTGAATTTGCAGAAAAGCAACTAAATAAACTAAAGTTTTAATTTAAATTGCCCAAAGAAAGAATTTAGAAAAATAAAAATTCATTCGAAATTTGATATATAAAAATTACAGATTGAGCCCACAAGATGGTAACTAAGTGCACACATATTTTACAGACAGTTGGAGGTCCCCTCTAGCCAAAAGCATGACAAAAACTTCACTACAGATACAATACGGCAATCTCCACAATTTAAAAATAATAACCAACATTCGAAAATCTCGAACAACTGACTTCAAACGTGATTCGTTTCTATAATGTACATTTGCATTAAGTTGGATATTAAAAAATTTTCCATTTTGGCCCAAAGATCGTACCCAAGTGGACATATACTTTTAAGCGTAGTGGGTGACCCCCTCTTCCTAAAAAATATTACAACTTGCCAAAATCTAGAAGATCAGTGACATTAGGACATACGTGATGCGTCCCTATATGTAAGTTCGCGTAAAATTAAATATTAAAAAATTTCACAGTCTGACCCAAAGATCGTACCCAAGTGGACATATATTTTTATAGGTAGTCGGAGATCCGATATATTTATAACATATAACAGCTTTGAAAAGCCATGCCATCATAACCGCTATTCTATAGTTAACATAAAAGTCACTGTAGAAGAACGATTTTTGAAAGAAGTAATATTTTTTAGAAAGAGGGGGTCACCCATTACCCTTAAAAATATATGTCCACTTGGGTACGATCTTTGGGTCAGACTGTGAAATTTTTTAATATTTAATTTTACGCGAACTTACATACATATAGGGACGCAACACGTCTGTCCTAAGTCACCTATCTTCTAGATTTTTGAGAGTTGTAATTTATTTTAGATATGGGGATAGAATACTACCTTTAATGAAGTCGTTATTTTTTTTTTCGATATAGAGGGCCTAAGACTTTCTGTAACATATGTGCTCATTTAGTTAAGATCTTTGGGTTATGTAGATTGAGTAATTTTTATGTTACTAATTTTGAATGAACTTTAATTTTGTTAAATTATTTCTTTTTTTTTTTTTTTTTCGCTGGCGCTACATCCCATGGAGGGATTTGGCCGCTTCATTTTTGAAGTTTCGTAATCATTTTTACAACAGATAATGAGTAATTAGTTCATTGATCCTTACATTAAACCAGCCGTGATTTTTACATCACCCGCCGGGAATCGAACCCGGGACCTCCGAAGCTTAAAGCAAGCATGCTAACAACTGTGCCACCGGGGCGGCAATTGTTTCTTTGGACAATTTAAATTAAAACTTAATTTATTTAGATGTTTTTTTGTAAACTTCAATTAAACACAAATATTTTTTTTACGTACAAATTCATAATAACGAAAAATTTATTATTCTTACTAATACATACTCAGGAAACTCAATTTTTAGGAAAAATGTTTAATTTTAGAAAAAACTTCACGCGTTTGTGCAGTCGCGTGAAGTTTGTCCTAAATTTTTATTTTTGTAATTTTAGGACAAGTTTAGGACAAACTTCACGCGAATACAAAACTCTGGAAAAGACATTTCATGGACGCGAAAATGTCTTCCTGTTTTTTTTTTGCTGATCTTATAGCTATTATTCGGGAGTATATATTCGGCTTGAAATATCTAATATTCTTATCTGTGGTCATAAATATCTGTATTATAAATTTGCTCTGTTGCTGCCCCCGAACAGTTGTCTGAATAAAATATTACATCAACTTTTTTTCCATTTTACATCAAATAAAATATTACATCAACTTTTTTTTCAGTTTGTTTGTTTTGCAACTAGCTACATAATCACGATTAATTTCAGTAATCGATTTGCCTCCATCAATATAATATTTCAAAGTATTTGCTCAAGTATAATGGCTCTCTACTTTTGGGAGGAAGCTAATATATTCTCTTATAGATTCTTTTACAGATTCGTTAACTTTTAGGTGTTTTTTATGTTTTCCACGTTTATCTCCATGAATGGAAGGCCATTAGGGTGATAGCAACCATTTTTTGTTTCTCTAATACGGTCCTTATAGGACGATGACAAACGTAATTTTCAAAAAAAGTTTGCAAACTCTACTCTTATTTGCCACACTAAAGTAAAATGCGATATTTTTCATTATTTTGTTTCTCATAACACCCATACCCACATAACGATACCCCGATTGCACAACTTTAATGCTGTTGGAAATAAAGTGCCGCTGTTTTTCTATCTTACCAAGAACCCAGTAACCATTACAAATGTCCCTCCATTCTTCTTCAGTCATTTTTAAGGTACATTTTAACTTACACTTATTTTCACGGGGAGGTTTACATAATTTGTCTTTCCTTTATAATTTTTTATTCATGTTGGATTCGTACGATTTCCCAGAGTTTCCTAATTTTTTGGCCAAATTTCTCCTCAAGTTTTCCTCATTTTTCGTGCGGTTTCTACCTTTTCTTAGTGATGATGGCGGCTCTATTGCAATATTTTCATTTATCGGATTAGATTGATTTTTTGGATGAATTTGAACTTAAAGAATGCTTGATTTAAAAAATAATTCATTATTATTAATACATTATTTAATTATTATTATATAACAATTTTGAACAAATATGTATTGTGTATAGATAAATTGGTAAAAACATTTATGTTACCTTCACTAGAAGATTCTGACCCTGATGAATCACTACAAGAACTATATGAACTAATTTCACCGTTCATTGTAAACAAATCTGCAAAATATAAACATTTAATAATTATTGTGATTTTGTAATTAATAAGCAGCAAACTTAATTATTTGAGTTATTGGTATACCGATTAACATGTTCCAACTCTTGAGGGTGCTCTTCATTAGCTGTAGTTTATGGGAATTCTTGAGGTTCCCTTTCACCACTCATGGGAGCCAAATCGGCTAATTCATAAGTTACATTTTTTGGCAAATACTCCAGTTTCTTTGTGAGGCGCCACTCTAGCTAATTTCACAATCAATTTGCCTCAGGAACTCATGTTTGTGAAATACTGCTGACATATGAAAAATTTAAACCTACAAAGAATTCAGATTGAAACGGTTTTAATCGTTAGTACGGGAACATGACATGAAATATTTAAAAAAAATTAAAAGTGCTAATGATTATTTGGAAAAAAATATTTAAAATAACGTCAAAATAAAAATTACCTAATAAATTTTACCTAAGAAACTGCCTTACCACAAAATTACCAAAAAGTAAAAACGTATAATTTCTTTTTTTTGGCAACAATAATGTCACAAGGCAAACACGTGAAATAAAATACAAACAGTTTGTTAAATGAGTGATTTTTAGTTGAAAAATTAAACCAAATGTTTTTACCTACCTGTCCTAATGTACCGACTTAATTGAAAATATGTCACTTTTACTGTGGCAGTATATAGTTTACACAAAAAACACTCAATCGCAACTGAGCGTTACTGAAAAAAAAATAAACGATCGCAACAAAGGAAAAACGACATTACTTCCTCAAGCGGATACTTTTATAAACCCAGTTACGCCGCTTTTGCAGTAAACAGATTGAAGGATTCTCTTTCAATTTATGTATTTAACTCGAAAATCGAATTTTGAGTCATGTCTTCTCATAAGTGAGCGATATAGTCTAAAGAATTTAACCCTTCTGTTCATTTAAAGGTCTAGCCAGACCTTTCTAAATTTTAAAAGTATTTTTTTAATATAAATATTCTGTGCATATTTATGAAATGTTTTGAATTCCTCAATCAAAACTTACTCTTAGATTTGGTAACAAAAAAAAAACAAAATCGATACGTAGCTATGCAGGAAAAAAACAAAAATCGATTTCTATACGCCTTGTACACGATTAGGTCTGCCTAGACCTTAATGTTTCTCATTTACGAATTTTTCTTTTTAAAAAAAAAAAAAAATATTTCGTGCTCTATAGAATACAGTATTATTTTGTGAATGTATATTTTTTTATGTTTTCCTAATTGAATTGGAAAACATTTTGCAAATGATTGAAATGTTGGTGAGCAGCTCTTCCCATAAAGAGGAAATACGCAATTCACCTAGTACATTCCGTCCAAACCAGCAAGATATGGAATGAAAATATGGTGCGCCTAAGAATCGTGTAGCGGTTATCCTTGCAAAGGCATTTTATACACACGTAGAGAATCGAAACAACAGATAGAATCCAACCAAGAAGAAGAATGTTCCTCGAGCTCACTTGTAAATATTTAGTGGCCGAACGGTTGTTGCTGACAATTTTTTATTAAGTTAGGCGGCGTTTTAAAACTTCGATTGACAGGAATGGCTTTTTTAGGAACTCCACGGTAGAACAGAAAATATATTCCAAAAGAGATATTAGCAGATCGCAGTCGTCCAGTGTACTCAAAAGTTTTTGTTTTACGTGCAGAATTGCTTCAGTATTGTATGTAACGAAGAAAAACAAAGCCGTTCTTTTATTTTCATCATTTCATTATGGTACTGAAGTTGTTGGTGAATCTAGAAAACTGCAAGCTATTATGTTTTATAATAAGTACGAAGGAAGCGTTGACACAATGAACCAAATGCTAGTACAATATAGTTGTAAGTGCCAATCGAAGCGATGTCCATTAGCTTTATTAAACAACATGTTAGATGTAGAAGCGTTACAATATGTTAGATGTAGACAATATCAGAATAAAAAATTCTGACGCACCTCGAAAATTCCCACATTCTCTGGTGAAGTAATTGGTCACCCCTTAATAATTCGAGGGGGAGTTTTCCATCAAAAATGTAATCGAATCCTTCTTCGGGACACCTATCCAGAAGAGAGTGTCACAGCAAAGCACCATAGCAGAATATCTGCCCAGACGAAAACATGCCAAATTTGCCGAATTAATGACATAATGACAGATTTGCGTGTCTCTTATGTGCTGATCCGTTCTGCATACAACAGGACATTTGAAGTGTCATAAATGTGAAAATTAAATAAAAACAAAACAAAAACTAAATTTAAAATGAATAAATAAATGATTTTATAACTATATAAAGGAGTTTTCATTAACTTTCCAGTAGTTTTTGATACAAAACATGTGAAGGTCCGACCAGACCTTTTTGTGAACGGTACGATGAAAAACATGTCATGAACAGAAGGGTTAAAAAAATAATACCAATTCTGTGTCTACAAAAAATTATGGAAACTCTTCCTCTAGCTTCGTGCTTAGAGATAGTATAGCCTTTCGCTCCTTAACTGTTCTTTTTAATAAAATTTTCACTTTATCACTTAGGGCTGGAAGAACTGCGGATTTTAAATGTCTACAGTTGCGGCAAAAATAATAGTAGTGAATGAATAAAGATTATTCAATACAAACTGCCTTGAAAACAAAGCATAGTTTTTAAAAAATGTTGTTTTCAAAATTTCCATTATTTATTACATAATAAGAAAATAATATCATAATTTTGTTTAAAAGTATGAAAAATTCGAATATGTTGCAATTATGATGTAGCACTACTATTATTTTTGCCGCAACTGTAAGATCGCCGGGTGCATCGTACTGCTCAGAAGTTACAGTCTCTATAGTACGAGGTATTAGCGATGATGACGACGGCGTATTATAAAATTTCAATGAACTGAAATTCAAATTTTTCAAATGCATGTCGTGGTAACCAGTATTGTGGCCTGGATCAAAAAATAATTCCTGAAAATATCAAAATTTGAATTAATTTAAAATAAAAATATTACTTAAATGGTTATTGTTATTTCAAGTACTGCAGAATGTATTTTCCAAGGTGAACAAAAACAGGTGGTTTTGTTTTAAAAATGTATTTTATTTTGACACAAACCAAAAGAGTCTTGAGCTAGTATCACAGCTACAGAATGGTTTAGTTGGAAAGGAACTTCTTCCAACATTGTTCTAAATGAATATTTTCTATGATTATTTGCTCGTGTGTATAAATAGCACCAACTGCTAGTGGCAACTATAATACTGCGCCTAAATTATTGGAAGTGGTGATGTCTATACATCAGCAACCGAAATAGAGCGAGCAACTGTAAATAAAGCTATCAAGAAAATCAATAGATTCCAGCAAATTATTGTGAAATGTTTTAGGAAATTCCTCTTTGAGTAGAAAATTCTGCAGCAATGATTTTAGTTCAAAATCAATTCAGCATAAAATTCAAATCAAAATAAATTTGTAAAATTGAAAATAACTGCACTTGTTTTACTATTGTATTCGTTAATTATATAGTCCCTGGCCACCGAGCTCCGCTCTAAAAGTTCGATATGGTTAAAAAATGTTCTGTTTCTTTATGTTACGAGGGGAGTTCAATAAGTTTGGTAAACCCATATGAAATAACGGTAAATTTTATTTAAAATAATTGTTCAATATAATCTAAACCTACGCTAATGCAATTATTACACCTGTCAATTAATTTGTACAAACAATCAAAATAAAATTATTTCTCCTGTTCTTCAAAATATTCTTCTACAGCGGGCATTACCTCACTGTCATTTGAAAATCTTAGCCCTTAATTTTTTTTTTTTCAAATTTGTAAAAAGGAAATAATCACTTTGGACCAGATCTGGGCTGTACGGTGGATGCGGTATTTCATTGAACTTGCAATCTCTTACTGCTTGTTGTGTAACATTCGCCCTAAGCACTGGTGGGATTTCATGTTAAAGTAATATTTTTTGCTTGATTTGACTTCGTTGTTTTTCCCTTATAGCAAAATTTCATCAGCATTCCAAAAAATTGTTACCATTATCTTACCGGCAGATGGTTAAACCTTAAACTTTTTCGGTGGTGGATTTCCCTGCGCTATACATTGCATGGATTCCTGTTTCGACTCTCAATCGTAGTGATAAGACCACGTTTCATCACCGGTGACTAACTGGTTTATAATTTTAACCGGATCACCTTCACTCATTTTTAATATTACCTTAGAAGTGTCCATTCGATATTTTTTTTGTTCCATAGTCATCATTCGGGGAACCCATCGTGCACTAAATTTTGGCAGCTTAAAATGATTGTGTAAGATTACAAGAACAAGAAGGCCGTCGTTTAAATAGAATTTCCGAAATAGTTTACCATTATTATTGGCAGATACCAGAACATTATAAATGCCTAGGAAACGTCGTCTACGCGCCATTGACAGAATTCATAAGGTAAATTTCGCCACCCAACCGAAACTCTGTCACTTGCGACTGTTGTTGTATCACGTTAAGAACGAAACAAGTTTCAATCATCTTTTAATGTTTATCAACACTCAATATGCGACATACAAGCAAGTCTGTCTTGCCCAAGGACTTGTATGCGACGATCAACAGTGGATCAACAGATGATCACCAGTGGTTTGCAGTCAAATCTTCCTTGTCAAAAATGCCAACAGTAATAAGTACGTTGTTCGTACAGATACTGATCATTGGTTCTCCCGAAACTCAAAACGCCTATGGGAGATTTTTAAACGACACTTGTCTGGAGATTTTATCCAAGAAGTCAGACGAACTGGCAAATCTGACAAATCAGGAATTGAACGCGCGTATCGTATCATCGCATACAGGCTAAACACAGAAGCAACAGAAGGCAGAAATTTCCGCTTCTGGGTGGAACGATTCGGTATGGACAATATTGACGACTATGAGACCGAACGAACGAACGCCACATAAGACCTTAGGACTCCAAGTACCGAGATCAGTAAGAGCAGCCGAACTTGCCAAAGTTCACGTTTTTTTAACGGATGAAGCGCCTATACTACCAAAATATGGACTGGACAATATGGATTAACTATTGCACAAAATTTTAAATTCTAATTTGCCATTTGGTGATTTTCGTCAATGCTTGCCCGTTCAGCCACGAGCCAACCAAAGTGTGCTGCTGGGTCCATCAATTAAACAAAGTAACCTCTGGAGACACTTCATTTCATTTTCACTGGTGGATAATATGCGTGTCGATGTTAAACAGATAAAATTCGCAAATTATTTGTTGAAATTGGGAAACGGGAAACTTCCGATTAACCAGTTTGATGAAATAAAATTACCGGAGGATCTCCTGTCTAGTGACAATCTAATTAACTAAGTGTTCTGAAATTGCCTCGTCAATCACAACTATGAAGAAATGAAGAATCGAACTATACTAGCGCCACTGAATAGAAACGAAGGTAAGATCAATGCCGAAATTATCGACCAACTGGCTGGAGTGGAAATTCCAAAGTATATAAAAGCTTTAATTCAGTCAAACATCAGCCAGAAGGGGCGCTCCAATTCACGTCTGAATTTTTTAACTCCATCAAAATTGCCATTACAAGCCTTTTTAAATTTGCCATTTTCCAGAACCACATTTGAAACTCATATTGGAATCCCATTTTCATCAAGTAAACCGATTTTTAGACTAAGTTACGCCACTATAAGTTAAAATAAGTTACGCCACTGAATGGTGTCGCCGGACTGTTCCACTGCATACTTTGACTTTTCGTTGAAGTTTGTCTTGAAATTTTTTTGAATTTTTCATCGGTCGGTTTGATTGGTATGTCCACCAATTCCTGCAGATATAAATGAACAAATCAAACTTATAAATCAGATCCCAGCATAAGCAAAATTTGCTCAAAATATTGAAGCCACAGTTTACCTGTTCTGTTTGTCTTTTTTAATTAAAACACGACACACGAATTTGGAACTATAAAATCGTGTGGCAAATGTCAAACAATCGCTAATGGACCGATGCATCGATATTAATGGTTTTCCTGGTCATGATAATGAATATACGTTGTTAACAGTTACCAATATTTTCAAAGTATATTTGGATGTCCCTTTTTCGGAAAATACTATTGCCGCATCAAGTCCAGGGATCCAATTAAACTTACCAGTAAGTCAATGAAAGATCGTATTCTGGCAGCAAAAACTAATTACAAGAAATTAAACTTGCACCAGCTGGGATTTACCTCTAACGGAAAAATTTTCATAAACCACGCGGAATTGAAGCAATGCGTTCGTGTATGGTTTAACGGTAATATTGTTAAAAATGAAGGAGCATGAAGCAGCAATTCTTGTAAACACATTGAATGACCTTTAATTTTAGTTTTATTATAATTATTTATTTCATTATGAGCAATAATATTTTCTTGCAAGGTCATGATGTGTCCAGTTTTTTCTCTTCATCCTGAATCTCGTTAATTAACAACTCTATGGCTTCCAAATTATTCATCAAAATATATTGAGCTTACGAGAAAATTACATACCTTAGTAGGTCATTTGTGATCGATAAATAAATTATCCAGAATGCTGTTTGAAATTGGGATTTATGACTTTAAACTCACTACCAATAATTTATCGAATTATATTCTAGCTGCTTGCTGTAATGCATAATATGTTGTGCATATTATGCTAACAATTTGGAATGTACTTAAGAATATGTTTCATTCGAATCTGCAGATATAATCAAGTTAGATGTGAAATTGAGATCCAAGAGGTACAATTGTGTGTGCTTGTATTATTTATACCGCGTATCTGATGCAATATTTGTCTCTGCAATTACTAATTTCATTGATAAGTTAAAAAATAAGAATTTGATGTCCTCAGCTGGCTTGCAGTCACTGGTATATTAGTCTACTAAGTTCTTGAATTTTTCGTCTAGTTGCGTTGATATAATAATGATCGTTCAAATTTAAATGTTTCGGTACTTAATGTGGCATTAATTGATCATTGTTTTATTCAAATTAAATTATTAAATATTGGCGCAACATTGGATCACGGTACAACTAGCTTTTTGAAAAGGTTTAATTTTGATAGATTTCAATCAAATGTTTCTAATTATGACTTAAGTATAGTAAGCCCTTAATCTTGCATTACAAAATCTTGCATTACAAAATCTTGCAAGTACAAAATCTTGCATTTCAAAATCTTGCATTACAAAATCTTGCATTACAAAATCTTGCATTACAAAATATTGCATAACAATTTTCCGTACATTTATAGAATCGCGCGCGCGATTCAATAAATATACGGCAAATTGTTATGCAAGATAACAAATCGCATTGACAAAATTCTACTGTATAATGATAATTATATAGTAGAATTTTGCTTGAGATATCAAAAATCAAATGTCCAGGATTAAAAATTCTTATGTTCCTTTATGTTTAATAGCATTATGTTCCTTTTACCAACTGTTGAAGCAGCCACAGTTGCACTCGTTAATACACGTCACAGATGCAAATTGAACCACTTCCACCCAAAAAAAAATATTTAACTACGAATTTCTAGCGAATTTTGTGTAAAATTTAGAGCATACTCTCTACTTAAATCTAACCTTCTTGGCTCATTCAACTTATCAATCTCAATTAATGCTTTTTTCAAAGATATTTAAAGCCTATTCAAACAGTTTGCCACCGTTTGAATACTTAAATTTATATCTGAATGGTCACTTTTTCTTTTCTTGTACCGCCTCTTTTATTAATAATTATTTCATCATCGGCACGTTTGTATTTACATATATAAAACAGTTTTAGCACTTTTCACGGTTTTAGTTGCAATGGACGCGGCTTCACTGATGGTTTTGCCTTCTTCATACTGCTTTATAAAGAGTTTCTTCTGCTGGCATGACATTTTTGGATAGCTAGCTTATTTATCTTTAGATATATAAAAAATAATATGTATAAAATAATTTAGAAGTGTTACCGATACTTCTCGATATAAAATTGAACTTATACTAGACTCTAAATATGCAATAAAATCCTAAAACATTTCAAAATTAATCAAATTTGCAGTTTTTGATTGAAAATAGTATAATTTACTTGTAAATAAAAATCCATCTACACGTATAAAAATTCTGGACAGTATGTTATGTATGTTTATGCTCTCAGCCGTGTTGTGCTGTTTGCCATAAACCAGCTTTTTTAACTTATTTTGGTAAAAAAAAAAAAAAAAAATTAAAAACCGAAAATTATCGTAAATTATTATTGTAAGAAACCGCCAAAGAACACTTCAAAGTAAATAAGCATTTAGGACGTATTTACATGATAAATCATCGATTAGTTACACCTTAATTTTTTGTTGTGAAATGTCAATCGAAATTCGAAAGCTAACTAAAATTATTGATTGAAACATTTTCGAGTGGCTGTTAAAATAAAAAAAGTTTGCTTTAACAATTAAAAGACAAAAATCTTCAAACTATACAATAAATAAAGTTCTAATTTATAAAAGCCGACAAAAAGTTCATGGCAGATATTGTAACAACTTCAAACAGTTACCGATATTTGAATATGCAGCTACAAATAGATAAAAATGTGGTGAGTTTTGTAAATTATTTTAAGCGCTATCAAACGGAACTATTGGTTACCACCTTATTCTTAATTATTTAGGAAAACGATATAAACACTTCTAACGCATACTTCAGACGAATAAAACGATAGGCAGCGATTTTTCAAAACAAACTGGCTTGCTAAATCAAATCTAAAACTATAGATATCTACGTTTAGGAAGCATGCAATGTAATTTTAGCAGTGGAAAGTTGCCGCCTGGAATTAACGATACAGCCGTATTATTATAGGATCGCCTACATTATTCATTTCGCAGAGAACTTCTTTAAGCCTGTATTACGTTTAAAGCTATCATATGCTAACTTCTTCCCTATTATATGGTATAGTATGGTAAAACTGTTGTTAACATGATCTACAATGAAATCGAAAGTTTTTCAAAGAGTTAGTTTTTAACGTTGAAATATTTTTAGGTGATTATCAAACTTAGGTCAAAAATTTCACCTCAAGCTACAATTTGTAACTGAGGCCATTTGGCAGAAGGAGAAATCCTAGACAAAAAATTATAATCCAAGATGGGGCAGCATATGCGGATAAGGCTAATGAGTCCAAAGTACCCGGACTCTGGATGCTAGGTAATCTCCAGTTGTATTTAACCGACCTGTCATAAAGCTGGGTGACCTACAGGCGACTTTCTATTCCCAACAACTCGATATACGGGAGTGAGATTGCCCTCATGAAGTCCTTGGGTACCAATCATACAGTCTTTCTAGCGGAAGCATATAGGCTATAGGAGATAATGAGCCTGATGAACCGGTGTTTTATGTTTCCAAAAGATTGGTTTCATAAAGGATTTTTTTTGGAATTACCACACCATCCGGTAAATTTAGCTGTAATATAAATTGGGATTACATTTTTTCTTGGGATTTTGTCAATTTAATAATTTTTTTTCGGATACCATCATATTCCACGAAAATAAAAATTCCAGAAATAAAAAAATAAAGAGCCCCATTCAAAATGGAAGACCCCATTAAATGTTAATTATCTACAATTTAAAAACAAAAGGTTGTTACATAATTTTTGGTCATCCTTGCGCAGAGAGGACTAACGCAAAGCGGTTTAGATTAAAAAAAGCTATTTATTCGAGATTTTTCTTTTTTTGGGATTTATTTTTGAGGTAATGACCTTTTTTGTGGGATGCCCAACGATCTGTTTTTGGATTACTCTGAGTTAGACCAGCAAAAAAATCCCTCAAAAAATAAAATCCCAAACAATTAATGTTTTTAATAATAAAACATTTTTGAATGGTTATTTGAATTCGTTAAGTTTTCAAAGGTATACTTTGAGGATGGGGGTTCCCGCCCCAAACCCCACTTTGCCGATTTACTAAAATTCTAATTTTACCAGAAATTAAAACGTTTACAACAAATGGTGTTTTTAATTACATATATTATTCACATACTAAAGTAGAGTACTCCCGAAAGCCGCTTTGTATTATCGTAATATTACTTTAAAACTATGGATATTTATATTAATATTTACATTTCTGATTGACATAATATAATAAAAAACTTCTCAAAGCCGAATAGCATTGGTCATCTCCGCGCAAGGATAACAAGAAATTATGTAGCTTGAATTAAAATCTAATAGGGTTAATAGGGTCTTCTGGCAATTAAATTTGTGTTTTTCGGTTTTTTTTTTTTTTGGAAATTTTTTGTTAAGAATTCTAGGGTGTACCACCCCCCCCCCCTCCCCCTCCGGTTTATAAAGAATTAAAGTGGTTACGACCAAACTACAAAAATATAATTATCGCTTAAGTACTAAGCCAGAACGTATTGATCTAGTGAATTGTATTGACTAAATTTCTCATTTTAGCAGAGTAGATGCATTACTACAACTTTTGGGGGCGGGTGGGGAGCTTTCTAATTTTGCCAGTAGATGTATTACGAGTGATTGACTTCTTTTTCTTTTTTAATTTTCTGATTTACCAAATCGATAGTATTGCGTATGTCATTACAATTAATATATTTGCCTATAAAAAGCAGAAAATGTTCATATTAAGAATATGATGATATCCCCCATTTGTATCTGAAATATAGGAATTTTAATTTATGGGATTATGGGATTTTTAATTCCGGGATATTGCCTTTCGGAATTTTATATATTATTGAAATATAAAAGTTTACAGTATTCTCTACTTTCGGGGCAGCCCATTTATGGCGGTTGTTACTCTAGTTACAGGTATTTACGTATAACGCATCTTTTCCAAAATGTATTGTATTTGAAATCAAAACTTAAACGTTCAAGGCGTTCAGATTGTATTAAAAATTAATAGAGGTTAGTGACAGTGCTTGCCAGGTATTGTTCAACAGATAATCATTTCTGTCACAGTGACGAGGATATCTTCTATGAGACGATTCAATGTAAGGGGTAGTTCTTTCATTGGCCCAAAAAGTCCGCAGAGAGGAATTTCTAATAAAACTGACTAGTAAAATTTGAACTCATTCCCTCAGAGGAGATAAAATCCGTATTCCTAAATTCTATTCAACCGCAATAAAATTGAACACGAATGTAAACCAAACATATTTTTTCAGATGAACAACTTAAAAATAAAAAATAAAAAAATAAAAATTTTTGAAAAGTGTTCCAAATTCTATGAATATTAGAATTTCAACAAATCATTAAAGCGGGGGTTTGGGACAGTAGCCCCATCCTTTTAGGCATAAAAGAAATTTAAATAATATTTCAAAAAATTGTTTTTTGGGGAGATTTTCTTGTTGGCATATCGCCACCAACCCTCCCGAGGTTCATGCCGTTACTCTTCTCCCACTCAAATTGCAAAAAAACAAAAAATCCCGAAAAAGTTTTTTACCAAAACAAATTTTTGAATAGTTGAATAGTTATTTTAATTCGTATTATACTTGAGATGATGGGGGCGGCTAGTTCAAAGCCTCCCAAGCCGAACTCTCCAAAGCTAGTGATTAGGGTTGGTGGCAAAAATCCAAATTACAAAATCCCGAAAAAAATCCCGAAAAGTCAAGTTTTAAAATATAAGAAATGTTTGAAATATTATTTTAATTCGTTTTATACCTTAGAAGATAGATGCCACCCCAAACCCACGGTTTAACGATTTTCAAAAAAAATCTAACATTAATTGAAATTGGAGCATTTTTGAAAAATTTTAGTTTTTTAATAATTATTCACATACTAAACTAAAAAAACTATCAGCACAAGGATGATATAAAATTATGTTGATTCCTTTTGTTTTCATATTTTAGTTAACAAAATTTTAACGGGGTCTTCTTTTTCGATGGAGCGTATTTTTCGGTATTTTTTTTCGAGATTTTTGCTTTCGGGAATATGATGGTATCGCTATGGCTCTAGTATTAGAATTCCCTCTCCTTCGATGAAATCGGTAATGAAATCAAATAGTTCTTTGGCAATTATACCAGAGCCTTCTAGAGTATAGTACTTTTCACTGATTTCCATAGGAATCCATAGTGAACATGGTGTTTTTAGCTTCAAGTTGTTCAATGAAAAAAAAACACATAAAATATTTATAGAAAAGTTTTCTACATATTATCGTTAACAACAATATACATAAAGGCTAAATTGATATTAATATTAATATTTTGTCACAGTGGTGACGTATAAATCCGCTCGGGCCGCACAATATTTGCGATTTTTTGAATATGTGTTTCTATAACTTTCCAAATAGTGCAAAATATAGTTGTTTAGCGTTTTCAAAAAAATCCTCTTATACACGTTTTCAGGAAGAATCCTTTTAATTTCGATCGTTAATTTTTTTCGTCTCAAATAATTGTTTATTGTTATTTCTAAAACTTGAACTATTTCACAATTATTTTTGTTTTTGCTGGCGCTACATCTCATAGAGTGATTTGGCCGTTTCATGATGAACTTTCATAATCATTTTTGTTAACGGATAATGGCTAATTAATTCATAATCCAACATTAAACCAGCTGTGATTTTTTCATCACTCGCCGGAAATCGAACCCGGGATCTCCGGAGGATAAAGGAAGCATGCTAACCACTGTGCCACCGGGCATTTTTCTAGTGAACACCGAAAAAATAAATTTATCTTCAAACATTTTAATTTTTTTATAAGGAATTCGGAAAATGTTTCCGATTATTGTTGTTTCCATTTTTCAATCACACAGCGCAATCTCAAACCATTTACGACAAAATGGCCACTCTTTATTTACAGAGGATGCGACAATTTTTGATAAGGAGGAGAATTTTACTAAAAGCTTAAATTTAATTTATTCTCAAAATTTACTAAATATATATGAAGTTTCCAAATTTTTGTTAAATTATTATGAAAATTTTTTGCTAAAATAGCAAGCCTGTTAAATCAGTCTATTTTGGTCACGTGTACGAAATAAACCAATCAAAATAACATTACACTGATAATTTCCCTAGGGATGTTATCAGTGTAAAGTTATTTTGATTGGTATATTTTGTACACGTGACTCGAAATTGACCGATTTAATAGGCTTGCTATTTTAGAAAAACATACTCTGGCTACTAGATGAAAAGAATTTATAGTTTTATTTTACAATAAATACTGTTTCAAAATGACACTTTCATAGAACAATTTACAATCTAGAAGCCTTACTACTAGAATAAAATAAAATTGCAAAAAAATTTCTCGTCGAATACCCCTCGAGCATTGATAAATACCTCATAATTTTATTATATTTTCCTCAAGCACGTTGCTTTAAGGTAACAGCCCTCAGCCTACGGCTTCGGGCTGTTACCAAGCAACGTGCTTTCGAAAAATATAATAAAATTATTTCGGGAAATTATCAATGCTCTTGGGATATTACTGCTGATAATAGTATTTTAAATTCATTTTTTCACTTTGAATTAATAAAATTGATTTTTGGCCATACTTAGGTACTTTATACATTACTATAAAATTTGAAAAAACATAATGAAAAAATTATTGTTTATAATTCATTTCCCCGTAAACATAACGGAATATACCGTCGAAACTTAGGTTAGTATACAAACCCTGTTGTACGCGCTCCAACAGCGATCAATGGTCACTCACTGTGATGCTCTCTAACATATTAAATTATTTAATATCATAATTACTAAATATAACTAGAATAGGAAAGCTACGAGTTAAATTTTAGATTCATTGCCATGTGTACTATAAAAACACGTCTCGATCAAGCGCCAGCCTTTGGATCGAACCGCACTGTTAGCTGATATCCAGGGGACTCTACAGCTGCAGCGAGTAGCCAGTTTTGCTCAGCCTTGCGGGGGTCAATACTGTGAATCCCCTTGGATCGTGAGAACTGCACAAAAACCAAAAAAAAAATCCCACCCCCTACCTCACTCTCCGATCATCCTCTGAAATTCAGGATACTCTACACCCTCACAATTTTTTTGAAATATTGTTATAATTCATTTAAATTTAGTACAATCATTATGTTTTTTTTTATTTCGTTGCTACATACAATCTACTTTTAATTTATTTTTTTCGTTTGTTTTCGTCGTAGTTGGTTTATCTTCCGCCCCGCATTATACCGATAATTATGTAGATCCTGGATTACGAATTTCCTTGCGTAAACACGAGCACTATTGACACGGTGAGATCTCCGCATCAAGATGCCGTCGCACCTACAAAACTAAAAGAAAAACAATACACCCGCTTGCGCCAGATTACTCCTTCAACATTTGCAGGTCTCCAAATTAATTAATCTAAAAGCAACAACAAATCAAATTAAATTCACGGATCACAATTTTCAGATATAGTTCGAACATTAATAATCGAAATACAATATGATGTGGACTTGGTGTTTACTTTTGAAAAGGAATGTTAACCATAAATTATGCAACAAAATTAACCAAAACTTAACCTAAAAATTAAAATAAATAAATTAAGCTTTCCTAATTCTCGTTATTCCATTGGCTATCCAGCTGCTCTCCAAAATGATGTGGTGTAGTTGCCAACTGATTTTTTTTCTCTTTTTGCCTTGATGAACAAAAAGAAGGGCTCCGCTGAACTACATGTTGGGATGTAATCACCGCTGGCTGGACACACATTCTGATATTTGGAAAGCACCTAGTTTTCCTTTGGAGATAGTATTTATTACAACTCATTCCTTGTTTGCAGGCAATAAAAGTCTCCTAGAGTAACCCTCTCCGAGATCCCCCATGTACTGGGCAAGGCGTTGCCGTCTTTCGTTTATTCGTGCCTTTTTATGGTTTACTTATGTTTCTGTTACGTTCAATTTATTAGTTTTTTTTTCTCATTCGTTGGTATAATACCAATGGAATTTCAAGTCTAACAAAAGTAACAAATACAATTTCCCAAAATAAATGCAGTCAACTTAATTATCTGTTAACTTTTCAAGCTATAATTTGATCACTACTTGCACTTTGATCACTAATAGTTCGATCGATTCTTTTTTTTTTCTTTTTGCTTGTAATTTTACTTTATATTAAGGAATGCAATTCCGGGATTCCGATCTTTTTGTCAATCCCGAAATCTCGATTGCCGGTGCAATCTCGGGCTCCCAGTCTTTTTTTCAAATCCCGGTCTTTTTCTCTATCTCCAAATCCCTGTTTTTTCGAATACCGGGATCCTGGTATTGCCCTATATAAAATAACGGGATTGCATTCCCCACTTTTTATAAATGTCTCACAAAATTGTTTTTCTTTTTTTCCCCGATATTTATTTGATACTACTCAATCACCATCTGCAGTAAATACTCAAACCAAATAAACAAAAAAAAAAACGCCGCTAAATTGACCGGTTCAGCCAAGAATTAAACCAACTACCAATCATTATTAGGGTTTTATCATTACAAGAAACACAAATCTTACATGAAGAAACACTTGAAAAAGCGAAAAAATTTTGGAGTGGCCACTTCCGGTTGGTCGATTTAAACTAAAATTCACTGGTACCTCCCAATTTATAAAAAAAGGTTAAATCAATTCTATTGGTTAAACCATCTGGGCTGTAGACAGGACACAATCAGACAAATAAACAGACTGACAGACTGGCCAAAGGACAGATAAATAGACACCACTTTGAAACCCACTTTTTCGGACTCGGGAACCTGGGGACAAATATGTAGGTAAATGTCGAAAATTCTCAAAATTACTATACTTTATTTTACTAACGTAAATAAAAGTAAAAGAAGTTAAACTGTGAAAATTCTATAAACATTCTAATACAATTTTAGAAATATTCATAAGCCATCTAAAATAAATCGTAAATTTAAGGGCTTTCATTTAGGTTATATCTTATGATTTTTTTTAGTTCAGTTTTTAGAGTGAAATCTAATAATTTGTATCGGGCCAAAATAATTTTGTGGAACATAAAAGATTTGAATGAATGATTAAATAAACAACAAATAAGATTGTCTAAGATCACTAAATCACGATTTTTTCGGGACGTTCTGCTTTATTTTGAAGTATAGCATATCATTTTTGCAAATACACGAAAAGTACCGATAAACTAGTGGTTCACAAATCTTCCGCATTCTTTTCTTCCTATAATTTTTTTTTTTATAAAACAAGAAAAACAACTTAATGCTGATCGAGAACGAATACAATGCAAAGTCAATTTAGTGCCGAACACGAAATAGTAAACATTTTTATAAATCAACACGGTTAATTTGGTGTAGTAATACTCCAACTAGGTAATTCAAGTTGACGCTAATATTCACAAGTTTTTTTTTTTTTTCGAAATTACTTAGAACAGTTACAATGTAATGTACATAATATTACAATCTTCTTATTTTTGTAGTAAGTATTCTAAATCGATAGCTGGGACATAAATAGGTATAGAAGCAAAAATAGTTTGATATTAAAATGCAAATACATAGCTAGGGCGAAAAAAAATGTGCGGCATATAAAATAAATGAAATTCAATTCATGTCCGTGTGCAGGAAAAGAGGCAAACAAAAAAAAAAATTCCAAACTGTCTCGTATAACAGTAGACAATTAGCCACCTTTGTGATACCCATTAAGATTGTACATACATTTTTGTTCTTGTAATAAAACGATCCCAGCATCATCATCATCATCAACATCATCAATATTCTTCTTGAACATTTTTATATTGTTGAACATGAAACAGCGAAAACACGAGAGATAAAAATACAAAGAAGAAAAGTCATCTTATACTATATATACATACATACCTCTCGCGTACATAAGAAATTATTGAACATTTGATTTTATTTTATTCATAATACAAGAAATATAAAATAACTTGACCCATTTACTGGCGAAACAACAACGCGCGCGCGATATATACGAAGCGTAACTGTAAATTTTGTTAGTAAGTAATAAAAAATAAACTGAAGAAATAAAAAAAAATAAAAAATCACGACAACACATTAGTTAGCAAAAGCTGATTATTTCCTGCTTCTTTTGTAGTACGTTTATTGACCTAATTTTAATGGATGCTTTAAAAAAAAAAAAAAGAGTTTTATAATAACTTAAACTTCGTGGAAAAATTATAATTTCTTTGTACATAGTACGTATGGATAAACTCATAATATATGGTTTGTGGTCAGAAGACAATTGTGGAGTATATGATAAGAAATTTAATTGAGTTTTCTTCTTCGGCATTTTTTTTTTTTTAGAAATATAACGGTTTGGATATATACCTCACGTTGTGTAATTTTTTTATTTTTTATTATTTCATTTGGTGAAAAAGTGGGATACGATTGTTGTTTGTGTATTATGTATTGAGATTTGATCTTTCTTCGGTCAGATGTCTTTCTTTATTTTATTAAATGCAGAATATCATCTAACACCGTGGCCTCTCGATTTTATTATAATATTGATTTAATTTTGTATGGATTTTTTATTGTAATTTGAGATTTATACCTGGACTGGATCTAAACAATTTATTTATTGGCAGACTGTGATATTAGCATAAGGTCGATAAATATTCATTTCGGTGTTGTGAAGCAATACGGCAAAAATTTTGTATTTTTGTTGTTTATTTTGAGTGGGGGAGGCAAACGACTTTATAGAATTATTTAATAAAACGAATTTATTTGTTGGGCACAAAATGCAGATGCGATTTTTGGTTGGACATAAGGTCAATGTGCTGTTTAATCAAATTTTGATTTCTGTTTTGGTTCTATAGTTGTGTAATTTAAACGATAGTTTGATTTTATTGTTTAATTTGATTTTAAA
This sequence comes from Tipula helvola, assembly GCA_963556165.1. NCBI lineage: Eukaryota > Metazoa > Arthropoda > Insecta > Diptera > Tipulidae > Tipula > Tipula helvola. The sequence continues at coordinate 317,941,608 of OY744482.1, read as the reverse complement.
GGTGGTTATACTAGCATGGAAAATTATGTCTTAAGGCCAGATGATTTAGCATCCATGGTCGATTATATATTTTTCTCAAGCGCAAACCGAATTAATTTATCCCGAGGATAATGTTATTAAATTGTAACCGACAGGAGAGATTACTGGATAATAATCCCGTCGGTTAGCAGATCATGAGCCTTTCTGACGCGGTCGTGATAGCCGGCTAGGCTTCAGTGAGGGGTCGTGTGGGACAAAGAATGTTAGACTTGGCCTATGCTTGAGTAGACCGCTAGGGGGGGGGGGGGAAGTAAATTACTGAATTAATAAATATATAAAATCAAAAATTTTCCTTTACCAATAAAGAATCACCATTCTCTTCAACCTGGAGTGTTCTGGAATGACATTAATTCCCACTCATGTTCAGCACCGCACCTCCAGACTTCACGATCTTAATACATATTATGCACACCAATTAATTTTATGAACTTTCCAATAACACTGATGTGTGGCCGGAACAAACACGATTTTCACTTTCACCAAAAAAAATGTTTTATTTATAACAATTTCGCACCCGAACGAACTGAGAAACGATACCCCACACCCTGACTGAAGGGTGAACCCAATCCAATCTCGACCAAATTCAAAATAATCTGACAAAAAGTTTTATGGGTTGTAACGACTAACAATATTTATTAAATATAACTATAACATTTGTTCATCCAGTAAATTAATTTGAAGTATTGATTACCCCGAAGAAGTGTTTACCAATACACCAGAAATCACGGGAATGCATATTGATCTATATATATATTTCTAAGCCAGATTAGCTTTACACATAACTGATGGTTGAGCAACCAGTCTACCTACTAGTTTATAAGGTTTTTCTTAATAAGTTTTTATTTTAATTTATTAAAACGGTTTATTTGTATTTTTAATACTCCAATCCCTAGATTACCAAGCAAGTACAGGGAATGGCCGAGACAATTTCATGGACTATAGTGGAATATTTCGTTGTAATTTAATGCATCATCTTGAGTTAGAAAGTATAATATAGCAAATACATCTATATATATATATCTAATATATAAAAATCTCGTGTCACGGTGTTTGTGGTCGCACTACTCCGAAACGGCTCGACCGATTTTTATGAAATTTTTTATGTATATTTGGTGGGTATGAGAATAGGTCGAAAAGTATATTTCATACCGCTAGGTGATTAGGGTGTCCCCCTTATCCCCAAAATTTTTTTATATATCTAACAAATTTTTTTTTCGTATTTTTTTTTTTTGATTTGGCATCAAAAAATACCTATAACCCCAAATTGTCACCCTCCTACCCCACTCTCCCATTTTTTAATCGCGATTTTAGTATTTTTGTATGAACAATATCCAAATAATTTAACTGTCGTTCGCATTTCAAACATAACGAAATAATTTATGTTGTTGTATGGCAGTAGGCGCTGCGTCAGCCTCATCGAACTTTCATCCACATATATGCAAGTCATTCACGAAAAGCGTTGCATCGTTTTGACTTTTCATTCTGCATTTGTTATGTATCACAACGCAGTGCGTGCAAAATTTTGTTCGATTTATTTTAATTTATAAGAAATATAACGTGTTTTATGATTGTAAAAAGGTAAATACTAAAACAACAAATTACATTATCAGTATACCGTTTTTCATCAGTAAGTACAACAATTTTGTCTATTTGTGTGTGTGTGTATTATAGTGAACAATGCCAGCAAGACGCAAATGGGCCCATTTGGGTCGTCGAACGAATAAAGTAACAAACATGCGAAATAATAGAGCAGAAAGAACAAACGAACAAATCCGACAAGATAACGAAAATGTGCATGTGAGCATGTCGCAATTGCGTGGATCTCAATCACAAGAGGCACGAGCTGAACCTTATCAACAACGATAATTGGAACGGAGACAAGCGCGCCGGTTCATAGTAAACACACGCAGAGCAAATGACCGACAACGCCAACAAGTACATCGAGCATTTACATCCGCTTCATTCCTTCGTCTCGCATTCGAGTACGAGCCAGAAATTCAATATTCCACTCATCCGAAAGTGCTGATTGGTGCTATGGACAAAGAATGTCCCCATTGTCATGCGCTCAAATTCAAACATGAGTCAGCCGGGATGTGTTGCGCATCAGGAAAAGTGCAACTACCAAAAATTAAGACACCACCAGAACCATTGAACGGCTTGCTCATCGGCACGGATCCAGATTCAAACCTGTTCCTTAAGTCCATTCGCACATTCAATTCCTGCTTTCAAATGACTTCGTTCGGAGCAACAGAAATAGTTCATATTACTGCGGCAAATGGTCAAAAATTAAATTCAACGTTCAAAATCAAAGGCCAAGTGTACCACAAAGTAGGCTCATTGCTGCCAATGCCAAACGAACCACATAAATTTTTACAAATCTACTTCATGGGCGGTGAGGACATCAATCGTGTGGATGCACGTTGCGGCTACAATAACCTCAATTCGCCTAATGCCAGGCGCATCGTCGGCGAACTGGACGCCCTATTGAATGAGCACAATCAATTATTGAAAATGTTCAAATCACACATGCACGAATTGCAAAGTGACAATAACGCTATTGTCATAAATCCTGATAAAACACCAGCTGGAGAGCACGTGCGTAGATTCAATGCGCCTGTTGTTGACGACGTTGCTGGAATCATGATTGGCGACTGCACATCGACACGAGAAATCGTGATTCGAAGAAGAACCAATAATCTGGAGTTCTTCACCGACACACACCGTTCATACGACGCTCTCCAATATCCGCTAATTTTCTGGAAGCGACAAGACGGATATTGCATAAACATTAAACAACGAGATCCCGCCACAGGTATTTCATTCATTAGGAATATCATTACTCATTTGGAATTAATATTTATGAATATGTTGTTACAGGAGCCGAAACAAACAAGAAAGTGAGCTCGATGGATTTTTACGCGTATCTTATGATGATTCGACGCGGTCAGGACAACGTCATTCTGCGATATCATGAGCTGTACCAACAATTCATGGTCGATATGTACGCGAAGGTAGAGAGAGAACGACCGCGATTCCTACGACATAATCAACAGAAGCTGCGTGCGGAAGAATACATTCACTTGCGAGACGCTATCATGAGTGACACCGACATCGCCGAAATTGGTAACTCTCTCATTCTACCATCATCGTACGTAGGCAGTCCACGTCATATGCAAGAATACATACAGGATGCTATGACTTTCGTGCGCAAGTACGGACGACCGTGTTTATTTATCACGTTTACATGTAATCCAAAGTGGCAGGAGATTACATCTTTACTATTGCCAGGCCAAAATGCAATATATCGTCATGACATTACTGCACGTGTATTCAAACAAAAATTGAAGTCTATAGTGAGCTTCATTACCAAATTACACGTATTTGGTCCCACACGTTGCTGGATGTATTCGGTTGAATGGCAAAAGCGAGGATTACCTCATGCACACTTTGGATTTGGTTAGTCGACAAAATACGCCCTGAGGAAATCGATAGTGTAATTTCCGCGGAAATTCCAGATCCATCTACTGATCAACTACTGTTCGATATTGTTACCACAAACATGATTCATGGCCCATGCGGTAATCTGAATCGTTTATCGCCTTGCATGGCAGATGGAAAATGTGCAAAGCGTTTTCCTAAAGATTTCACCAACGACACAATCACAAATGTCGACGGATATCCAATATATCGTCGAAGAAATACTGATAATGGCGGACAGTCATTTACGACAAATATCAACAACGCAGACATTGACATTGACAATCGTTGGGTGGTACCATATTCGCCTGTACTAAGCAAAACATTCAATGCTCATATTAATGTTGAGTTCTGCAGTTCGGTGAAGAGCATCAAATACATTTGCAAGTATGTGAATAAAGGCAGTGATATGCTGTGTTTCAAATTCAAAATACCGATGTGAATGCTCCTCGATTGAATGACAACGACGAAATAATGCGCTACCAAATTGGCCGGTACATCAGCTCCGATGAAGCTGTCTGGCGTATCTTTGATTTTCAAATTCATGAACGGGACCCAGCAGTTATACATTTAGCCGTACATCTTGAAAACGGCCAGCGCGTATTTTTCACCAACGAGACAGCAATTTATCGTGCCATAAATCCACCAAAAACTACACTCACGGAATTTTTCGAATTGTGTAATCGTGCGGATACTTTCGGTACCTTTGCACGAACACTACTCTATTCCCAAGTACCACGCTATTTCACATGGAATCAAACAAAAAAATGGATGCCGCGCAAGCAAGGCACACCAATTGTTGAGTGCCCCGGCCTATTTAAATCAAACACTTTGGGCCGAGTATATACGGTCACTCCAAGACAGATTGAGTGCTTCCATCTGCGACTGTTGTTGGTTAATGTCACCGGCCCATTGTCATTTCAAGATATACGCAAAGTGAATGGACAACAGTATCCAACATATAAAGATGCATGCCTTGCACTCGGCTTGCTCGAAGACGACAATCACTGGGACGATATGCTTGCTGAAGCAGCATTGAGCTGTACAGCAACACAAATTCGTCTACTATTCGCTATAATGTTGACTACATGTTTCCCGGGACGAGCAGATACGTTGTGGGATAAGCACAAATGTTCAATGACTGACGATATATTGCATAGAATTCGTATACGCTGCAACGATTTAACGATTACATTCAGCGACGCTACGTACAATGAAGCATTGATTGCTATCGAGGATGTTTTCGTTTTCATTGCCAATTTACCACTCAGTCATTTCGGTATGAGTTCGCCAAATCGAAGTGCATCTAATTTAATGTACATCGAAATGAATCGTGAACTACAGTACGATACTGCAGAAATGGCAGCGATTGTTACTCGCAATGTCCCACTACTGACTCATGAACAAAAAATCATTTACGATCGCATTATGCTGGCTGTGTCGGCGGGATAATGTGGCTTCTTTTTTTTGGATGCACCCGGTGGAACTGGCAAAACATTTCTCATTTCGCTAATTCTCGCCGAAATACGATTAAATAATGGCATCGCATTGGCCGTTGCATCATCTGACATTGCGGCAACTTTATTGGATGGAGGCAGAACAGCCCATTCAGCATTTAAGCTGCCACTGAATATTCAAAATAACCCAGACGCAGTGTGCAACATAAAAAAACAATCGTCCAAGGCCACAGTGCTGAAACAATGCAAAATTATCATCTGGGATTAATGCACTATGGCACACAAACATTCTCTGGAGGCGTTGAAAAGAACACTCAAAGATATAAAGCACAACGACAAACTATTCGGCGGCACTCTGTTATTCCTTTCAGGTGATTTCAGATAAACATTTCCTGTCATTCCACGTTCAACGTACGCTGATGAGATCAACGCTTCCTTGAAATCATCGCCACTGTGGCGTAATGTTGAAAAAGTTCAGCTACAAATAAACATGCGCGTCCAAATGTTACAAGATCCATCCGCTGACACATTCTCGAACCAATTGTTAGATATCGGCGATGGAAAAATTGCTATTTATGAAAATACTGGATGCATAAAATTGCCCACTAATTTCTGCACAATCGTTGATTCGCAAAATGCTCTCATTGACCGCATATTTCCCGATGTACGCACACAATACATAAATCATGCGTGGCTGGCAGAAAGAGCCATTTTGGCAGCAAAAAATGTGAACGTCCACGATTTAAACTGCAAGATACAGCAGTCGTTGCCAGGCAACTTGGTATCATACAAATCGATCGATACAATCCACCACGGCTGTGCAATGGCACGCGATTGATCATTAAAAAATTGATGAAAAACATTATCGAAGCCACCATTTTGAATGGCAAATTCCGAGCCGAAAATGTTTTGCTGCCACGAATTCCAATCATTCCCACAGACCTGCCAATTGAATTCAAACGCGTTCAATTTCCTATTAGATTGGCATTCGCAATGACAATCAATAAGTCGCAAGGCCAAACGATGTCTGTTTGCGGCTTAGATTTGGGCACACGATGTTTTTCACACGGACAATTATACGTAGCATGTTCTCGCGTGGGCAAACCATCGAGCTTATTTGTGTTGGCTAAAGACGGACTGACAAAAAATATCGTACACTCAATTGCTCTTCGAAATTAATATTGATTTTCTTTATTTCATTTTCCTACGTTAGAATAAAAAATATATTACTTTTTTCACTTTACATTTAACTTTTAAGAGATTAAACAATGAATATGTCCGTTACGTTAATGAAATATGTACATTGAATTGAGAAAATGAATGATTGGTGTTTTTTTGTTTTTATCGGCGTTCATCGTCTATGCGCTCCATTCCTATCATAGATAGAAATATTTATATTTCTAAGCCAGATTAGCTTTACACATAACTGATGGTTGAGCAACCAGTCTACCTACTAGTTTATAGGGTTTTTCTTAATAAGTTTTTATTTTAATTTATTAAAACGGTTTATTTGTATTTTTAATACTCCTATCCCTAGATTACCAAGCAAGTACAGGGAATGGCCGAGACAATTTCATGGACTATATAGTGGAATATTTCGTTGTAATTTAATGCATCATCTTGAGTTAGAAAGTGTCAGTTTTCCAACAAATCCAACATAATCTGCGTTCCATTGAGGCTATCAGGATCTTCACCGCAATTTTATCTATGGAAAAGTATAAAAAGAGTTTATTCAATTTCGCACATAATCATCAATTACTGGATCCGACTACTTCATTTTTTGCTTTTATTTTCAAATGCATTCGGAGTTTCCGTTGAGAAGATATATGAGGTAAGCAATAAAATACATTGTAATCTTAGATTTGTAGACAGTTGAAAAAATCATCAGTTTTTTTCTTTAAATATTGTCGTACCACTCATTTGTTTTTAATCACTTTGGCTCTTTCATATACAACAATCTGTGGCTGTTGTGAACGTGGTTGTTTCATATAACAAACTACCCTTAAAAAATTCATTTGAATCCATTCAGTCAACATTCCGCTTGAGTAAACTAAATTTTAAAATAGGTCTCCACAACTCTTCACGAAACTACGGCTATTTTGAGACATTTTAAAATAGTATTTTGATTGTTAACATTCTTTAACGTATAGCAATATATTTTTATTTTTTTTATTGTATATCAAATTTGTATGGAAAATTTATCTTAGCTGGGGCAGCAGATACTTAGCTTAATTACGTAAGCAGTGAAGTACCTACTATACATAATATTTTCATAACGGGATAATTTTTTCTGGATCTGATCTGCATTGAAACAACGACCGAGCAAGCCGACACAACAGTATGCTAACGATGGCAGCCAATGGCATTATAGCCGCCAAGAGTAACACATATGGGTGGACTATAGGATGAGCAATTTTCTCGCCAAGCACCATTTATAACAGAAACAAAGGAAATGGAATAAAAAGGAACCAAATATACATAGCAAAACTAGAGCTTGCGCGCATTAAAGATGATAATCTATTTCCGGGAAAATTACATTTAACGAGTGTTTTTTTATAATAGTAACAGTAAAAAATAACATCGGACGATTACTAAAAGGTCCAATTATTAACATCAGTTATTTGACAATTGAGAGCAATGGAAAATGCGAGAAGATACACTTAGCAGCAGGTAGCAGAGGAACAGCAACAAAATGCAATATATCGAGATTCACCCCTAGCCCGGAATCTACTTTGAAAAAATTGGTCGAGGTAGTCTAATCAATGGAGAATGAACGATTATAACCTTGAATAGATCGCTCATAACACCAGTAAACATTTCATAATAACATCATTCTGGTTAAATAGTAATAAAAGCTTACACAAATCGTGTGATCATTAATTCAATATTCATTACATAAATGGCGTTAATAGCAGTAAAAATTTGGTAAACTAGTACCAAAACTTACAGCTCGGGGATATTTCAAGTTCAAAAATTGTAGGAAACGCAAAATAAATTCACAAAATATGAAGTACTTGTAATAAATTTGGGATTAATTATTAATTAATATAATATAGAAATAATTTAATTTCAATATTTCTGCAATTAATATTTACTTAACTAGGGGGTACAGCGTACAGCCCGTCCCAGGACGGAAACAATTCTGTGGTCACAAGGCATGACAGCTTAAGTCGACTTAAGAAAAAATTTACTTTTTAATATTCAACATTTTTTATCTACCTTGTAATTTCACCAAATTTCTTTAAGCGGTTACGTATTGTAACCACAGTATTTGGTCACAAGATAAGCGCACTTAAGTCAAATTTGGCGAAGTGACAGGATAGGTAGAAAATGGTGAATATTGAAAAGTAAAATTTTCTAAGGTCGACTTAAGCTGTTATGCCTTGTAGCCACAGAATTTATATAAAATGTATTTGTCCAGCGGCCGCTGCTACAATCACTATTTGAAAATTTGATATTTTTTTAGCCGCTAGTTTTTAGCCGCTAGTTTTTAGCCGAGTAGGAATAACTCGAGATTAAAGGCCTTTAATTACTATTGTACCTTAAATAGACCATAAACCAAAGAGTAAGGGTTTTTAAGGAAGATTTTACATACATATGTTGGGGCATCACAAAAAAGACCTTACAGACCGACAAACAGCGGGCGCTGAGCGTTTCTTCACAAAAAAATTCGGAGTGTTACAAATTTTTTTCATAATTTAAATGAATTTATAAAAGATTTTTTTTAGAAAACTTATATAGACATTAACGGAAATTTTATATAAATTTTTTAAATGTAAGCAATCTTTTATAAAATATCTTCCTAGAATATTATCTGAATCTTTTAAATATTTTAGAATTTTAAATATTATAGAATTTTTTAAAGATTTTTTTTTTTGTAATTTTTCTAAATTAAAATAAAATTTGTATATAAATTTGATTGAATCTCTTTATTTAGAGTATTTCTCGAATAATATTTTATTGCATTTTAGTAGTTATATTCTGATTATCTATTTGGACCTATCGCAATGTATATAAAGAAGTGATCGATTAGGAAATGTATGCGGTTGACGAGTAAAATTACCACAACAAATGTAGCATAAATATGATTTTCCTTTTATTAATTGAGCCGTTTATTTTGAAAGTGGCTTAAGTCCATATTTTGTTGAAACGAGATAATGAAAGAATAGAAACACAATAAATGAAAAAACATATGGGATTTTTTCTTATTTTTTGCACAGCTGTTAGAGATTAATTTTTGTTTGTTCTGACAATAAATTATTTACCGTTAGAAAGATTATACTTTTATTTATCTATTGTTATCATTAACTTGATTTTTTTCAAAAATGGACTTAGGCCACTTTCAAAATAAACGGCTCAATTTTAGTTTGTACTTTCCAGTTTACAACCTCTTGTGTCGTCGGTTGATAAGAGAAGGAACAAGAAAATTAATTTCCCAAAGTTTTTTTTTGATTGTCAAATCTGTCGTTTTCGGTGTTTCACTTTTCTTTACAAATACGCCACAAGAATTTTATATTCGATGAAGAGAACTAATCGATCTTCGAATAATCAGTATATTACAATTTGATAACATCAAAGGTAACAGATTTGACAATTTGACATTTCATCATGAAAATTAATTATACAGTGAATTGTCTTTACATTATGCAAAACATAAATCTGACTATAAGTAATTTAAATTAAATAATAAAATTATTTAGAACAATTTTTTATAGACATTTAACTATTTTTTATCTTTTCAGGCTTCATCATGTTCAACTTTTGAATTTAAGTTTCCTGGTAAGTTTATTGACATAATGTTATACATTTATTTATTTACTTTTAGATTTATTTATTTACTTTTAGACAACAGAAAAATATGCGTAACATTTTGTATAATTGACTCTAATACAAATAATGGATAAATCCGTTATCATTTTCACTAACACGCAGAGTGCGATAGATCCAAATTGTGATTTGTAATAAACAGATCAAACGTTTTCAATATTTTATTTATTTTTTTGAAATTTTATAGAAAACAATTTAAACAAATAAATTGGATTTATTTTAATAGATCCATAATAACTTAAAAGCTTGTTTTAAAGAATTCTAAAAAATTTATTTAAAATTCGATTAGAATATACAAAAAAAATATCTTAAATCTTAAAAGCTTTTTTAGAATTTTTCTAAAATTATACAGAATATTTTTAAACTGTTTGTAGAATTATTTTAGAATATTTATTGAGATTTTGAAGATTTTTATAATTTAGTATTTCAATTTTATTGTTAATTCATTCGGAATAATTAAAAAAAATTATGATACTATTTCAGAATTGTTAACATTGTCTACTGAGTAAGGAAGATTGTTTTTAGAAATTGTGTAGATTTTGGTTCTAGAATCTTAAAAAAGTTCAGGGAAAGTTTTTATCGTTCGAAAGTTCGATGAAATATTATTGAATGTCAATAGAATTTTTAAGCACTTTTATAGAATTTCTACAGGAAATTAATACAAATTTTATTTGTTGCAGAAATTCCACAAAATTGCTACATTTAATTATATGTATTTTAAAATTTTCTTTATACTTTTAAGATTGCTATAAAATTGTATAAGACATTAGAAACTTTAAAAATTGTGTAGAAATGAATTATATTGAATTCTATAGAATTTCCTCAACAACCCTTTCAAAATTCTATAAAAACTTTACAAATTACTACTAGGATGAGGATCTTAGAACATGCTGCCTCGACCTGTTTGAATACACTGATATCAACTTCAAAAATTTCATACACCCGAACCGGGAAGTCGATTGTCCTGAAACGTCCTCAACGTACTTTGTTATCGTTCTACCTATCCAGAACAGGTACTGGCTTACTGATGACGTGTATAGTTTTTTGTTTATACACGTTCTTAGAACATGCTGTCTCGACCTGAGGTTTATTCGTTATCGTCTCATCTATTTCAGAACATGATTTATAGACATTTTCGCACATCGCTTCTCGCTAAGTCTTCTCCATAGCAGTCAGTATCCCATGGTAGAAACTCGAAAATGGACGTTTGAATTTTTACGCAATTTTTGCTTTTCCAATCGATTTCTAAGGCCATTCTATGGATATGTATGAAGTTTCAACTAAATTGGACATGTAATGTCGATTTTAGCATGTTTCATGGTGTATCCTTGGGCAACTGTAATCAACTTCATGATGTTTTTAAAAATACTTACCATCTGATTTAATGTCTAACTTTTCATTAATGTAATACATATTGAACTTACCTTTTCAGAACAGTTATCGGCTTCATCCAGAATGGCAATTTTTGCGAAACCTTTCTTTATACACGTTCTACCAACATGCTGTCTCTCCATAGGAAAGACTTAAGCATAACCTCAAATTCACGCTTCTTTGTAAAATACTTCTAGGAGGCCTAGCGGCCCGAAAAGTAGTCAGCTTTATTCGTTATCGTCTCATCTATTCAGAACATGTACCGTTTTGCCTATACGGGCTGTACTTTCTGATTTATAGACATTTTCGCACATCGCTTCTCGCTAAGTCTTCTCCATAGCAGTATATCATGGTAGAAACTCGAAAATCGACGTTTGAATTTTTTATGCAATTTTTGCTTTTCCAATCGATTTCTAAGGCCATTCTATGGATATGTACGAAGTTTCAACTAAATCGGACATGTAATGTCGATTTTAGCATTTTTCATGGTGTATCCTTGAGCAACTGTAATCAACTTCAATAATTTATTACATCCGCGGCGGGAGCTCTATGACCTTGAAACTTCGTCAGGTAGTACTGAATATTACTCAAAAACCAGTTTTATAATTTTTTTTTTATTTATTATTTTTTGTATTGAACTACCGTTACAATGATGTAAAAAGATTAAACTTGTTGTACATATACGATATGATTATGAAAAGTTTTGGAGGTGTATGTAGACTTTAGCGAGAGACTGTATTAAGGCAAATGACTTCTACAGCTAAAAAATTAACAAAAATTTAAGAAATGTTTAAACGAGAAGCGAAACAAACTATATTTTTGGCCAAAGCAGGAAGCTCTTCAATCGAAATGACAAGAGTTGGCAAAACCATATTTCGTTAATTTTATACAACTTAAAATAATAAAGATTTTCGACATTTAAGGAATAAATCGACAGTGGATTTGTAGAATTTTTTTAAAGTTGAAAGACTAAACTTCAAAATTGGACATGCGGGGAAACCATTGCAGAAAAATTTCCTAATATCAAGCAAGTAGCGCACAATCTATTAAAAATCGCAATAATAGCCTCTCGAGAATTGAGTCGCATAATTTAAGAAAACGTCTCTGACGGAGTTTTATAAATTCAAACTTCTAAGCGAAATAGCAAACTTTGTTTATACTAATTTCCAAATATCAAAATTTAATGAACTAAAATTTTCATGCTTAAATCCACTAATTGTTGGATTTAAAACTGATTGGAGTAATTTGGAACAGAAAATCGAGTTAGTCAATGAAAGCTTTGCCACATGTTAGGTCCACAAAACCAATTTGATAATTAATAGTAAGTTCTACTCAAGCCTAATGTCCACATTCAAATATATAGTAAATTTTTACTTACATAATTTCAAATTAATATGTTGAGCGTCTTCGAAGATAACAGCAAAATTGTCCCTTGTAAAGTTGTTGTTTTCAATTTGTCATAGTATTAATTATTGCGAATTCTAAAAAATTCTATAAAAAATTTATAAAAATTCTAAGAAACTCTATAAAACTTCCTAAAAATTCCTATTAGAACTCTAACAATTTTGCTCAGAATTTAGTATTATTGTTCATAATTTCATTGACGCTTCTAGAGTTGTAGCTACGGGGTTTTTATTATACCGTAAAGCAATCGCGTAAAAGATAATTTTAACTCGTTTACAATATTCATGTAATTAATCTTGATTTAATATTTGAATATTCATTCAAAATTATTATTTAATCAAATATGTCAAAATGTTAATCATTAATAATTTGTATTCATTACAAATAAGACGCGTGTGTCTTATAAGTAGTAAGAAAATGTAAATCCGCATGACTCATGTTTATTATCCAGTAGTGAGCTTACAGATTACAAATGACAATACTCAACAAACTAGTATACATTTGAATCCGGTTAAAGTGAATTAAATGTACGAAACGCAAAGATTATGTAACAACGATATTATTAAAAAGAATGACCATACTATACACGATTCATAGTTTATAGTGAATTGGGAAACTACAAACATAAAATACGTTTTTGATTCACATGCAACGATGACTACACAATCAGTCAGTTAATCTTATTTAAATGCATATTTGATTTATGCATCGCACTAAACTTAACTGATCAGTATCACCCATACGATGTAATTTTCCAATGACACAGTACATTTGCGGTTGAATTGAATAAAATAATTAGCCGAACAATTTAATTTAATTATAAAATTCTGCTTCTTTCCAGTTAAAATAATTCTATTTGTATAAACGAGATGACCTAAATAAAATTTTCCTCCAGACAGAAATACGTATCCAGCATTTCAATTCTGATTCATCTTACCCGGACTTTATTAATGTTCTGTTCATTTTGTATATAACTGTAATCCGTTATTTTTTTTAGTTTTATTTTATAAAAAAATAAAATATTCTCGCTGTCTTGTAACCAGTAAATTATTATTCTTAAACCGAAATGAGGTTAAATACATAATTACCGTTTCGTGAATCTTTCATATATGGGCGACAATATTTGAAATAGAAAGAGATTTTATTTGTATTGTTTTTTTAGCAAAGTCATTTTATATTGGGTCGCGTATTTTTTTCTTGTGTCTTTCGGTTTATTTCAATTCTTTGTAATCGTAATGAATTTAAGAAGGTTGTTGAGTCAATGTGTGATTTAGGTCATTAAAAACATATTTATTTTACTGTATGTCTTGGGGATATTTATTTGAATAATACAGTTAATTTAATATGTTTAATGGGGAATAGTCTAACTGTATGGTTTGCGTGTGTGAATATAGTTTGGTGATTTTTTTTACAGTTTTTCTGTTTATTGAACTTAAAATATTACGAATATAATAATCTTGGTAAAGAATTTAGTTTTAGGTCAACCAGTTGGTGTAATAATAAATGAATGAAGTATTGGAAAGGTTAGTTCGGAATGGCCAGCCTGTACTTGAAACTTGTATCTACCGAAACAAACCCGTGCCCTTATTGACTAACTCTTCTCGCTACGTATATGTACATTCCAATCGTGTGTACAATTTAAATGTAACCGAAATTATGTTTACAATATAATAAAAAAGTAAATCTACAACAACATATGCGCCTACTAAATAGTGGCCAAAATATCTAAAATCGCATTCATATAAAAGCCAGTTTCGTGAAGCATGTTTTAAACTTAATTGTGAAAAATAATCAAAGAAATTCTCTCTCTGCCTATTTTAGTAATGAAAAAATATTTATTGAAGTATCAAAATTCAGCTATTAAGACGTAAATTTGAGGATGTTAAAAAATAGCATCAAATAAAAAAATTTTGTGAGACGTAGAACTTCTGAGTTCTGAAGTTGTAGAACAACAGTCACCATCTTCATCAGATATTTCTGAATTTTTTGATGTGAAAACGTCTTTAGCGGCAGGAGTAAGTAAAAAATTTTATAGAAATCGGGTTACAGAAACAAAAATGCCGAACAAAAAATATTGCTGGTATATGTGAATACCGACAAGAACAAAACATAAATAAAACGTAAAATCAAATGCATCGTGAGCCGAATTAAAAAAAAAATTTAAAAAAATCCGCCTACTTTAATTTATTTTGTTGTGAAAATATCTGCTATATATGGCAGCAGCAGCAAGTGTTTTTGAAAATGAAAATTACATACGAGCGAAAGGACCACAAATTATGCTGTGTTTGTGTAAACAAATTAAATGGAAATAGCGAGCTGTGAAAATTCATGATACAAAGAATTAATAAGGTATGATCAACAGATGTAATTACGCCATCCGGTGACAAAAATTGTTTTTTTTAATTTTTCTTATTTCTCTATTGTATTTTGTTTTTAGCACGTCATTCGGTGGTATTGTGGTGCAGCACCGAATGACGTGCTAAAAAACAAAACAAAATAGAGAAATTTGTACAAAAAAGCAAAAACTAATAAACACATTTTTGTCATCGGATGACGTAATAACAGCTGTTGAGCATACCTATTAATTCTTTGTTTCGTGGTGAAAATTGCACTTATACATTGATACATAATAGAATAATAATTTTAAAATTGTTTAATCGGTATGCTTTCTTATTAGTATTGCTCCTGTTGGTGATTTTACGGTCAACATTGCGCCCAAATAGAACCGCTCTAATTAATTTATTTTAAACTGATCAGTGATAAATCGATGTGATTTTGCTTTGATCAGTGAGTTTGCCGTGACCATTTACTAATATGGAATCTTGAACAAGATTGATGTATAAGTAATGGTATATATTCAATTAACGCCAGTAAAGTTTGACCTCTAAATCCAAAATAGAATAACTTATTGATTGAACCAAAAATGTAACTTAGTTTAAATACTGAGCTAACAACATCCGTCTTTATGGAGGGGTTTCTGAGCCCTATCGAAATGGCTTGAAATGACTCAATAGATATTTATACAAAATAGTTTTCACATAAATCTTTTGCGAGTTGAGGGTGAACTCGCTCGTTATTTTTTTTTTAATTGTGATGTTCCGCTTCAAAAATTTCCATCCGATATTTCATATCGGATACGTTGCTTGTAAAATAATCCAAAAAACTAAATGTTTGCAATGCAGAAATGATTTTTTCAAGCACCAACTGTCAATTTGTTTATTATTTGTGAAGAGCAAAGTGCATGAGGTCGTAACAAGAAATTTTATATAGAAAATATTGAAAACTCAACATTAATGTGTTACATTAAAGTATACCTACCAATTTTAATTGTTTTTTTTAAATAAAATGTTTTATATAAGTTTGTTGTTTAGCACAAATAAATATAATATTAGGGTGAAAATACATTCGCGCACGATAAAGTAATTTCTTTACTTTTGTGTGACAAGAAATTGTGTTAATATCAGCTTAATTAAATTTTTTAAATAATTTTTTATTACGTCTAAACTTCCCCTATTGAGTGATTTGATAATTGTGTCAAAAGATTGCTTAGCTTCCATTATTTCTAAAGTAGGTTTTGATAGACCACATATGCTTAGATCGCAGGGCCGGCTTGGTACCGGTCCGAACGGTGCAACTGTACAGAGCCTCGCGCTTCAAGAAGGCCTCGCGCAATAATTCCGAAAAATATTTTTAATAAATTTATTCCTTGCTTTTATAAATTTTTAATTTTTGCGATCATGTATATTATTAAAAATATACAAACTAAAAACTAAACGAAATAATTTATAAAAGAAACTTTTAAAAAATGTTATAAAAAATATTTTTATTTAGTATACACACTCGTATTTTGTACTCGTTCGTATATTAAAAAAATTAAAGCTTCTATCATATTTGAAATATTCTGTTTAGATTCTGCGTGCTCCTCTAAGTTTAATTAGGTAAAGCTCTCAATTTTTTTGGTATTCTTCAAAAAGTGTATATAATATTTTACGCTTCAACGGCACGATAGGATCTCTTAATAAAATATGTGAAATATCTAACACCGAAACCTCTGAAACCATGCAAATAAAAAAATAGAGGGAATCTGGTTACACTCTGTCTTTGGCTAAAGCCAACGAGATTGCGTTAGAGTTAAATAATGACCAAATATTTAAAATCGTGCGACATATGAAAATTCGACCATTATTTGATTATGAAGCTGGCGATAATGCTATAAATGATGCAAAAAAATATTTTAAAACCGGTTTTTTTTTTTTGAGAATTGTCGATTCTGCTATTGTGTCATTTAAGAAGCAAACAATAGAGCAACAATAGGAACAATATATTTGGATTTTTACATAATGTATTGAAATTAAAATGTATCAAAGAATTAAACATTAGTATTAATTGCAAAAGTTTACATGCTGTACTCGAAGGAAACTTTGAGAGATTCTTAATTTCCCTGAGTTAAACCTTTCAAAAAAAATTTGTTGAAATTTTACTTAGATATGTGTCTATGTACTTTTAAGTTAAAATATTTAATGTGTATCTGATTTGTTAAAGTTATTAATGTCTTAGTCCTCGCTAATCATCGTGCACATGCGTCCACTGAAAATGTCAAGACAGGCACCCAAACATGGCACAAACACTCAATTTTTGAAATAAATCGTTTGATTTTATTGTACTAATTGGCTTTTAAATAAACCAATTAGTTTTGGAAATAATTTTTTTTTTTCGTAATTTATTTCAGTAAATGAAACAAAATGAGTTCATACTTTGCTTACCAGTTAACTCGGTAGGGGAAACCTCAATAAGACGAATACGCGCATTGCTTAATTTTTAGTATTTGATTTGTGACTACTAGCACAAAATGTATACCATATTTGTCAAAAATTATTATTCCATAAATTCAATTATCAACATGACCCGGTAAACCACAAGTCGATTATTCGCCGAGAGATCCGGAAATTTAAAACTTCATTTGTCGACAAATGACGTGACTAATCTTTATAGGTAAGTCAGCCATGTGGATATATGAAAAGCAGGCCGATTACTCTCCTACAATTGACTTTTACTATAAAAGTCACTTTATCGTCAATAGACTTGTCAACCAAACTTAGACTTTAAAGAACGTTATACCATCTACTTTAATTCTATTTGTTTATCAGACTTTTAAACCTGTAAACAGTATACAAACCTTCGACGTCTAAGGATAACCAAGTTTTGACGTTCAGGTCATTTATAGAATAGATGCTATCTAGATATTAAACGACGAAAATTATTTTAGATATTTATTTATTTAAAAAAAAATATTATTATCTTATTCCTAAAACAATTCTGTTGTTATGACTAGTTCATATAAAATATAATATTAAAATTAATTAACGTTAATTTTACTTTTAAAAAAATCTTGCAAGGCCTGGAAAATGTTATTTTTTATATAATAAAAGATGCATCATTTTTATTTAAGTTGCATACTTTGGTTACCAGCTCCAGGATGTTTGAATATGGGTTCTGCAATAAAAAATTACTTTTATGAAGTTCAAGTAGAAACCGAAGGCGCCAATTAAATTAAAAAATATTGATTGCTTACCATCTTCCTCAGCAGACCACTTGTCATCAACCTTTTTTAGTCAGTCCCATCTTAACTGATCGGCAAAATTATTTTCTAGTATTCTTTATTATTTCTGTTATCACTATCATTAAGGTAATTTGTTTATATAAATCAATATTTGCTGTATAATGTATTGCTAAAAAAAGTCCAGTGACAATTTGTACAATTAAACATAGTCCTAATAAAGAACCAAAATTTCATCAAGCTGAAATATTTGATGGGGCTGGTAAGTCTACTAATGCATTATTAGCAATTTTAAAAAGTGGGTGTGAAAGTCGTAAAGGTTTATTCATTAGCTAATTTGTCGTAAAGGACCATAAAAATTGTTTGTAATTTTTACAATAATAATTAAGGTTAAAAATAGATAATTAATTAATAAAAGAGTTAATATTATATTAGTTGGAAAGTTATAAAGTTTAAACTATTTTCTTTAATAAAATTTATTTCATTTATAATAGGAATTATTTTAGCATTTATTGAAAATGAATTTAAGGGGTCCCGGTCGATACGGCATATTTTATTACGGAATATGAAAAAACGGCATATTTCAAAATGGCATATTTCAAAACGGCATATGGTACACTACGGCATATGGTACACTATGGCATATTTCAAAACGGCATATTTTAAGACGGCATATGGTACAACACGGCATATGGTACACTATGGCATATTTAAAAACGGCATATTTTAAAACGACATGTGGTACGTAACGGCAAAGGGTTGGCCACGTATTACTATTTTTCAAAATACTGTTTACAAAAGACTGTTTCTAAAATCTTTTTTCAATTCGCTTGCGACAATGCACCTAATTACGTTGTAAATGCGTTCTTTGAAAAGTGTACCTATAAAAAACGTTTAACACTTGTTACATTTTGGTTTGTGAATGGTACACACTACGAAGATTTACTTAAATTAATCAAATCGACTGATTTTTCGGTAAGAGATTGGAGTAAAATTCATAAGGTCTGGTCGGATTATTTTCGGGAACCGTACAAACTAAATTGGCTTGCCTATAACGTTGGCGCCCATCGTTACTAGAGATGAGTTTTTTTATTTCATTTCTATTGTTTTTTTACGTTTACTAAATGGCTCAAATGTCTCTATTTAATATTTAAGTAATTTTATAATTGAATAATCAAAAAACTAAAAATCAGAATCAAACTTCATTATTTTTTATAAATTTATAAGATTTCACTTATATGTTATTAAGGGCTGGCAATAAACCGGTACACAAAAAATTAATATTTGAGATACAAAAAAATAATAAAACGGCACAAATTAATGAGCAACAAACAAAAATTACTTGGCATCATAATAATAATTTGGCAACATTTATAATTTGTTGGCACTATTGGAAGGGTACACTAAAAATTATTATTTGGCATCAAAATAAACATTTTGGGCGACAAAAATAATTAACTGGCAACAAATTTTTAAATAAATAAACTTGAAATTAAAAAATTGAAATTAGTTTTAAAATATTCTGGAAAATGGAGAACCCTAATTTAACATAGAATTGTAGAGGCTAACGGCTTCGGTAACTCTCACGGGCACGCGGGAGGTCGCTTCGCTCCCCCCCGCTTAGCCCTCCGAGGGGCTTTAGATTTGAACTTCGGGGGACGTAGGAGCCGGGATAAGCAAACATGTCGCACTGCGTGCCGCACGTAGGAGCGGATTATATAGAATCTATTAATGACACTGCAATATTTTATATCGATCCTCCATCAAATATTAAATAATTTGTATCGATTAAATTTAATTTTTTGTCTCGAATTTTTTTTTTTTTTTTTATTACTAAAAATTATTTTTTTTTGTTCCAAAATATTATATTTGTTGCCAATTTATTAATTTTGATGCCAATGTTTGTCACCACAGTATTTAATAATGTCCTTCAAAAATATTTGTTTGTATTTTCATATGCGATTCCAAAATATTACTTGTGATGCCAATTTATTATTTTTGATGCTAATATTTGTCACCAAAAAATTTTTCTTGTATGCCCGTTTAAATTGTCCCGTTATTAAGTAAGGGGAAATTCTATTAAGCGACAGAAAATTTTGATAATTGAAGCAAAATTCTAATAGGTGAAGGAAAATTTAAGTAAATAAAGGATAATTCTACTAATTGAAGGATAATTCTGTTAGGTAAAGGTTTAAAGGAAAATCCGTTAAGTAAAGGAAAATTCTATTATGGGAATGGATTTCAGCATAACCGGTTAACAAATCGCCAAGTTCCAGATTAATTTATCTTATTCCAGAACTTCATCTACAAGTTATATTAAGAACCCATTTCCATCGCCATTGTCGAATTTCATAATATTCATTTAAAAATAGCAAGTTTCATCCTAATTGACAACATTCTAGAGTTTTATCACAGAGAATTAAAAAGAAAATTCTCTGTGGTTTTATCTAAAAACCATTTTAGAACCCTATTTTCGTCTTATAAACGAGTTTATACTAGTGCTTTGGAAAAGTCATTACTAAAATAATAAAAAATCCTTGAATAAATGCGCTATTAACCAATTACGTTGCTAAATTTTGATGTTGGGATAAAATTAGTTCAAAAGAATAAACCGGAAGGGCCAATATACATATTTTTACTTTTAAAATTAGATTTAAATAAAAATGAAAAAATATAGATATTAATAAGCACTTCCCGATTATATCTTTATTACCAATATTTTTATTTCCGTTGAGAGAATAAATTTAATTGCATTAAGTGAAGGAAAATTATAGTAAGCGAAATTAAATTCCAATAGGTAAAGGGCAATTTTAGTAAGTATATAACTTTATTACATATTACAGAACTTCGTCTAAAATCCGGTTTAGTATTCCATTTTCATTGCAATTGCCAAATTTTATCATACTCGGCTAAGAAATAGCCAAGTTTGCCATATGGAAATATGCCGTCGTGTACCATATGCTATAGTATACCATATGCCGTTTTAAAATATGCCGTTTTGAAATATGCCGTAGTGTACCTTATGCCGTAGTGTACCATATCCCCTTCGAGTCCAGCTTGTATGATTTTTCTGCATTGTTGTGGACCAATTGTGACAATTGTGAGGTTGGTGACTACAGCGCCAATAATTTTTTGTAGTTGTATTTCTTGAAGACCAATTATCACATATGTGACAATAAAAAAAAGTATGGCGTAAAATTGTTTTTCGTGATTGTATTATATATATCTTAAAGCCCAGATATCACAATCATGAGGGCTAAACATTGCTAATTTTTGTCAATCTTTTTAGACATATAAAAATAATATCTACTATTTGGATTGAGTTCCATCTATTGATCGGTTCTTTCACTCTTAAGAAACAAAATAAACCTATATAAAAATACAGTGTACATAAAATTATATTGGGTCAAACATTAACATATCTGGAGCGCAAAAATCGAGTCAATGTAAGTACTTATTTTTATTAAGAAAAAAATACAATTTTATTGTACTTTTTGTATAAATTCATTTATGAAGAATGATTGTTTAAATTTGTTATAATTATTTTATGTTTTATATACGTTTAACATTGAAAATTTATAAATAAATATCTACTATCACATATGTTACATCTGGTCTCCGCATGATACATTAAAAACCAAAATTTGTTAGTGGTGTTTGCAAGAGGAAATTGATTGGTGGACGAGGAAGAACTTCACAAAATGCTTCAAGATTCCCAGAAAGAAGATGTCGATGATAATTATGATGTCCATGAGTCTGATTTTATAATGCCGGATACAATTCGTCAGGCAATCGTGGAAGGAGTTGATGGCGATGTTGATGATGTTGAAGAGTGTGATAATATGAAAACGGTAGCACTTTTGTATTCAAATCGTTAAAATATTTAATTATGCATCTCATCCAATATAATTCAAGGTACGTCGCATAGGCACAAATAGTTCGTCAACCAGGAATTCACCATCTGGTTGGATTGTTACGGATTTCGAAAGAAATACTTTACCAGTAGTTCGTTCATGCGTTTCTACAAAAGTAGATATTAGTAAACAGAAATGTGATATACCTATGTGATATTTGTAATTTTCTTCTAATACAATAAATTTTGAATTTTTATTTTATTTAAAACTATAATTTATTAATTGGTACTTTGGTATCTTTCCTTTTGCTTTCGGTGTATATCTGGAGTAACAGCTACGGTGTCCTTCGAAGGTAATCAATATGGACCAGTTCATAGCAAAAAAGAAAAAGAAAATGTATATGAGAAAGCCCACATAACACAAATGTGAGGGTGTGTTTTCTCAGAAGATATATGTTTTTTTCAAAAAAAAATTCTGGAATCTGGTACTTAATATTCTCAATGTTAGCCCATAAAAATTTCAGGCAAAAATTTGAAGTTTAAATTTTCGGTGACTTCAAGGCACACAAGAATTTACTATCACATTTGTGATAGTTGCCCGATAAACCACAAGTCCAAATATCTAGGAAATGTCAGTTTAATGATTGACAATGATGTTGAAATTAGAAATATGACTTTGGTGTCTATCGATTGTGTACATATAAGAAACTTAAAGGTGTAATATCTATTTTGACCCTAAAAGTTAGGTATATAATTAGCTTAAATAACGTTTACCTACATTTATCTTGAATGTGAATTAACCGATCAGCTTAAACGTCAGTTATAGAAGTATGACTTAAAAGTTTGATATTCGTTGAACATTGAAGTCAATTCTGGAAAATGGACTTCCGAGTCTATTATTTGACTATAGCTCAAACGCTACTTGCAGAAGTTTGACATTGCAGTCTGTAATTAACTGGATATTAATGTCTGATTAATGGAAACCGACGCGATTGTCAATTTTGTGCAGTTAACTAATAAATAGCTTCTGTGTCGGTCGCAAAATTGAAGCGAATGTGTGCAAATTATTTTAATATTAGGTATAGTTTAATATTTTACTTTGAACCGTGTGTATGTGTATTTATAGAGAAGCATCTAAAATTAAATATGAATTGTTTAATGAAAAATAATAAGTGCAGAAATAAAGCAATTAATAATTTAAAATATAAATTGAAAAAAATAAATAAGGAAAAATATAGAAACATACTATTAATATTAAAAAATAAAAATAGTAAAACATCAAATACACGTCGTCACGTGACTTCTTAAGTGTCCTACGCGCCATTTGGGAAACTGTTGAGAAATCGATTATTAAAATTTGAATGAAAATATACTTACTTTCCATAATAAATTTGTAGTGTTCTTGTTAATTTTTATCATAAGTTGACATATTTCTTTGTTTGGAACTAATCAAAAAATACCGTTAGTCCTTAATTTTGAGAGAAAAACTAATAACTATGAAAAATGCCAAAAATGGATATAGGACATTCCCCATGTAAAAGCCACACAGACAGTTTTAAATTTTTTTTTGCCTAGGGATATAGGACACAAAGATACAAAAATTAAATTAAAAATCCTTTTTTGATAATTTAAATAATTTTTATTTCAATTTGAAAAATTCGATGTCCTCATTATTAGGCATAAAGGGAAACATTGACTGAATGTCCTTAATCTTCTCTTTAGAAATCATACCAGTGGCACTATTCTGGTTTTCCCGGGGAATTGGGAATTGGGAAATGATTTATTGTGACTTGTTTTAGTGTATTTTGGTATCATTTTTTTCCAAAGCATACTATGGTGATTGGAATATAATTCCAATTTTGGGAAAAAATGATTTCATTTCAAAGCAATTTTGTTGTTTATTTTCTCTAAAAATTTTGTTGGGAATTACACAGTAGGCAGTAGCCTGAAGATGGAATTATTTTTCCCCAAAATTTGAACAAAACAACCAATCGCCACAGTATGCTTTGAAAAAAATGATACCAAAATACATTAAAACAAGTCACAATAAATCATTTCCCAATTCCCAATTCCCCGGGAAAACCAGAATAGTGCCACAGGGGTATTTAGCATTGCCACTCTTGGTAACTTGGTGAGATTTGAGGTTTTTGTTCTTCGAATTCCTTGTACCATCAGAGGTATTGACGTATATTGTTCACTTTCAATATAATTTTTTTTCAATTTGACAACGAAATTGTCAATCTTTTCGTAAAAGAGCTTAGTTGCCAAGGTAAACTTAACGCTGGAAAAATTAAGCCCAATGCTTGCTTTATTATAATTAAAGAAATCTGTTGATTTCATCTGCATCAATTTAAGTGATAGGTTATCGTATCTCATTGCTGCAAGATGTCTGACAAGAGATACGGGGCTGTCGATGTTTACTCGCTGAGATTGATATAGGCAAACTGAATAAATACGACATGAGCACGTAGTTAACACTAACTTTATAGTATGTAACATAATTGTCCCATATCCATATTTTTGGGATATGCAACAATTAAATATATGTAATATGTATTAAAATTTTTCCAATTTGTTAATTTTGTCCTAAATCCATATAAAGTGGATGTAGGACACTTAAAAACAAAATCGAAATTATCAGATAATTTCATATAAAAATGTCCTATTTCACAGAAATTTGGTTTGTAGGACAATTAAGAACTGAAAAAATATTCTAAAAATACGTTTTTATGGTCTTTAAGACAAAATGAAAATACGCTATCTCGAAACATATTGGACTTAGGACAATTTTGATTAAAGATTCTGAAAGAGCGCAGTCGAATTAGTAAGAATCCACTCATAACTCATTTGCGCAAAAAGTGGTCTATGGGACACTTAAGAAGTCACGTGACGACGTGCAGCTTGCAATTTAAACCTACCAGACATAAGTGAAGATTATGATGTTTTACATACATCAAATGATGAAAATCTTCTAGTTCTGAGACTACTGAAATAAGTGAAAATGATTTTTGTGAACTATCAAAGGAATCATTTGATTGTGAATTGAAAATAATCCCTCAAAAATTAGATTTAATTTATTTTATTAAGCCATATAATAGTCCCGATATTAATAATTACGTAAAATTATTTTTGCAAAAATGGGCCGTGGAACATAACACTAACAAAACAGCATTGTGAGTTATTAAAATTTATGAAAACATTTTTCTCGGAATTACCGATGGACTATAGAGCTTTGTTGCAAACGCCGCGCAACCTAGAAAAAATTACCGTGTCTCCTGGAGAATATATTCATATTGGGTTGGAGAATAACTTAAGAAGAATTTTAATGCTGGAAAATTTGAGTAATAAATTAGTGCCGAAAATTGTGTACTTAGATTTAAATGTGGATGGGCTTCCCGTTTTTAGTGATAATACGGAACACTCATTTTGGCTAATTTTAGGGCGTATTTTAAACGTCGGTTTAGGCGACGTATTTGTAATTGGTATTTATCATGGTCCCAGGAAGCCCAGTGATTTTGCAGCGTTTTTAAATACCTTTATTTCCGAAATGAAACAAATCAAAGACAACTTCTTTTATAAAGAAAAAAATATACTAATTAAAATTCGAGCGATAATATGTGACGCTCCTGCTAGAGCAAGTGTCTGCGGTGTTAAACAATATAACGCATTCGCAGGATGTCCAAAATGTGATATTAGAGGTATATTTGATAAAAAATACCATAGGATGTGTTTTAACAACTCATCTGTTGCATCTCTTCGTACTGATTCGACGTTCGCGAAAAGAGCTGATGCTGATCATCACATTTTAAATTCGCCTCTTGAGGATCTAGGTATAGGTATGGTATCCCAAATAGCATTAGATTATTTGCATATCGTATTGTTGGGAGTAATGAAAAAGTTATTAAAGATTTGGTTCGGAAAAAAACCATTATTTCCGAAATATTTGAAAAACCTAATTTCAAATAAAATTATTTTTTTAAACAAATTTTTACCTAACAACTTTCAAAGAAAGTTAAGGTCTTTAGAATATTTGGCTGTTTTTAAAGGAAGCGAACTTAGAAATTGTTTACTGTTCTACGGGCCATTTGTATTAAAAAGTTCGTTGCCACAGCATTTGCTAAAGTTTTATAATAATTTTATGCTACTACATGTCGCGATAAAAATTCTATGCTGTCCAGATTGGTGCCTCAAATATAACTCGTTTGCCGACAGGCTTTTGGAAGACTTTGTTAAAGAATATGCGCTTTTATATGGTTCAGATATGGTTAATCATAATGTGCATATGCTAAGGCACCTAGCAAAAGAAGTCAAGGATTTCAAAGGATCTTTGGATACGTTTTCTGGGTTTTATTTCGAATCATATATGAATCCGTTTAAAAAATTGTTGACGGGGCATAAACATCCTTTGACCGAGTTTGCAAATAGGCTGATTGAAATGAATAGTTCTACTTCAATCCCCACCTCAAAGCCAAACACCGCTTCAGATATCAAACTAAACAAACCGTTTGATGAAACTATTTTTGCAGAGGTGATATATTATGGATATAAGTTTAATAATAATGAGAGGAACAAATACGTCCTAAGTAAAGAAAATAAAATTTACGAAATAATCAATTTTGTTAAAGAAGAACGCCAAATTTTCGTTTTCGCCAAACAATATATGGAAAAGGGCGATTTTTACACATATCCAATAAATTCTTCTAAACTTTGTACATATCAGTGCCAAAATATTACATCAAATGTGGAAAAATTAAATATCAATCAATTGGATCGAAAATTATTTGCAATGGTCGAAATTTAAAACCCATCGCTAATAACTTTTTTCCCGTTTATACGTACTTTAATTCTTCAAATATAAATGATCGCTTTTAATGCAATATAATAATAAACATACAAGTAAAACACACATATAAATTGAATAATTAATTTAAAATAAAAACCAACCTTAAACACCCTACTAAATAAATCAGAAAACAAAACAACCTAAAACTGGCTGAAACATATTATTTTTTTCATATTTTGTTACTCTTCAATGTACTAAAAGTAAATATTTAACGCGCATAATAAATAATAAAAACAAAAACAGAATAGAAAAAAAAGAATTTTAAAAACGGGGACTTCATCGATTGTCTTCTCTATTAATACATATACTCATTGAAATCGTATGTTAAATCTGTGTGTAATTTTATATTAAAGCAAATTAAACTTAAAATGCCGAAACAAGGAAAATCACAGGACCATTTTGCAGTTGTAGAATTTGAAGAAGATAAAAGTGAACCAAGTAAACGGTTAATCGAAGTGATAAGGTATGCATGGTTAACGGAAGATGGAAAGCAATGTTTTTGTCCAAGTTCCAAAAATTGGATTTTTGAATTAAAGAACTGCGGCATACCAAGGGGTGACTGGGTGAAACACGCTTGTCGAGTACTAAAATACAATATTGGTATGTATAATAATTCATTTTTTTAAAACGGATAATATATGTAGATCGATGATATTGTGTCATTATACAATTAATATATTAATTAATATCTTGTTTTTTTCGTACAAGACTCTATCAAAGCTGCTAATATCGAGTGTAGTCTTCGACTTAACTACACAACATCCGATACAGAAGAATATCAAAATCATCAAAAACCAGAAAAAAAGAATTCCAGTTCCGCCGTAATCTCTAACGATTATAACAATTTATTTGATCAGTTAGGGGAGAACGACTCTTTAGTAATGTCAAATAATGATTTCGAAACTATCCAAATTCAGCCAAATCGTAATGATTGCGAATTGGAAACACCATCATCTTGCACGGCCACGGGTAACTCAAATGAAAATGAAATAATGACTGAGCAACCAATCGACAGTGTTGTATGTATTCAATACGATTCATTTCAAAAAGCATTGCAAGATTTGACCGAACTAAAACAGGGACAATTAAATTCAGAATTGGTGGCTTTAAAAGTTGACCAAATCCAGTCAAATTTGGAAAAGATTTCGGCCCAAAACGAAATCATGATGAAAATGATAAGCGAGTTTTGCAAGAAGTCGCCAGCTTCATCAACTTTTACTGCTACTACAAATATTGATTCTAAATCAAAATTGGATGAGCTGGAACTAAAGTTACAGGAAAATGATTTCAAAGAAAATATGGTAAGATATCTTCTTGTTAATGTAACATTTTATTCTTATAATTTTTGTGTATCTTGTCCAACTTGTCTGGATTAACCCTGATATTTATGCCATAGCCCATTCTACCATTTCACTTGTTCTGATTTTCAGGCTTACGCATACACCCAGTATGCCTCAAAGGGAAACGCGAAGAAAGAGGTAAATGGATTTGCCAAGTCTATATTGAATAAATTATTGTCACAGACTTTTGCTCAACAAATACGGTGCGACAGAATTAAGAAAGTTGATAATTTGCCAGCGGAAGATTGCGGTAAGGAATTATATTTCATAAGCCAATATAACAGTAATAATTGTGGTTTAATTACAGATACTATATTTTTTAAAAACCGAAAAGACTTAAGTTTCTTTTATAATAAAGACAATATATGCCAGGCGGTTCAAGATTTTTTTAAAAGGATGAGCTACAAAAAAGTTAACAATAGTATGTAGGATCTACATGTATTTCTATTTGGATTGTTTTTATTTTTATTTCTATTTGGATTTTCAATGAGGATAATTGAATTTTGAATATTTTTAGTTTTATTACTAGTTATATATTGAAATATTATATATTGCAAAAATTTTATTAAATTATAATTTAATTTAGTTGAATAAATAAAAAGTCAAATATACATCTACTGTATTTTTAATAGTGATTTTCGGCTCCATCGCTGTTCGTATAAATGACCGAAAAGGCAGACATTTGAATGATTCTGATGTTAGTAATAGGTATACTATACGTTGAATTAAATGCCATAAATAAAAAGAGCTTTGAAGTCGGCGGTAAGACATACTTTAAAGCTTAACATTTGTGAACTCTATGTTGACATCAAAGTGACTTTCGGCAAGGTGAATGTCAACTATAGGCCAGGATTTGGCTTGCTTTCTATATATCCTTATGACTGTCTTACACATAGAGATATGTCACTTCGTTAGGCGACAAAAGATATTTTTTCAGTCCGAATCTTTCGGCGAATAACCGACTTGTGGTTTATCGGGTTGGTCTTCACGTCATACAAAAAATAAAAAAAATGTTACCCGCAATGCAGGTAAAAATTGTATGTAACAATTGTGCGGATTGGGCTTAACGTCCCTCAAAAAAAAAAAAATTAATGATCTTTGTTATGTACCTCACATTTGTGATAGAGGGGCTCGAAAGGGATATGTCGTTTTGAAATATGCCATTTTAAAATATGCCATAGTGTACCTTATGCTGTAGTGTACCATATGTCGATTTGAAATATGCCGTTTAGAAATATGCCAAAGTGTATCATATGCCATATTTTCATATTCCATTTTGAAATATGCCATGTTGAACGGATTCGGAATTTAAGGTAGTTAAATCATTAAAAATAAAAATTATTAATATAGAAAATATTAAAATTGATGAAGCTAGTAAAAAATTCTTTGTTATTTTCATTTGAAGCTAATGAAGTTATATAAATAAATAATAATAGTATTTCACCAATAAAAATTAAAAATAAAACATAAGAGAATCAGAAAGTTTTTATTAGTGATCCAGTAATTAAACAAATAAAAAAAGTTTGAACGAGTAAAACAAACCCTATTGATAAAGGATGTTTTATTTGGGTAAATAAGTATCTGATGCTAATTTTGAATTTGATTTAAAAAAATTATTGCCTTAAGACAATTAGGGCTAATAATAAGAATTTTATCAATGGGATTTTATAAGTTAGCATTTTTTCATTTATTAACACATGCTTTATTTAAAGCTTTATTATTTATATGTGAAGGGGCAGTTATTCATAATATAAAAAATAGTCAAGATATTCGAATAATAGGTGGAGTAGTCAGACAAATACCATTAACATCTGCTTGCTTAAATTTAGCTAATTTAGCTTTATGTGGAGTACCCTGTTTAGCTGGGTTTTATTCAAAGGATTTAATTTTAGAAATTGTTATATTATCTAATATGTATTAATATATTTAGTTTTTTTTTATAGTTTTTTTCTACTGGATTGACTGTATGTTATTCTTTTCGATTAGTTTATTATTCTTTAACTGGTGAATTCAATAGAACTTCTTTA
The DNA here is from genome assembly GCA_963556165.1 of Tipula helvola. Taxonomy (NCBI): domain Eukaryota; kingdom Metazoa; phylum Arthropoda; class Insecta; order Diptera; family Tipulidae; genus Tipula; species Tipula helvola. Next base: position 317,911,413 of record OY744482.1, on the reverse strand, counting down.
CATCCTATAAATGATGAAGGTAAAATTATATTACGATGTATAATAGGATTATTATTTTTAGCAATTATTGGTGGGAGTGTATTAAGATGATTAATATTCCCTACTCCAGATATGATTTGTTTACCTTTATATTTAAAAATATTAATGTTATTTGTTTGTATTATTGGGGCTTTTTCAGGTTATTTGATTTCTACTATTTCATTGAAGTTTTTTAATAAATCTTTAAATTATTATAAGATATCTTATTTTAGTGGTAGTATATGAAATATGCCTGTTTTATCAACATTAGGGGTAATTTATTATCCTTTAACTATTGTTAAAAGGGTTCATGATAATATAGATCACGGATGAAGAGATCAGTTAGGGGCTCAAAATATACAGTTGCGGCAAAAATAATAGTAGTGCTACATCATTATTGCAACATATTCGAATTTTTCATACTTTTAAACAAAATTATGATATTATTTACTTATTATGTAATAAATAATGTAAATTTGGAAAACAACATTTTTTAAAAACTATGCTTTGTTTTCAGGCAGTTTGTATTGAATAATCTTGATTCATTAACTACTATTATTTTTGCCGCAGCTGTACATATATAAGGTATTTGTAAATGGGGCTTTAATTAATCAAATATTACAAAATAATAATTTGAAGATTTATTTATTAAGTTATGTTCTTTGGTTTATTATGTTATTAAATTTAAAAATTTATTATTTAAATAGCTTATACTTAGAGCTTGACACTGAAGATGTTAGGGAGATTGTTAAATCTTTGAATAAATTAATAATTTTACCATTATATAATTTTTAATAGTACATAATTTATAAAAAAAAATTCTTTATTTTTACAGTGAAAATGTTGATATATAAATAGAAACATAAATGGAGTTTAACCATTAAAGAAAAAAGTTAGCAGCTTTTACTTGTACCTCATATTTCTTTAATTGGAATTAAAATTCAATTTTATCATTAACAGTGATATACCTCTTCTTTCGTTTCAATTAAAAAGAATAAGGATGATATTCATCTAAGATTAGGTCGAAACTAATTGGAATTTATCGCTTCATATTCAAGACAAATTGAAAGATCAATACTTTTTGAATGCAGATCAAATGTTATATTTAACTACAGTCATTTATTAATGGCTACGATGATCAATTTAAAGCTCCTTGGTTTAATTCATGATATAGCCCGATTAGAAGAATTAGAATGAAAATTACAGAAGTATTTGGTCATATAATTAAATTAGAATAATTAATTACTAAAATTATAGGTAAAATTAAAGCAATTTCTACATTAAAAATTAAAAAAAATCGTAAAGAAAAAGGTAGACGAGAGGGTGATTTTGGATCAAACCCACATTCAAATGGGGAACATTTTTCTCGATCAAGAAAAGCTTTTTTTGATAAAATGGAGGCCAAAAGTATAACTACTATATCAATTAATATAATTATAATACCTAAAATTAATGTGGAATAAATTATTTATACTAAATTATTTAGTCCTTTTGATTGGAAGTCATATATACCTATATACTATATAAATAATTATCTACCTCATCAGTAAATAGAAATATATAAAAATAATCAAACTACATCTACAAAATGTCAGTATCAAGCTGCAGCTTCAAATCCAAAATGATGTCCTCTAGAAAAATGATAGTTTAAATGACGAAGTAAACATACAAGTAAAAATGTTGTTCCAATTAGTACATATAGCCCAAGGAAACCAGTTGCTATATAGAAGGTTGATCCATAAACTTCATCTGCAATAGTAAAGGGAGCTTCAATATATTCATAATCTTGTAAAAAAGAAAAGTAAATTCCTAAAATTACAGTAAATAATAAACCTTGGGTAGTTTGTGAATGATTACCACTTATTAAACTGTGATGAGCTCAAGTAACTGTTACTCCAGAGGCTAGTAAAATTGCTGTATTTAATAGGGGAATTTGGAATGGATTAAATGGAACAATTCCTATAGGAGGTCATATTGCTCCTAATTCAATAGCGGGGGATAGACTTCTATGAAAAAATGTTCAAAAAAATGAGATAAAAAGAAAATTTCAGAAACAATAAATAAAATTATTCCTCATCGTAACCCAATTGTTACAGCATAAGTATGTAGTCCTTGGAATGTTCCTTCTCGGGAAACGTCTCGTCATCATTGATATATTGTTAGTAAAATAATTTCATTTCCTAAAATAAATAAATTAATTTCATATTGATGGAATCATTTAACAAGTCCTGCAACAGTTGAAAAAGCTCCAATTGCCCCAGATAAAGGTCTTGGTCTATAATCAACTAAGTGAAAGGTATGATTTGAATGTGCTGACATAATTAATTAACTTCTCTAGAATAAAGAGTTCTTAATACAGCAAATACATAAGATGGAATAATTGATACTGCAGATTCAAGAACTAGTAAAGCAATTTGGGCTCCAAACAAGAAAATAAGGTAAAGAATTTCCCGTATTTCCTAATAAAGTTAGAAGGAGATGGCCAGCAATTATATTAGCAGCTAATCGAACAGCTTAAGTTCCGGGTCGAATTACATTTCTAATTGTTTCAATACATACTATAAATGGTATTAATACCGCAGGAATACCTTGAGGGACTAAGTGTGCAAATATATGCTGTGTATGATTAATTCAACCATAAAGTATAAAAGATAATCATAAAGGAAGAGCTAAACTTAATGTAAAAACTAAATGACTTGAACTTGTAAATACATATGGGAATAGACCAATAAAAAGTAGAATTAATGAAAATAAAGAAATAAAGATAAAAGAGCTTCCTCTATGTCCACCTGTTCCTAAAAGGGTTTTGAATTCTTTATGTAAAGTTAATAAAATATTATTTCAGATGATATGGTATCGTGAAGGGATAAATCAGTATATTGATGGAACTATTAATAAACCTAAGAATGTTCTTATTCAGTTTAATGATAAATTAAAAATATTTGTAGAAAGATCAATTACAGAGAATAGATTTGTTATCATTTTCAGTTTAAAGGAGAACTAGTTTTTTTTTCTGTTTGTGAACTTTTTCGAGTTGATGGTAAATAGGAAAAATAATTTAAAGTATTAAAAATAATTAAAGTAATTGAAAAAATAATAAATAATAATAATCAATTAATAGGGGCTATTAATAATAATAAAATTGATAAGTTTAGCTTGACAAACTAATGTTATGGATTAACTAATTTTTTCATTACAAGTAATTGCTAATTTACTATAAAATGGTTTAAGAGACCAGTACTTGCTTTCAGTCATCTAATGAAAAATTAAAAATAACAATTCAATTAATAAAATAATTTATTGGAACACTTTCAATTACAATTGTCCATAAAATAATCTTGATCGGTTAATTAGAAAGCTAGTTTGATTTAGTCGTCCGGGTGTTGCATCAATTTTTACTAAAAGAGCTGGTACTGCTCATCAATGTAGGACGTCAGCTGCTGTTACTAGAACTCGAACTTGAGTATTTAATGGTAAACCAATTCGGTTATCTACGTCTAATAATCGGAATTCTTCTAATTTTAAATCAGTTGTTGGAATTATATATGAATCAAATTGTAAATTTTTAAAATCAGAGGATTCATAACTTCAATATCATTGATTACCAATAGTTTTTAAAGTAATTGAAGGGTTATAAATTTCGTCTATTAAGTAGTTAATTATTAGATAATCAAGTGGTTAATTATTTAAGGATAAAATATATTTTTAATTTTAAAATTTTGCAATTTTTTAATATATGTATACTGTTTTAAATTTCCTATTTAACAGAATTATTGCACTGTTAAAAATATTTTCAAAATTGAAAAAAATCGTTGTGTAGCTAACTTCATAATATCTTACGTCATTGATTTCGTTTTTATAATTGTATACTGGGTTTGTACAATTTATTTTAATTATATTAATCAAATTACTAAATTTAAATTATTAGTTTTAAAATATGTTATACTCTTATCTTAAATAAACCTAAATATATTTTCTGTTACGAGTATTTTTCATTCATAAAATTTTAATCAAAAATGTTTAATTTTACATGGGTTTTTATGGAAATCGTAAAATATATCCCCATAAATTAAGCTTCTTAATTTAAAGGTCTGATGCTGATGGCTTGTATATCTAGGAGCTTTGTAAATATATTGTAAAAGAATGAATTTTAAATTTTTTATTTTTTTTTATTAGCTCGAAAGAAACCCCGAAAATGCATGCCTCTAGGCCAGAATATCCCTTAAATCCAGAAAAAAGATTTAGTTCATATTAACGAATTCTGAGCTAACGATGTGATATGTTTTATGTTAGACAATTCAAACATAGTAAAACTGAAATAATGGGAGAAACCTACAAAGAAAACTTCTGGATGAATACCAGATTACTACTTGAGAAGCTTTTAACAACTAATAAATGGTAATCATAACATAAACATTATGTTACTATACTTACTCGTAAATCCGTTCATAACCAGCGAATCACAATTAATTAATTATGCCTTGCTTTCAACTGATATATTTTATATGTCATAATATACATAAAGAAATCAATTCATATTTATGTTATAATATTCGAACAGAATTATAATTGAATCTGACGTGAACAATCATTAAGTCGCAAGATATTTAATAGTGATTCGTTAATTTTATACATAAACAATTTTACGTGGGGCACATGAACTTCATAAACTTTTTTGTGAAATAGACGAGATGGCACCAGGTATTTGGTTAGGTCAATACGCCTACACGCCACCCTGAAAAGACTATACATAATATTTATAATAAATAAATTATTTATTTTTCTAGTACCTATATCATAAATTAATAATTTTTCCTATTCATCTAGTTTATAAGAGCGTTGTATAAAAGTTTGTAACGCATAGCTTTGATCTGACTTGTTTAGACATTCATCGTACACAATTTTAAATTATCTAACCATTTTGAACTACAAAACTGGTATAAGAGTATATTGGCACCACCAAAAATTATTTATGTATATATCGCGACATAATTAATCATAAATCTAATTTATATTTATTTATAGTTTGAAAAGGAATGTGTATACATGATACATTATGAAGTATGTGTCCACAAGTTTGTAATCTGATCGGAGGGAACCGGTAGATCCACAACATAACCTAAGATAAATATTATATATTATTTATAATTTACTATATAGGTAGTCAGAAGAAAACAACAAACAAATGTTTTTTTATTTTGTATTCCAGTGTAATCTTTAAGATCGAATAAATTTATAATTACTTCCTGATTAAAAATATATGTATGTAGTTAACTATATAGTGTAGAAAAAAATTGTTTTCAATAAAAATCTAAACAAAAATTACCATAACCGGACACATTGGACTTTAATAAACTATTATAAATAAAATAAACTCGAAAAGAGAGATTTGTATCATGATGGAAAATGTGTTTTTATTTTGTGGTATCATGAAATTCAAATCGAAAAATGCAGGCATATATCGGTGTTCCTATTTAGACTATAGTATATAAATTGGTTCAACTTTAAAATTACTTAGATACAAAATAATAAGTTCGAAAGTTGTTTAGTTGCAATGAAAATGCATCTTTCATACACTTTTATAGTTTTATTGACGTCGACATTTGAAAGAATGGAAAGTTAGTTCTTTCTCTCCTATATACACAGACAAAAACCACGACGACAACACGGCTAAAGCGCAACACACGATACACAAATCCTATAAATTATATTAAAAACGACTCTAAATCGCATGCAAATATATAATTTACAGTTACTTTCACTTAACTCGAAAAAAAAAGTGAAATTTTTTTTGTTGTTTTGATTATTAAACTTTCAAGTACCAAAGAGCAAAAATCGAATTTTCATGGTGAAGGTCTTTAAATCAACCGTGGTAACATTGATCATGGTATTTATGTATATTTATAATATAACTAATTTGAAGTTCATGCCACTATTATTATTATTATTATTTTAATGTAGTAGTTTTTATGAAGTTGAGAATGAAAGGTATATATTTTACAACTATTTACGTTACGATTGTTACAGAAAAACTGCATTCCGGTTCTTTTGAAAGCTACACGTACAAAATACAATCGGAATTTGTGAATTTTTTCCTTTATGTCTTGATGTATATAGAATTAAGTTGGTGCGGGTGGTATACAAGAATGATTGGCGTATAGGTCACTCTAATTGCACTATTTTATATTAATGAAATCAAATGGAAAAGTAGGTGTACTACTCACGATTGTGTTTAGAATTGTAATTTCTACAAATTTTCAATATGTCAGTTTTTAGTTAATTTGTCATTAATAAAAAGCCACCGAACATTTTATCTGAACGCTAAGACATCGAATAATTTCCAAATTATTAATTAATTCCAACATTGCTATTAAATCTTTCTGGTAAAAATTGTTTTCCATTACATGTACAATTTTAACGGCGATTGAATCATCCCAAAATCATGGATAGTTTCTGCTACTTTAATTCCTATAATCAAATACACTATAATGCTATAAGCTCCAATGAAAAAGATTTTTTTAAATATAAGGTTTATCAACAAACTAGATCATGTATGTCCAGCTCTTCTTTTGACTGAATTCTATTTTTTTGTTTGCTTCTAATGGTCGTATCTCAAACAGGCCATTTACGATTATGAGCTCCATAAGAATTTAAACAATTTAATAACATCAATTTTAACGAATTTTATGTTAAGTATTTAAAGAATTTAGAAAATTTAAAGAATTTCACAAAGTTAGAAATGGAAAAATCAATGTTGATGCTTTAAAAAACTTAAAATATTTAAAGATTTCTATAAAATATTTAAAAATAATTTATAGAATTCTAAGAATTTCAATAATAAAATAATTTATTAAAATTAAAAATTTAATTATTATAATTTCCAATTTATTTATTTTAATTTAAATTAATTATTTAAGAACATATTGATGTATATTAGTACATAATTATGAAGTTAATATTTTTCTGAAAAATTGTAAGAGAATTTAATCCAGTTTCGAACTGATGAGCCTATGATTACGACAAAATCAATCCTATCATCAGACCATGGCTACTGGACTGATTGTACTACAACTTTACATTCCATACATTTAATGTACTGTGCACAGGTAGTATTAGCGAATTATACTAATACAGCCAAATTCCCCTACAATCCTTCTTTTTCACATTTGCAACAGCTCTGTTCCTGTGTAAGCAACTTAATTTAATTCCCAATTTATTTACTTTAGTTTGAATTAAATTCCTGTAATATCAAATATTTAACTAATTAATTCAAATAAATAAATTAAGTCAATATATTTTGTTATTATTGTTAATATACTTTGCCTATAAAAAACAAAATTTTCTTTAAATTCAGTTTAAACATTTGTATCGGAAATTTTAAGTGAAATTTGAATTAGAAATTTAAATTTAAAAAAATGGTTTTCGCATTCCAAACCAAATAATATGTTTGGTGAAATTATATTTAGGAATTGATTTACAACTCAACAGAGCAAATAATAGATATGTCAAGAGAAATTCAAAATAAATATTTTGAAACTAATTTGAATTGGATCAAAAAATTAGACTAGAAAAGAAAATAGTTTGGAAAAATCTTGAAAATTGATTATCCAGAATAAAATAGGTTCACAATTCCATCTGGTTTTGAATAAACTTTGAGTCAGATCGAATTCCGAAATTGAGTTCAATTTTCAAACTGTACTTGAATATTGATTGTAATTTGATAACACTCATTGAATTAAATTGAAATAAAAACTTGAGTGAAATTTAAAATTTTAACAGAGTTTATTGCAATTTTCCATTTAATATCTGCGTAGTGTGAAGTATTCAGACAAGTAAGTATTTAGTTTAAGTAGAAAATCGGGAGTAGAGCAAAAATCTTAATGCTTTTTGTTTTATAATAGAAGCATTTTAATTTTAAGACGTAATTGAATGTTATCTTAAGTATGAACTTATATTAGAAATAGAGTTTAAATTACAGTTTGATTTAAGCAAATACAAGAGCTTATAGCTTAAAACTTGAGCTTGGAATCCAGACTGCCTTTAATGATAATTTGAGTGAATTTTGTAAATTTAGTTAAATTATTCAAGCAAAATTTTTATTTAGAATGGAGTAAAAGAAGATTTGAACATAGTTTGGATTAAAAATTCAATTTCAATCTAATCGAGCGTTTCAGTAAAAATTTAGTTGTAATTTAATTAAAAAATATTTTAAAATTGAGTTTGAATTCCAAACTTAATTAAAACAAAATTATATTTGAAATTAAACTAGAAATTATGTGATATCTAAATGTGCTTGAATAGACATTTTAGGGTACAATTTCAGCTTTTGAAAATTTTGTGATATTTTGAATACAAATAGGCTAAGGCCCTTTCCGAAAGTTATACTAATAAATAGTTATGTTGGCGAGGTAACTTAAAATAAGTATGTCTCTATAAAAAAAAAATATTTTGTGTTCTTTTTAGGTTTTCTTTGTAAGAAAGGGATAGAAATATACTTATTTTAATTTACCTCGCCAACATACTTATTTAAATAACTATGCCTAAATAAATAAGTATAACTTTTGGAAAGAGCCTCGGTTCCAAACTCAATTTGACAAAATTGAAGGAGGAATTGAGTTATAATTTTGAGAGAAATTTAAAATACAAAATTTACAGTACACTTTCAGCTGGTCAGCTGGGACCTTAAAATTTATGGAAAAAGTTTAAACATGAAGTTGCAATTTGATTGGTTGAACATCTGGGCCGCAAATTGATAAATCTCTAAAAATGTCAAGATCCAACATTTTCATAAATACTTTATCAAAAATTTACTTTGAACTCGCTTTGAAAACCAAGTATTGCACCAAGATTAAGTTCAGTAAATCCATTATTACGTTTTACTTTCTTTTACGCAAGTACAATAATGTATTATGGTAATCATGAAAACTTTCGACCTTCAGATTTTTAGAGATTTATCTTGAGGTACCTGATTCCGAAAAAGTGGGTTTCGAAATGGGGTCTGTCTGTCAGTCTGTGTCTTCTCTAAAGCCCAAACCGAGTGATCGGGCCTAATATCTATTTCTTAGTGTAAAAATAGAAAATGAAATTGCGAGTAAAAATCATACCTATCTTAATTTAACCGTAAAACAATAAACAAGCCACCAAAATGATATTTTCAATTTCATAGCTCTTTAAGAGTTCCCAGCTTCTCCAAACTTTTATGTATGTGGTCAAATAGGTCCTACAGACGAAAATGCAAAGGCATCTTGTGAAGGTAACGAATATATCTAAACAAAAAGAGCTATTTTTAGTTGTGGTTATTGGCAAATAACGTATTTTAAATCGTTTCGAACCCGTAAATTGACTGAAAACTATTTGAACATGCAAAATTATAAAATGTGGGTGTTTCATTATATTTGGTTAAATGGCTAATTAGTTATGATATTACTATACAATCAGGCATGGTTAGAGTTTATATTCTTATTTTCTTTAAATCAGTGGCGTAACTAGATACCCGAAACGAGATTTCCTCTATTAGTTCAAATTTAAGATTAGATATCTCAGATTAAGCGTAAAATAGACCACCTTCTCAAATTTGCAGAACGATATATTTCTAGAAAATTTTTAAGAAAATGCGGTACTCTAATTTTTAGAAAAGAAGAAAACGTTCATGGTGCTATTAAATATTTTCTTAAGTTAGGCTCAATAATTCCTTATCGGTTCTGACTCCGTAGAAATAAAAAAAAAATGTCATTTGGTTCGGACCGATATTCAAATTGAGAAGTAAATTAGCTAAACTCGTTTGAAATCAAACTTTCTATACTTCAACCGACAACAATTTTAGTGTTTGCCGCGTTGATTTATTTGTATTATAAGTTATGCTTAACTAAAAGTTTACCCCTTTTGCATTTCAAATTCAAACTTTTACAAATCAAATTGAGCCTTTAGTCAAACCAATTCAACCTTTTACAAACAAGTTTTGTAAATGAAATTTATCGGTTTCTTTTGGAAAACTACATATTTTAAATATAAGGAAAATACAAATAATAACTTAATTTTGCAACTAGTGATGGCGTTTTTATTTTGGTTGTTTTTGGTGTGCTTTTCCTGATTAAGGTAATTCTCGCTACCCGATTTTATATCCGCTTGCCTCAGGTTACAGCTCTTGATCACTATTAAAAATTTCTCGAGAATTTTGGAGTTTAACATGGAAATGAGGTGCGTAATGTTTGAGACTTAATTGATGATTCAGGGTTATGAAACAGTCAGGTTATTCGAGAATTTTAGAGCCTATTCGAAGAATACGATTGATCGATATTAAACAAATTACCCCATAAGATCCGATGGCTCTATTCTTATTGCATATCATTTGGTTAAGCTTAGCCTTAGCTTGCTTAGTAGTATTAGTAAGATTAAGTTACTTGACAAATGATTACATATTTGATCCACATTCAAAATTTTCGTAGGTTTTTTAGATTTTTACAGTCCTTTCGATTTCCTGAAGGTTATTCAAAATTTTTCAAGAATGTCGGTGATTAGCACGTATATAATTTCCTTTGGTTTTACATACTTACGGATAATTTGAAATTTGAGAACTTTCAAGAATATTTAAGATATTCAAATGGTTCGGTTTGAAAAGTTCTGAAAACTAAAAGCTCTCAATAATTTATATTGAGCACAACTATTCTAAATCATACCCAAATTCCGTCGTCCTTTGTTATATCAAATTTGGCAGTAAAATGATTTGTTTAAAAAGATTCATTAAGTGAAAGCTCTTAAAACTAAAGGTCTTCAACATTTTTAAAATACATAATTTATGCTCATAAAACATTTTAGAAGTTAAGATCAAACCCAAATAGTATGAATTAATTGTCAAAGTTATTGAAAACAAATATTCTAAATATATTCCACAATCCCACCTTCCTTTAAACTATCAAATTTCAGAATAAAAAGTAAATGATTTGGGTTAAAAAAGTTACGATATTGAAAGCTTCTAAAACTTAATGATCGACTTTTTTGGAAATAAAAAATAAAACATTTTAACAAAAACCTCAAATTATGAAAAGGCTCAAAAATGATAAGTTCAAACCCCAAAAACTATAAATTGATTATCAATTTTTAACTAAATTTTGGGATAAATTGTTTAAAAAGATTTGATCAGTGAAAGCTCTTAAAATTAAAGCTATTGAAACTTTTTGCAAATACATATGTTTTGCACATAAAACATTCCAACAAAACCCTGAAATTATTAAAAGGCTCAGAAATGGTAAGTTTAAATCCAAATAGTATACATTAATTAACAAGCAAAAAGCTCATAGGTATAAAAAAATATTCTGAATTTATCCCAAAATGTCGTCGCTCTATTTAATACCAAATTTCAGAGTAAAATGATTTGATTCAAAAAGCTTCGATACACGGAAGCTTATATTATATTACCAAGTTTCCTAGTAAAATTAGTTTTACTAAAAGCTCTTGATAATTTATATTGAGAGCAAATATGAATACTAAATTATCCCTAAATTTTGATACTCTTTATAAAATCGAATTTCTAAGTAAAATGTTCTGGTTTAAAAAGCTTTTCTAATTTAAAGCTCTTAAAACTAATAGTTCTTCACATTTCTCGCAAAACATAATTCTTGCTCATTAAACATTTTAACTAAAATCTGAAATTTCGATAAGGCTCAAAAATGTTAAATTAAAACCCAAAAGTTATAAATTAATTAAAAATCGTAAAGCTGATTGAACACAAATATTATAAATGTATCCTTAAATACCAGCTTCCTTCATAATATCAAATTTTATAGATTAATGGTTTCGTTTGAAAGCCTCTTAAAACTAAAAGCTCTTGTTGATTGAGAATTAACTACGAGAACAAATATTCTAAATTTAACCAAAAATATCGTCACCCTTTTTACTATCAAATTTCTGAGTGAAATGATTTGGTGTCGGAAACTAATATAGGTACTTCTTATACTTTCTGCCGTAGGCACTTGGCGAAACACACTTAATACACACATTTTTAAAATTTTTTTAAAAACACTTGTTAAATATTTCGCAAAATTACAAAAGGTTTAAAAAATCACTCGATCGATTTCGGCTTATTAGGCCATCATCAGGAGTATCTCAGTTTAGTAGATACTCCTGATGATGGCCTAATAAGCCGAAATCGATCGAGTGATTTTTTAAACCTTTTGTAATTTTGCGAAATATTTAACAAGTGTTTTTAAAAAAATTTTAAAAATGTGTGTATTAATATAGGTACGTGAAATCTCTTAAAACTATCAGCCCGACATTTTTTGCAAATACATAATTTTTGGTCATAAAACGTTTTAAGAAAAATCTTAAACTAAGAAGATTCTCCAAAATGTTAAGTTCAAATACAAAAAGTATAAATTAATTATAAAGCTCATTGAAAACAAATATTATTTTCTAAATTTATCTGAAAATACCACTTTCCTATATAATATCAAGTTTCGTAGTAAAATGGTTTGGCTTCAAAACCTCTAAAACTAAAAGCTTTTGATGATTGATGATTAATTTTGAGATCAAATATTCTAAATTTTAGCCAAAATTCCGCTACCATTTGTAAAATCATATTTCTGATTAAAATGGTTTGGCTAAAAAAGCTTTGATTATTGAAAGCTTATAAAATTGAAAGTTGTTGATTTTTTGCAAATACATAAAACATTTTAGCAAAAACCTAAAAGTATGAAAAAGGCTTAACGATTACAGTTAAGTTAAAACCCAAACTTATTTAAATTAATTATTAAACTTAAAACTAATTGACAATTTTTGCAAATTCATATTTTATGCTATAACATTTTTTTACAAAAGTTACAGATAATTCGATAATTGAGAACTTTCAAGAATATTCAAGATTCTTTAAAAATTCTACGTTTTTGAAATTTTTGATTCTTTATCGATATATAGTATTTTACAAGATGTTTCATGTCACCTGCACACTCTCGAAATCAGATACTTTTAATTAATGCGGGACTAGACAATAGGAAGAAATAAGTTTTGCACTTAAAGCAAGCATGTGAAGCTAGCCCAGATTTTTGTAGCCTTAAAAACAAAAAGTTCCATCAGGCCTCCCTCTGAAAAAAATTATAAAGCGCTCCATAGCTCAAATCTTTAACTAATTTTTCCAACGGTTTCAAAATTTGGAGGAATTATTTATTAGAGGTTCATTTTGAGTTTTGACCAGTGTAACTAGCAAATTTAGATCGATCCTCCAATAACTTTTTGGCCAAGGTATTGTTTTTCAATTATTATTTTTTAATATGCCAAAAGTCTTAACCCGTAAAGTGCGTCGTGGAAAAGTTGCATGGAAAGAGTGGTGTGTTCCAGCGGACCGCAATTTCATATTAATTATTTTTTATTCAATTAGAACGATACTAAAAATTTCGATTTGGAAGATACTAAAAATTTCAGAAAAAAATTAAACGGAGTGGGGATAATTTTTATTGTTGAAAAGTATAGCGGTCTCACGGACCGCACAACGCTCTTTACGGGTTAATATTGTGCAAAATGGTTTTTTGCTAAATACTGTGATTTTAATCAAAATTTCCGGGTATCGAAATTATAAAAAACTACCAATTTTCCGAGATTTTGCTTCTGGGAATTCTCGGAAAGGACCCACTACTAGGAAACATTGGAATATACGTACAGTTTTCCTAATAAAAACTCTGCTCCTCAATCGTTCAGTGTTATTTGGCTTTAGGCTATTAAATTCCAAAGAAGATGGCAGGCCGTTATTATGATTCTTAAGTTTGACAAATGTAGAGAACTACTTCGGATTACGCCGTAAGCCGTCCTCTAATTGAATTATGTATTTGTAGTAAAGGAAAATATTTTTACAAAGATTTAAACTGAATGTAATCAATAGCGCCCAAAGTTTCTGTCAAATTTATTATAAATGGGGGGAGAGGCTCAAGTTGATTGAGTTCATTACGAATTTAAAACATTTGATTATTAATTTAACGGATAAATTTAGCAAAATATATTAGAGTTAACTACTGAGCTGTTGATATCACTATTTGAAAGAGTAATTGTCAAATACTTTTCAGCTAAAAGAATTTTATTGAATTGTTGGCTTACTAGAGAACTAATTTCCCAGGTCAATTAACAGCTGGTGTACCACAACGAATTTCATTTTCCAAATTTGTTTTATTCATCAATTGCAATAGTTTCCGGCCGGTTGCACCTACCACTCGTAAGTTTTGAATGGTAATTTCCTTTACTAAGTTCGAAGTCAATGTTGCATTTGAATGAAGAAATGGTATTTTTTTTTTTAGATATATTCAAATCTTAGCCTAAAATTATTTTAATTTTAAATATTAACCAATGTTAACACCTATTATTTGTGTTAGTTGAATAAAAATTTAACCTAAACTATCCCTTCCTAGAAGATTTTATAAGAGTTTATGATCGACCTTTAGTAGTAGGTACTTATGTTACTTCAAATATGTGTATTTAATTAGAAAGAAATACAATTTTTTTTTTTAAATGACATCAACATTTTTATTTTCAATTAACGAATTTTCGACACACACAGTGGTCTAATTTTATGGAGCTACATCATAATTAAAAACAGCGCTGATTGCCACTATATTCGATACTAATATTTTGAAATTGCTTTTTCGATCTAATTAGTAATTAAATTTAATTCAATACAATGGATGCATCTAAATTCTGTTTTTAGTATAATTAATGATTAAATAGATTCCGAAGCAAGGCTTGATCATATAAAATAATGTAAACTTAAGTTGGATCAATAAGCGATGCTAATAGCATCGTAAAGCTATATCACAAAAATTTTAAACTATATGTACATCTAAATCTGCCAAGGCTTATAGCGATCTGCTGACGTAAATGCTTAATCTAAATACCGTAAATTACGTGAAGAATTTATGCTCCTAAATGGAGTTATTTCATTTTTCTGGAAGTCGCTAGTTTTTTTGGGAACTTGTGAAATATCTGATTATGAATTAATTCCTAAATGAAGTATTTTTGGGAGTTATTTCATTTCTGTTTAAAATCGAAATACCGAAAATTTGTGTTCTACTTATGAAGATTTTATTTTTTTAGGTGCTGTAGATGATGAAGAAAAGTTAGTGTTTTGAAAAGTTATTTTAATTCCTTTTATACCTTATAGTTCACCTAGACTGCGGTTTAATAAATCCGACGTTGCTTAATTAGATGAGATACTCTATAAAACAAAACGGGATTAGCAAGAATTGGGGTTAAAATTCACCAAATCCGATTTATTAAATCGCAGTGTGTCAATGGTATTAAACTGTTGTTAGGCTATTGTTAAAATACAGATCTCATTGGATGTTTGAAGTTGTTTTCTGATTGGCCTGAGAAATAATGAAGAGGATTGGGAATTTAAGTTCAATTGCTAAATGCTTCGTCTAGCGTTTTGTTTGAAGTTTTATTACTTTTTTTGGCTTAGGACCAACAAAATTATTGGATACACACATTTTTAAAAATTTTTAAAAACACTTGTTAAATATTTCGCAAAATTACAAAAGGTTTAAAAAATCACTCGATCGATTTCGGCTTATTAGGCCATCATCAGGAGTATCTACTAAACTGTAAAAATAAAAATGTAGTTAGATATATATATATAGTTGGAAAAAGCAAAAAGTGAAACCAAAATATACCAATAAAAATATGTGGGAGTGGTAAACAATAAAATTGGTGACAGCAATAAACATTAAAAATTAAAAAAGGGGTGAGTTAAACACAGGTAAAATTGGTGAGAGCAATAAACATTCAAAAATAAAAATTAAAAGGGGGGTGAGTTAAACACAGGTATATGATTATTGATTAGTCAACGGTCGAATAACAAAATTCCAGATGTTGATTTTTTTTTTTTTTTTTTTTTTTTTTTTTTTTTTTATATTTTTTTTTTATTTTTTTTTTGAAAAAATACCTGTGTTTAACTCACCTCCCTTTTAATTTTTATTTTTGAATGTTTATTGCTCTCACCAATTTTACCTGTGTTTAACTCACCCCTTTTTTAATTTTTAATGTTTATTGCTGTCACCAATTTTATTGTTTACCACTCCCACATATTTTTATTGGTATATTTTGGTTTCACTTTTTGCTTTTTCCAACTATATATATATATATATCTAACTACATTTTTATTTTTACAGTTTAGTAGATACTCCTGATGATGGCCTAATAAGCCGAAATCGATCGAGTGATTTTTTAAACCTTTTGTAATTTTGCGAAATATTTAACAAGTGTTTTTAAAAATTTTTAAAAATGTGTGTATTAAGTGTGTTTCGCCAAGTGCCTACGGCAGAAAGTGTAAGAAAAATTATTGGAGATGATTACAAATGTAATTCTGGAAAAGAAGATTACTTATAAAATATTCTGGAAAATGAAGATTTCCATTCTAATTTTAAAACTAATTCTCCATATTCCAGAGATATTTAAAATTTATTCTATCTTTTCCAGATTACAAAATTGAGTCTTATTTCATTTCATTTATTGGGATTTATTTAATAACGAACTATTTCAATTGTTGATATTGGAATAATAATACATATTTGGAATTATTTCATTCTGTCATTTAGGAAATGCAAGTATTTCATATAACTCCGAATTAAAATATAAAAATTGGTTCTTATTTCATTGGAGTTTTATTTCATTTTATATAGGCGATAACGTGATGCTCGAATTGCATTTGGCCATTTCATCCTCATGCCAAAAATCTGAAAAAAAATCATTGCATTATAGCAATTGAAGGAGAAAACAGAAAATGATCATGGCACTGGTTCCTTATATTCTCTTTATAACTGAACTCCCTAAGTCAAACCTAACAGCGAAAACCAAATAAATTCATTGCGGTGTTTCCCGTCCATATTTGTCCACCTCATCTACATGACAAAAATCTGAAAAGACCAAAGGTTTAACACGTGATTCCATCAAGACGCCATACCTTCTACTGACATCGATGACGATGGATTGAAAACAAATCTTCACAAGGTCGAAAAATGCGTACACGTATTTTGGAAATATTATTGGTTCTTCAAATATGACCAGCAACGAACATCCAGGCAAATTCAATGCAAATAACAAGGTGATCAGCAACCGCCCATGCGACGCAATCTTTGACAAATTATTGACAATGATTACGTTTGTGTTGTAACAGTTAAATGGAAAGATACAAAATATAAATGGCTAATTGTAAAGCGGTTGGGATAATAAGAACCCAGCACATCGGCCTTTTGAAATGCAGAATAGAAAAATGAACCATATAGCACTAGCATAAGGGGATATTGAGAAGTCGAGCATCTGAAATTTCTTGTAACACTCAATAGCAACTAATATTTTATTCAATTAAATTTTATTTAGCCAGTTAACTAATTTAGAATTATATTTCAAGTTCATCACGGTTTAGTGTTGATTACTGAATCAATACCTATCAGCCAGTGTTGTGCCGCGTAATCTACATGGCGTAATTACACGATTGTCTACACGTGTAGACAATGCATGTAGACAATTCAATAAATTACGTCGACAATGTAGACAATGCCGACAATGTAGACAATGCGGCGACAATACACAGCAACAAATTTTTTTGATAACTTCATATTTAAGTGGAATTAATTCAAAAGGCACGTGCATAGTTTAAAGTGTAATATTTGTATATTTGATTCATTTGGCGCAGTCTTATCATTTTAAATGCCAGAATACTGTGCTTAAAAATTACAAAAATTTCATATTAAGTGTCTTGTGTTATTAAAAATGAAACATGTTAAAGTTTAACTTGTACGTATTTATATCAATTGAAATGTAGTAAATTTATGATCTAATTTAATTTCAAAAACATTTAGTGCCCTAAAGATTTATTTATAGTGAATTTTACATACAATTTATGCAAAGTTTAAGCACAGTATCCTGTTATTTAAAATGGTAAAACTGTACCAAATTAATCAAATATATAAAACTCACACTTTTAATAACGTATTGGATTAAATAGATTCCCCAATAATTACAATTTTAACAAATAAAAATAAAAATTACTCGGACACTATTTCCGTGTAACTTCATAAAGCAAGTTTATGTTGTAGTTCACTTCTGTCTGCTGGAGCACATCGTAGGTCGTACCATATTCGTCAATAGTTTTACTCAATTTTAAACGTAAAGACATTTTTGGTTTGTTTCTTTGGTTTGGCAAGTTTTCTGAAAACTTTGCTTCTAATTCTTTCTCGATATCTGCACACAATTCATCTTTAATCCTGAGGGAATAATATACGTGTAACAATTTTTTCGATCGCTCGAAAGTTAGACGATTCCTTGTTGGCGAATGCACGTGTGCCCAGCCAGAAAATAATATTTCTTCAATTTGTGCTGATGACGCCGGAATTTTAAGGAATTGCTTTGCCATTTGCGATAAAATGGGATGCTTTATTTCATCCATGTTCAAATTTAATTGGCAATTTAAGATCTAACCATAAATTATCCGCATCGGTAATTGAAAATGAAGACGATTGGCACATATTAATGAGATGGCATATGGGTTCGAACATCTGTAAACTTTCCTTCACCCTTTCAATGAACTGATCGTCAGAAATGAGTTTAACAACGTCTTGTTTAACTTTTTTAATTTATTAGATTCAGCTGCTACGATCTTCATCTGCTCCAAGTTCTTGATTAGGGAATGGTAAGCATCTCTGTATGAGCACCATCGTGCTTGTATTCTTTGAGTACAGTTTGTAGTCACCTTCTCTGTTATTGCTATATTCAATACGTCCTTTGCCAATAAGTTGGCGGTATGGCTATTGCAAGTACTATGCAATAAAACGTGGTTTTTAAGTTTTTCTATTTTGACCATAGTACCTTCTTGCATTATCGGAAACAACCGTATACTTTAGCGTTGTATAGCTGCTTAGCAATGTCTACCGAGTCCAGAAAAATTTTGGTTAATCTTGCTCCTGTTTCGCTTTCACCTGTTAGGTACCAAGCTTGTAAGAAGGCTTGCTCGTCAATGGCATGATGCAGCATAGATGTGTTGCTCGAACTGTTTTTCCAACCATCTATTAATAGCACTGACTAATCAGAAATGCTGGCTTTAGCATATGAACTGCATTTTGGATACGCATTGTCTAATAAAGTCGTGGATAGTGCTTTTCTTCCTGGAAGGTAAGTAGCGTAAGCTGATCTTAACTATTTAATTAATGACTTAATATGTTTCGATTGAACCAATCTCTCCTCATTTAACTCCATCTCTTCTTTTACACTCAATTTGTCAAATTATTTTGCAACTACTGAATTTGCTTTATTGAATTTTTTTAAAGTTCTGTTCTGAATTTATGAGGTTATGAAATTGTACCCAGTCCAATTGTACCAACAATCTCAACAATTATTCTTAGCGTTTTTTTCGTATCCTTGAGAAATTATAGCATATAGTACTTCGTTAAACCTATAATGTTTTATTTTTGGTCTCCTTGCTCTAGGTTATCAATTCTAGCTATATGGTTGATTTAGGAACTTCAAATATAAGCGTAGTTTGCAGAAGTAATTAAATCTATACATAGGAAAAAACAACAAGAAAAGTTTGATTGTCTACGAATTTTCTACATTGTCTACACATTGTCTACATTGTCTACATATTGTCTACATTGTCTACGTCAAAAACAATTGTCTACGCTATTGTCGACACTTACATGTAGACAATCTTAAATTACGTGTAGACGCACAGCACTGCTATCAGCAATAACTTCGGATTTAAGTGCTGAATAAAACCGCGGTAAATAAAAACAAAAAATCAAATGTACATCCCGGGAATATGTAACTCATATCACTAAACTAAAAAAGATTATTCACTCTAAAATATTTTATTACAGGTAATTTTTTTTATATCGGTAGCCTGAAAATATTAGTTACCTGCGCCGCTGCTCTAAATATGGTTCAACAGAGGTAAAGTCCAAATAGGTCGCTTATTCTAAAAGTAATAAATAGATTTTTGGAAAATATTCGATTAAGATGACCTCAAACAGTTGAGATTTGCTTATATGATGTGTTTTAATATTCTCTAAACTGTTTTATTACCATTTAGATTTAACCTAAGGAGGGTACTTTTATGTTTATATGAACAAGCACGGTGTCCATAAGACGGAATATCAATGTTAAAATCACATTTTTATTATTGGTATTAAGATAACTTTTTATTGAAAATAGTTTTAGTGATATTGTTTAATAGCCTTAACAATAAACCCAATTTTTAGTTTTAGTTTTTAGTGGGATTTAGAATTTATACACGGACATTTGGTAAACTTTCTTCATTTTACGAAGATGTATATTACCGGCTTTTATCGCTCAAAAATCAAATAATTTTTAAGATACACATGTCAGTGCCACCAAGTGACCCAAAAACTTGTAATTTTAATTTAATGAGCCACTTACATAGCTAGTTTAACAAGTTCCGCCCATGACGTGATTCCCTCGACTTATATAGGTTGTCACACTTCTAAAACAAAACAAAATTACAATATCAAGATTTGCAATGTCATGCCCATTGCTCAATGAATAGAGTGTCATTTAATATTCTAAAGCAGCTACTTATTCATTATTTAAATATAATTCGCGAATACACACATACGAAATAAAAAAAAAGGGTGTATTGACCCTTTTGTAGAGCGCGACGCGTTGCTCGCGTGTTATATTCATGAAATAATGTTTAACAAAAAATACATTGAAAAAACCCAAAAATCTATACGGTGATTGCTCATCAAAAATGAATTAAACAAAATTATTTTTTATTGAAATATGCCAGAGGTGTGACTTTACTTGTTGTTGTTTTTTTTTTGCTATAAACTTTTCATTTCCGTGATATTAAATATTTGAGTTACACGCGGTCTGAAGTGGATGAAGCGAACGTCAAAATTAGATGATGAGTGAATGAGATTGTTCGTTTTGACGTTTATCTTTTTATATTTTTGACTTTATTATCATTTTCAGTTTCTTGAGGGACCTTCTGAGATCAGCTTACATTGTAAGATAAATATTTTTTGTTCAACATTTCTTAAATCTCTAGCGTTTAAAGCATCGTCATTCGATTTTTAGGTTTTTAGAGCCGTTTTATTTGCATTTTGAAACGATGCGACAAATCATCACCATATCAATGTATCTGACTTTTTGTCAAGAATTAATGAGATTGGTACGGGATAGGATTTCGATTATATGACTACAACAAAGTTTCAAGCAAACGATGAAGAATTTATAGTAATTGTCTAATCGCAATAATAATTCAAAATACTACAAGAATATGTATCAGGGCAAGCTGATTATTTTGTTCCTAAGTATCGAACACGGTCTGCTAAAACTTGCCTGAATTGTACACGAACTAAAGTCCAGCCCGCAATCCAACACCTATGTCGCATAATGCCAGCATGCGATGAACCTCTGTCAATTTCTCTAATCATGGCGATGGATCTCTTAAATCAAACATCCAAATTTTGTGAATTAATCGTTATTCTATCGTTTATTATGCCGAAGTAGAATTTTGAGAGCAATTTAATTTTATATATTTTCTTCCTGCATGTAACTCATAAACGTAGTAACTAAATTGGTCAATCCTTAAATTATTCATCTGTATTTTATGAAATGATTATTATTGTGAGCCGTTTTTAAACTTAGTAGTAATTTAGTTAATAGTTTAGTATAATCGTTTTTAAAAATTAATATAATTTTGACAATATGGAGGTTTGATCTAAGTTATCCTAAATTTGTTTAACACAATTTATAGAGTACATAATTACAGGCAGATATTATTCAAGGCTAAATTTGTTCCAAAAATTCCACTTTGACACAATAAACGATGATAAATATTCAATTTAGTAACTACAGTTTATGAATTACATGCAGGAAGTGAATATGTCCGATTGAATTTTGCAGATTTTGAATTTTTTTGGCTGATTTTCAAAACAATCGCTTTTCTATGAAATGTATGGAAATAATCAAGTAATCTACATACAAGTTGGAACAACAAATGTCCCGAAACTCACTATAAAAGTATCAAGTACCGCAATTGGAGCACAATTGCAGATTTTGGATTTTTGGATTAGAATTTGTTGATTTATTTTGCAGGTAGTGGTAAAAATGGAGTGGATGTAAAACTTACTGTTTCTTTGGACTATTTTAAAAGAAAGAAAGTAATTGGAAAGACGAATGTAAAACCAATGGTAATGTTAAAAGTAAAGCGTTATCGATACAGGTAGAGGGAAAGGTAAAGTTATTAGTAAAATTTATGGTAAATACAAAATAAATTCATTGTGTGATTGATGTAGTCATCTTAGCATATATTTTATAGAAATTGAGTTTTCTGTGTCATGAACATTTATTATCCAGAAGTCTGAATATGTCCAATGATGTGAATTCTCCATTTTTCTGGTTTATATGTATACCTATCGTGAGGATAGCTAGGTCAATTTTCTATTTTTATGGATGTGTATGTCATTTATGTTCAAGTTTACTGAGCCTTTATAAATTCCTGTATTGTATAATTTTATTAAATTTTTCCATTTCTGAAACTTTTTAACATTCGCCTATAGTTCTTATGAATTGGTTTCGGAATTATTTCAATTATGTCCTCGGTTTTGTACAACAGACGTTCATCTTTTTTTAGCCATTTCAATCGAAACTGACCAATGAAGCTGATAGAACTTATCAACGCTTTATCATCCGCTACCGTATTAACAATACCTGGGAAATATTTCTGCTCATATATAACAAGGTATGTCATAGCTACCAGCTTTAATATCTGGAACACTTATCGTTTTTGTTTTTAAGTTAGGTTCCTCCAAAAGTTGTTTTCATAATTTTATTTTTATTTTGTTTAAGTTGGCCTTTTTTACCGATGTCTGTTTCTTTATCCTTTCTATCCGCTTTTACGTTTTCCTCATTTTCTTTGGTGAGCTGTTTGTTTTTGTAATATGCAAACCATTCATCTGAAATTGCCACGCTTGGTCTTTTAATTCATGCACGTTTGATAGGCAACTTGCCTTTATTTTCATTTAGCCAAAAAAAAAGATAATTTGTGAGAGTTGCATCAGTGAGCAAAAGAGAGTCTACATCCAAATTGAGCGATCTGGGAATATTCCCTATATTAGGAATATCAGCATACTTGTGCTCTCCAAACGGCTTTCAAGGAACGAAAAACGGCTACATCCATTGGCTGTAACAGTTGAGTTAAATTTGGATAAAGCGATACTAAGATGATCTGGTGATCTCTGCAAAATTCACTGACGTTCATCGTCAAGTGAAGAATGTCCGTCTACAAAGAGTATCACTGGCCGTTCGATTTGATTTCATCGAGCCACTTGTTGAACACATTAGCAATATACTTAGAAAATGACTTACCAGTCATCCAACCGTTATTGGATCGTCCAAGTCCCCAACCTTTGGAGTACTATGAACCACCGAGTATGGAATATACGTTCTTGCGTGTGTAATATCATCGGTTATGGTACCATTCCTGCAGCGTTGCCAACCGCAAGAGCCCGCCACAGAATGCGTTACCTTGGCACCTTTTTAACGAGGATGTCCTCATATTTTCGAGAAAAATATAAAACGGTTTCATCCTTGTTGAATATTCTAGAACGATTAGGCACGTCACCCTCATAACCATATGCTGATAGGAAAGAAGCCACTTCTCCATGCTGTTACCGACCAACTATGTGACTGCACGTTTTCAAAAACGGATAGGCTCAACGGCTGGGGGGTCTTTGTCACATTGTTCATTGGTGGTACAAACCATACGTGCAAAAAAAAACACAAAAAAAGAACGAACAACAACATGGTAAAAGGGCCATCCTGTGAACATCATCACCACCAATAAAAAAAAATCTACTCCATTATGAAAGTTACAAATTTATATTCAAGAAAAAAAATCTGAATTAGAACAAATTTTGAATATAATTAAATTAAATCTACATTTACACTTAAACACTAAGTCAAACTTATTTTCATGAGAAAAGGAACAAATCATCTAATTTAGCCGCGAATATAATAAAAAAAACTCACCAGACAGTTATCCAAAGAGTACTCCTTGTTTTTGTCCGCGTGCTGAAAATTTCTAAAAAAAACTTTACACTAAATTCACTATGATTTGTCTTTTTTTTCTTATGAAAACTCAATTTTAATTCATTTACAAAAATAATTTTTTTAGACTAATTTTACAACAACTTGCACTTATTTTTTTTTGTACTTTTCCGTTTGTTTTTTTTTTTTTTTTAAAGCAAGATTAAACTGTTTCACACAGTTGTTGGTGCTCTAAATAAAGTAATTAAATTTTCAATATCAACATATAAACTAGGATATATGCACTTTGATATAACTAAAACTAAACTAAACTCTAAACACTATACGGAGATTTTTATATTTGAAATCCCGAAACAAATCCCGAAACTTCTGTTGTGTTGCACCCGCTTGTGTTACCACCGCTTTGTAATTTTAGCGAGCAAAAACCATATTACTGGCACAAGAATAAATGTCTTCACAATTTCAATTGAAGAAATCTAATCTAAAGGTAAGTTTTGTTGTACGAATTGTACAAAATGAGAGGCCTGAATCCCTCGTCGTCACCTGATGGTTATATTCCTCTTTTGTGGATTTCTTGCGGTATCTGTTAAATCCACGATATATATTTATTACAACAATATAATCAACTCTAAAAATTGTGAGAATAGCTTACCAAATATTATTTACTTTACAATTTTTGTTTGCAACGTGTACTTGCACAATTATGTACATAAGTACATAAAAACCAACAAAAAAAAATTTGTATTTTACAAAAAAAAATTTAATAATTTATTGGCACGTCTGTTACGGTCGGCTTGGCCTCTCAAATTAATTGGCCTTATGATAATATTGACAACAACACTGAAATTTCCCCTATTCAACCACCTATTACTCTATTCTCCCCACCTACGCTATTTAAGTTAAAAAAAAAATCCGCTGATCATTTGATCTACATATATACAAATGTGCATAGCAATAGGTATCGCACGATCCATCATTCAGATGACTCACCCCACATAGCAACAGAAAATCCGCTTAGCATTACAGATACAATAAAACAATTATATAAAAAAAATTCAAAATATTGAGGTCATTGACCGAAGATACAATCATACTGATAAATATCTTTGGTTGTTGTTGCTGTTTTCTACTTGTTTTGATTTATCTGTAATCTGTATTATACGTCACCATCGTTAGGTACATCGTCAAGATTTTTGCCTGCTTGTTAAAACTAGCACATCCGTAACAGGACAGGTTCTACGGTTTGATTCTAAATAAAACTGCTAGAAGCTGAAAAAATACCGGATGATGTGGTTACATAAAAATTGCAATAATTCAATGATAAATAAAAGTTGATGTTCATTTGTAGTCTGATTATAGTTCACTCAAGTCATTTTCGAATATCCTTCCCATGAAATACTCCCAATAATTGGCCATTAGTGTCTTCTACCTTATAGTTCACATTACCAATTTTCTCTTTAATTTTACCTTTCACAAATTGAGGAGCAAATTTAGCACAAAACTTCTTCACAGCATCACTCTGCGGATGAGTTCTGATATACACCGTTTGACCAACATCAAAGGATTTATTCTGCGATCGTAAATTGTATCTGTTGGAACTTTTAACATATGCACTTTCTATATCCTTTTTTACTTGGTCGTGGATTAGTGAGAGTCTTGCCGGCAGTGGTAATATTATTTCACCCTCGGATATTTCGCCAAGATCTTTTAAAATCTTGTAATCTGATCCATGATTTATTCGATGGTACCCGAACAATAGAAAATGTGGTGAATTTTTGACCGTTTCATGCACTCCATTTCTCAATGCCGATGCTATTTCGTGCAAGTATTTGTCCCAAAGCGTATGTTTATCGCGGATATATGACCTTATCGCGGCCAATATTGATCTATTAACTCGTTCGGACAAATTAGATTGTGGTGCATATACTGCGGTTTTCGAATCCATGACACCATACTCTTGTAACAATAATTTGTATTCGGCGCTTCTAAACTGTGGGCCATTATCGGAGTGAACGGTTTGCGGCACTCCAAACACGCAAAAGATATCATTTTTCAGAAAGTTAACTATTTGCTGTGATGTACCCTTGCTCATTGGTTTTAGAACTACGAACTTGGTCAAATGATCTAAAACAATAAGAATCATTGTATTTCCTAGACTTGAACGTGGATAGGGCCCCAACAAATCCACATATACTCTTTGCCATGGTCTGTCGATCTGGAACATTTTACCTAATGGTGGGTTCATTGTATGGTTGGGAGCTTTTGTCGTTTTACATGTTTCACATTGCGCTATGTAATCTCTTACGTGTCTTGCCATACCAGGCCAGAAATAGAATCTACGTAGTTTCTCTAAGGTCTTCGCCACTCCTCCGTGAGATGATAATGGGTCATCATGTTCTTGTTTAATCAGATTTTCTTGTACCTTTGATGGCACCCATAGCTTCCAAGTAGGTATATCGGTTAGCTGTTGTGTTCTTTTTGGCTCGAGTCTGATATATATTATCTCTTTCTCAATTCTAAAGGCTGGAAATTTTGTTGGCTCGTTCTCTATTTTTGTACGAAATTCCACATACTCCTTTTCAGAAAATACATCCGATTGCAAATCAATTTGCGCTGTTAATTTAATTATACTGGCTAGATGCTCTTCTTTCGTATCGCAATATATTCTGGAAAGCATATCTGGAACAACATTCTCACTTCCCTTTTGATGTTCAATCTTAAAATTAAACCCCTGGAGTTTCAAACTCCAACGGGCCAATCGTCCACTCAGGTCTCTTTGCCCCATAAGCCATTTCAGACTCGCGTGGTCCGTAATCACCGTAAATTCATGGCCTTCGACGTAAGGTCGAAATTTGTTGACGGCTAAAATTGCTGCTAAACACTCCAGTTCGGTAACTGTGTAATTTCTCTGCGCTTTATTTAGCTTTTGCGACATGAAAGCTATCGGTCGCTCATTGTCTTCATGATCGTGTTGATAAAGCACAGCACCTACACCTTCCGTGCTTGCGTCACATCGAATCCAAAATGGTTTGTCATATTCTGGATTTACCAAAACCGGAGCAGAAGTTAACAATTTTTTTAAAATTCGGAATGCTTCATCTGCTTTTTCAGTCCAAACAAACTTGCCTTTTTTTAAACAATCCGTGATGGGTGCGGTTACCGTTGAGAAATTCAATATAAACCGTCGGTACCATCCTGCCATACCGAGAAGACGTCTGGTCTGCTTTACACTTTCTGGAGGTGGTAGGTTTATCACTGCCTCTATTTTCTGCGGATCCGGCCTAAGTCCCATTTCGCCCACCAGATATCCCAAGTAGCGTATCTCCCTCATTGCAAATTTACTTTTGTCAATGTTAATGGTTAGTCCCGCCGTCCGTAATAGGTCTGCAACCAACTCTAACAGCTCAAAGTGATCCTTCAATGTGGCGGTGATGATCAGTAGGTCGTCCAAATAAACGAATACTCTATCGTGGAGCTCGTGTGGTATTACCTGATGCATCAACCGACACATTGACTGAGCCGCATTGCACAGTCCAAACGGCATCACTTTGAACTGGTAGAGCGGTCGCCCTGGTACAGTAAAAGCTGTCTTGTCTCGTGATGATTCCGTTAGTGGTATTTGCCAAAAGGCGTCTTTTAAGTCCAATCCAGTAATGTATTTAGTCTCTGTTAGCCTGCCAAGAAGTCCGTCTATTAAAGGGAGGGGATACGCGTCCTTTTCTGTAACAGTGTTCAGTTTCCGTGCGTCTAAACAAAGTCTTGTCTTCCCGTTTGGTTTACGTACAATGGTTACTGGTGAGCTCCATGCACTCTTGCTGATTTCGATTACCCCTAGGTTAAGCATACGGTCGATCTCTTCATACAAAACTTCTTGCACGGCCGGTGAAATGGGGTAGTACCGTTGCTTTATCGGTTTCACGCCTTTTTGGATTATGATGTCGTGTTCGTGTAAATTTGTTTTCCCTAGTCCTTCTTTAGTAAATGACGGAAATAGTTCTATTATGCGACTTAATTCTGCTTGATCCTTTTGGTTTAACTTGTGTGCATTACTATCTTGCGTATTTTGGTCGTCAATCTCGTTAATTGCCATCTTCGGAAGAATATGAAATTTCTCCCAGAAATCAATTCCCAAATAGATCAATGATTGTAGGCTTGGAACTATGCAAAATTTTATTCTTTCGGTTTTGCCGCCAAATGTAACCGGTAGCCAGACATACCCCTCGATTTTATTACTGGTTCCGTCTGCTGTTTTAATGGATGAATTTAACCGGTTATATTTAATGCCATTATCTGATAGAAACTCTATTGAACCCTTTCCTAAAACACTCACACTAGCACCGCTGTCCAATAATGCATGTATAGTTTTGGAGGCAATTTTAATCTGAGCGTAAGGTCGTGGATCGTCTTTATATAGGTTGTTATTGATAGAAGAGATGCAGCGTTTAATGAAATGACGTTTTTGTTTAAAATAGTTTATGGCTCGGATGTGTTGTTTATTCGGGTAATTATGTTTTACATTAAAATTTAATTTTGATTTGTTTTGATCTTTATGATCTACTGGAGGTGTAATAATGGATTGAGTTAGTCTATTTTTTTCTGATTCAACGGTTCCCGCTGATTTAAATGAGGACTCACATTCCTTCCCGAGTGGTTTACCCTCGACACATTCACACTCGGGCGAATGTTTCCCGATGAAAATTTCAAACAGTTTGCGCAGTTTGGTTTGCGTACGTCTGCTGCTCCGCATCCAAAACAAAATATGTGATTGAAATCTTGTTCACAGTCCTGATATCTGTGCCCCATGTCTTTGCAATTCCAGCAAACTAGCATTCCTGATTGTTGTGTTGCCCCTTTTTGTTGATTACTCCTCTGTTGGATAACTTCGATCGCTTGGTTGTGAGGTAATGTGTGAGTTGGCAAGTGATCGTTTAAATCATCATTGTACCGGCGTCTGTTAGGTTGGCAATCGCATTTTGGTCCTGTAATATTCGTTTGCTGCAATTCATTACACAGTTCGTTAACCTGACGACGACGATAAGAACTGTCACTAAAACGTCTTGGGTCATAACCAGTTTGATCCCACATTCGTTCGTAACGTTGGCATAACACTCTCAATTCCTCTACCGTTCTTATTAGATGTTGAGCCGGTAACGTTACATTTCTCAACGCAGGCACCATGTTTTGACAAAGCCGGTAAATAATGTCTCTCTCGGTTAGCCGATGTTGAAGCCTAGCGTTTAATTTTTGAATATTTAAGGCAAAATCAGAGAATGACTCTTTTTGACTCTGATGTCTACGGAGGATTTGTTCCCGAATTTCCTCTTCACTATCAAAACTGCTAAAGTAGGATACCATTGCTGCTTTCATCCTCTGCCACGATGCGCCTGGGTTGTCTAATTTGAATATCCAGTACCAATCCTCGGCTTTTTTGGATAGGAAAAGATGAAGTACCTTTGTTAATCCTCCTTCTGGGAATCCATCGTCTCTCGCCATTTGCTCTATGCGGTAGGTAAAATCGTGAACATTACTGCTCTCGGTTCCATCGAAAGATAAATTCCACCTTTGTTTTATTTTATAGGTGTCAAAACGGAATTGTGGCGCTACTGGTCGTACATCATTGGGTTGTCCGGATACTCGATCACCTAAGGTATTTCTGTCTACTGCTACATGACTGGCTCTTACTGATACTTGGTCTGGATCAAAATTTCTAGACGAAAAATCTGTTGCTGGTGCCATATTACTATGTTCTTTGTTTAATCGGATCCTGTCAATCTTGCTGAAAAATTCTGCTACCGAATTTCCTAATTCTTTTCCATCGTTAATAAGTGCGCGAGATTGTGCGTCTTGACTATCAGCTTGGGTTTTAAACTGTTCCGTCTGTAAATGAGTTTCAGGAATTCTTGGACTAGAAGTCATGTTTGCTTCTACTGGGGGCGCTTTCTCTTGTGCTCCTCGTATCAAATCTACATTTTTATCTTGCCACAATTTCGAAAGCCAGTTAAATGTTCTGCGGATATTACTATACACATTGTTTAAATTGGAAATATCCCCAAAAGTATTTATCAACCTTCTCGTTCGCTCCTTGTAGTGAATAGTTTTGATTAAAGCTAACTCAATAAATTCAGCAGAAGGAGACACACCTTGCTCATTAAGAGCATTCGAAATTTCTTCAAATTTAGTAATACATAACTGAATTTCTGTTTCAGGGTTGGTCGTAACATGTGAATGTTTAGGCTTTAACTTGTCGTCTAGGCTTTCACCTTCTAGACAGTTTACTAAAATATCACTAGAATTAGTAGCCTTCCTGGACAACCCTCGAACAGTAAATTCGACTTCTTGTTCTTTTTCCGTTAATTTACTTAAATAAACTAAAGGATCCATCGTGAATATAAAAAATAATAATAATGGTAAACTAAAACAAAGAATTTGTAAATATAATGCGAAATATTTAATACAATTCCAATTAGAGATTACGAAAAAAAAACAATACAAATAATAATACTTGGTAAAATAAACAAAATTCCAAATTATAGGTTAATTAAAAAAAATTAAAGCTCAAAAAAAAAATTTGAACTAAGTATGACTATTCCAAACAAAGCTATAAACTACACTGTCACCAAAAAAAACAAAATATCTGAAAAAGTAAAGTGCAACGATAATATTTACTATAATTTTATCAAATTAGAACTAAACAATTAAATTTGAAAACGGTTATAAATACCAAAAAAAAAATTAGAAAATTAGTGACACCTAATCAAGTGCAAATGTGAAAATTAAATGAAAATTATTCAAAATGTAAAACTGGTGATGATGAGTTCGTCGAGATGAGACCAAATATGTAGATTTTCTTTTATCGTAACAAAATTAATAATAATAATAATAAAAAGGTTCGTATTGGTTAGGTATCCTAATGAGAATTTTACAAGAGACACCGTAGAGATGTACCGCAGAGTCACTGCAGATTCGACCTTCGAAATATCTCAATGCAAAGTCAATCGTTATTCACCCAACCACATACTTAAGAAAGGACAATAAAGTGAATTTACATTTAAGGATATAAAAGTGTTTCCGTGCAGAAGTTATTGTTGAGTAGTTGAAAGGAATCCAAGAAATCATCCTGTGTCACTATCAACCACCCACAATACAATCAATACACGTACTTTTTAAATAAACAATAATGGGATAAGTAAAACAAAGGGAAGAAAAACGCTAACCACCCGCTATTGCAAAAAGAAATAAAAAAAAAGAAATGTAAAAATAAAAAAAAACAAAAAAAATTAAGAATAATAATAACAAGAAAAATAACACTTAATAAGCGGTTCTTGGGGTTAGGTTTGTTAAACAGAGAAGCTGTTTGGATGACTTTTTGGGACTACCTTCATTATGAAAATTCTGTTACCAAAAAAAAAACTCAACCATGCGGTTTACTTGACCTTCGGATCATATTAACATACGTTAGATGACCTTCAAGTCCCTGTTTCGGCGCCATTTTGTTACCGACCAACTATGTGACTGCACGTTTTCAAAAACGGATAGGCTCAACGGCTGGGGGGTCTTTGTCACATTGTTCATTGGTGGTACAAACCATACGTGCAAAAAAAAACACAAAAAAAGAACGAACAACAACATGGTAAAAGGGCCATCCTGTGAACATCATCACCACCAATAAAAAAAAATCTACTCCATTATGAAAGTTACAAATTTATATTCAAGAAAAAAAATCTGAATTAGAACAAATTTTGAATATAATTAAATTAAATCTACATTTACACTTAAACACTAAGTCAAACTTATTTTCATGAGAAAAGGAACAAATCATCTAATTTAGCCGCGAATATAATAAAAAAAACTCACCAGACAGTTATCCAAAGAGTACTCCTTGTTTTTGTCCGCGTGCTGAAAATTTCTAAAAAAAACTTTACACTAAATTCACTATGATTTGTCTTTTTTTTCTTATGAAAACTCAATTTTAATTCATTTACAAAAATAATTTTTTTAGACTAATTTTACAACAACTTGCACTTATTTTTTTTTGTACTTTTCCGTTTGTTTTTTTTTTTTTTTTAAAGCAAGATTAAACTGTTTCACACAGTTGTTGGTGCTCTAAATAAAGTAATTAAATTTTCAATATCAACATATAAACTAGGATATATGCACTTTGATATAACTAAAACTAAACTAAACTCTAAACACTATACGGAGATTTTTATATTTGAAATCCCGAAACAAATCCCGAAACTTCTGTTGTGTTGCACCCGCTTGTGTTACCACCGCTTTGTAATTTTAGCGAGCAAAAACCATATTACTGGCACAAGAATAAATGTCTTCACAATTTCAATTGAAGAAATCTAATCTAAAGGTAAGTTTTGTTGTACGAATTGTACAAAATGAGAGGCCTGAATCCCTCGTCGTCACCTGATGGTTATATTCCTCTTTTGTGGATTTCTTGCGGTATCTGTTAAATCCACGATATATATTTATTACAACAATATAATCAACTCTAAAAATTGTGAGAATAGCTTACCAAATATTATTTACTTTACAATTTTTGTTTGCAACGTGTACTTGCACAATTATGTACATAAGTACATAAAAACCAACAAAAAAAAATTTGTATTTTACAAAAAAAAATTTAATAATTTATTGGCACGTCTGTTACGGTCGGCTTGGCCTCTCAAATTAATTGGCCTTATGATAATATTGACAACAACACTGAAATTTCCCCTATTCAACCACCTATTACTCTATTCTCCCCACCTACGCTATTTAAGTTAAAAAAAAAATCCGCTGATCATTTGATCTACATATATACAAATGTGCATAGCAATAGGTATCGCACGATCCATCATTCAGATGACTCACCCCACATAGCAACAGAAAATCCGCTTAGCATTACAGATACAATAAAACAATTATATAAAAAAAATTCAAAATATTGAGGTCATTGACCGAAGATACAATCATACTGATAAATATCTTTGGTTGTTGTTGCTGTTTTCTACTTGTTTTGATTTATCTGTAATCTGTATTATACGTCACCATCGTTAGGTACATCGTCAAGATTTTTGCCTGCTTGTTAAAACTAGCACATCCGTAACAGGTTTTTTTTTTTTTTTTTTTTTTTTTTTTTTTTTTTATTAAAATACGCTGATGGAGCTGGTCTGATCTCTGTATTTGTTGGACCTGTCGATGGACCAAGAACGACTGAGTTGGAGCTTAGATTTGGAAATTCAGTGTTTACCAGCGTATCT
Source organism: Tipula helvola (assembly GCA_963556165.1). Classification (NCBI taxonomy): domain Eukaryota; kingdom Metazoa; phylum Arthropoda; class Insecta; order Diptera; family Tipulidae; genus Tipula; species Tipula helvola. The sequence continues at coordinate 317,878,102 of OY744482.1, read as the reverse complement.
ATCTTTTCATTAAACGAACTAGATTTTTGTGTCATTGGTGAAATCATCTCTTCTGCCATTGGTTTACTAACTTCTTGTGGTGGAGCCATCCGATCATTCCATAACTTCATACACCAATTCACGCCTCTTCGCCAGTTACTGAGCAATCCAGTGAGTTGTGGTGTCTCCCCGATACTGTGCTGAAGCCTTTCGGTTCTTGCTCGATAATGCAACGTCTTTGCCAAAGCCACTGTTAGGAATTCAATTGTTATTGTAGGTCCTTCACTTGACACTGCATTGGATAATTCTGTGTACTTTGATAAACACAGTTCGATTTCATTTTGCGGATTCGTGGCATGAGAATTTTTTGGAATTGCTGTTTTGTCAGCACGTTCAGCTTCTAAACTATTAAACAGAAGTTGCTTTGCGTCTTTAGCCTTGCTTGACAATCCTCTGACACTATATTCGACCTCTAATTCAGGTGTGGACAAATTTTCAATATATGTTTGTGGATCCATAATGAACTGAATTAGTTAAAGAAACAAAAATAAAAAATAAGCAAATCTATATGCGAGTGCAACCCTCACAATAAAAATTGACAAGACGACTAAAGTCAATCAATATATTTTAGTCGTAAATAATATAAAGGTATTAAATTCTAACTTGTGTAAATTCAAATAAAATCTTAGCTAAACTAATAAGAAAAGAAACCTCTACCAACAATAAGATTACTAACTATAAGAAAAATAAAGCCTATACCAAATAAAAAAATAAAAATAAATTGTTGACCCCAAAAATAAATTGACTTAACAAAAGAAAAAAAAAATATGCCAAAAATATAGGTACGTAAATATGCAAACGCAAAACCCCAAATATCAAATGATTTATGTCGCAAAAAAAAATTAAATCTTAGATTAGATCGCAAAAAAAATTAAATATATTTAAGAAAAATATACGAATTTTCAATATAAAATGTACATATTGATGATGATGATGCTGATTTTGGTTCAGATTCAAATGAGCGTAAACACATATTTAAATTTAAAATTCAGAACTCTAAAAAAAAAAAAAGGTATAGTTTAGGATTCCCACAATGAGTATCGCAAACAGGTATCATTGAGATTATATCACAGAGTCACTGTGTTTCTGATCAATGAATTCCCGTTACGATTCAATCATCGTAGACCTTTAAAAAAAATGAAGATAAGATGTATGAAACAAGTAAATCTTCCTATGCGGAAATCAGTTAAGAGGAATATAACCATCAGGTGACGACGAGGGATTCAGGCCTCTCATTTTGTACAATTCGTACAACAAAACTTACCTTTAGATTAGATTTCTTCAATTGAAATTGTGAAGACATTTATTCTTGTGCCAGTAATATGGTTTTTGCTCGCTAAAATTACAAAGCGGTGGTAACACAAGCGGGTGCAACACAACAGAAGTTTCGGGATTTGTTTCGGGATTTCAAATATAAAAATCTCCGTATAGTGTTTAGAGTTTAGTTTAGTTTTAGTTATATCAAAGTGCATATATCCTAGTTTATATGTTGATATTGAAAATTTAATTACTTTATTTAGAGCACCAACAACTGTGTGAAACAGTTTAATCTTGCTTTAAAAAAAAAAAAAAAACAAACGGAAAAGTACAAAAAAAAATAAGTGCAAGTTGTTGTAAAATTAGTCTAAAAAAATTATTTTTGTAAATGAATTAAAATTGAGTTTTCATAAGAAAAAAAAGACAAATCATAGTGAATTTAGTGTAAAGTTTTTTTTAGAAATTTTCAGCACGCGGACAAAAACAAGGAGTACTCTTTGGATAACTGTCTGGTGAGTTTTTTTTATTATATTCGCGGCTAAATTAGATGATTTGTTCCTTTTCTCATGAAAATAAGTTTGACTTAGTGTTTAAGTGTAAATGTAGATTTAATTTAATTATATTCAAAATTTGTTCTAATTCAGATTTTTTTTCTTGAATATAAATTTGTAACTTTCATAATGGAGTAGATTTTTTTTTATTGGTGGTGATGATGTTCACAGGATGGCCCTTTTACCATGTTGTTGTTCGTTCTTTTTTTGTGTTTTTTTTTGCACGTATGGTTTGTACCACCAATGAACAATGTGACAAAGACCCCCCAGCCGTTGAGCCTATCCGTTTTTGAAAACGTGCAGTCACATAGTTGGTCGGTAACAATGCCAATCACGTATCTTTTTTCAGTAATTCCCGCTCGAAGTGGTGTGAACCTTTAGCATTTTCAGCGCATCATTTCCGGGTGTCTTTTCAACAAAGCATAATACCATTTCTTGCTGGGTTTATTATTTTTAAACAGTGTATTTTATAACAGTGGTTCCAGGGCTACGTTTTTTGTCCATTGCATATTTCCTAGACTTCTTACAAATAAGTGTAGCTCTTGGAATACTAAATTGTTTGCTTACACTAGACATCCCATATTTTGTCGCTTCGAGTCCTCTTAGCCCATCTTCCTTGGTATACTTCGTTCTTCCTTGATTTTCTAGAATTGAAAATAAAAAATAAAAATCGTTTGTGCTATTCGAGTACGCCATATCCGAGGCCATGCCAAAAATAGGTTACATTAAAATAACGCCGTTCCCTTGAACTGTTTAGTTTCGTAACGCGACTAAAATTTTTAAAATTCCTAACACAAAAGTACAAAATTTCTCAATTTAATGAAATTCTAAATAATTTCCAAATATTAAAATCATAAAACTAAAATTGCATCCTTTAATTTCTAGGAATTTATTGTTAGGTTTTTGATCAACATCAGGTTTATGAAATTCTTGAAATTAATTAATTAATTAAAATTCTTTAATTTCCCAAAATTGTATTTTTAATATCTTAAATTATCGGAATTTATCTAGGATTTAACATTTTTTTAAATTAAAAGTTTGTTGAGGTATTTTTCAAGTTTTTGTGAATTTGGTAATTTTGTAAAAGTATTAGTATTATTCAACAGTTTAGAGGGTTTTAGTCGTTTTGAAATTAATAAAATTTTTTAACATATTCTTATATATCTATTTGTTTCATATTTCTTTCCCGCAAAAAATTGTTCAAGCTGAGGATGACTAATTACCTTCTTAATAAGAACAGGAAAAACTGTTAAGAGTTTGCAATTCAGTTTCAATCTGCGAGCATTTGAAAAATAAATCATCTTTCAGTACATCTCATCAGGCTATATAGTGACTGAACTGCTAATTTATTACACTGATTTTTTCCTATATTTTCACATTCTCGCAGATCGAAACTGAATTGCAAACCCTTAACAATTTCTCCTCTTCTTAAATATTTATCAATCTGGAATATACCAAAATAATTTAAAGTTTGAAAACAACGTTATGACGGTTATTAAAAAATCTACTAATCTCGACGAAAACTAGTTATTATTTAAATAAATTTCAAAAGTTTAATGGGAACGGGAAAAAGCAATAGGCTTTAGTGAACGATATTTTAAATATAAAAAACTTACAAGTCACTAAAATATTTAATGGTTAGAGGAACAGAATCACTTGTACATTTGAGCTTACCAATAATTTTAACAAAAATTGTTTGTACCAATGTATCGAAAGCTCGTATCGAGATTCAAGAAACTTTAAATTTAGTTGGCGATTCTGTTAAGCTTGATTGCATCCCTAATATTAGTTTTTTTTCTGTAAAACATGTCCATCATTTCAATTATTTAAAATTATTAATTCGCTAGAGGATAAATATTCTGTGGATTTATTTGGAATTAGTAGTGCAGTTATGAAAAGAATAAGCTTTAATATTATTGATATCTTACGCAGTTTATTCAACTGTGGCCTATCTGAAAGAATTTTTCCTAATTCTGTAAAATTTGTTAAGGTCATTCCTCTTTTTAAGAGAGGTGACCCTTTAGTAATGAATGAGTAACTATCGCCTGATATCTATTCGTTCAATAGTGTCACAAATTTTCTGAAAAGCTGTTAATGTTGGTATAGTTGATTTTTTCGATAGTTTTAAATATTTTAGTAGTTGCTAATATGGGTTTCAATCTGGTTTGAGCACTGAAGTGGCGTAAATTCAACTAATGAATCCACTTCATGAGGTTATTCATCTCGGATTAATACGTTGAGTCAATGGTTCTGCCAATAATTTGCTTCTAGGTGATATCACTTAGTATCAAATTTACAAAAATCAAGAATAAAGAATCAAGAAAATTTTGTATATTTCTATATTCCATAAATGGGGTTATTCGAAGTAATCGATCCAATTTAGCCAGGATTGGAGAAATTATCTTTTTGTTTAACAAATAGTTATAGGATGAAAGAAAAAAGCCAAATATCTGTTAAGTTGTTGGAAAGCCTTATTTTATTGAAACGAACATCATTATGACCTGCATCGAAATTATGGAAAATATCCGAATTTATGGAAGGAAAGGAAGTGCTAGCAGTCAACAATACCTTTGATTCTTTTAATATTTCAATATTCAATATTTGTAACAAATAAGTGGAACGAGTGTGAGCTTACAGGAATCATTGTTCTGCTCCCAAAATGAATTTTCAATTATTAAATGACTAGTTCTTTGAGATGTCTTAATTCTTGTGTTAGGTCAACAAGTTGTATATCTTCAATGTTGGTATATTGAAGTAATCTTCTTTCATATTTGATGGCAAACTCCTGGATTCCTTTCATTAATCCATTTAACATTTAAGTCATTTGTAATTTCTCGTTGGTTACATAGCGGTAATCATTCGGTATTGCACGTAGAAATTTGTTTTTGCAACGTTGAATAATTAATCAATTTGATTGTTTAGTACAGCCCCAAAGTTGGATACCATACGTCCGAATTGGTTTAGTTATCGATTCGTAGATAAAGCGTTTACAATACAAGCTCAGCTTAGAATATCTTCCTTTCAGCAAATGCTTTTTGTCTATCGTGCTTTTTCCAGTTTAATCCTGAATCGAGTTGCAATTCGAGATATTTAGCAGATTCAGGTTGGGGAATTTGTACCTCATTTAAAAATGTGTGGAGTTTGCTATTTCTGCGCCTCATCCTATATGTAACATGGACTGATTTTAGGTCGTTCAGCTTTATTTTCCAATGTATTGTCCATTGCCTGATTTTATCGAGAGCTTCCTGTAAGTATTCAACTGCTTCATTGCCCGATTCGCTTGATGTTAATACTGCAGTATCATCAGCAAAATATCCGATAAAGATTGTTTCCGTTGGAGGTATATCGAACGTGTAAAGTATATATAGGAGAGATCATAATACTCTGCTTTGGGGTACTCCTGATAAAAGTTAGAGCATATTTCTTCATGCGATACTCAAAATTTTTGTTTGGCGAAAAATGGCTCGAGCAGTTGGCAATAATATTTTTGTGCTAATTACCGTATCTTGTAGATGAGACCCTCGTGTCGCACTCTATCAAAAGCCTGTGATACATCTAGAAATACGGCAGGACAATCTTTCATCTCTTCAAATGGTTGTTATATCATTACAGCCACTCGATCAACTCGATTAATGGTCAAATATTTACTCCGGAATCCAAACTGGAAATCAGGTATACTGACCATTGGGTTTTTTTTTTTTCGCTGGCGCTACATCCCATAGAGGGATTTGGCCGCTTCATGATGAAGTTTCATAATCGTTATTTTAACGGATAATGAATGATTAATTCATTGATCCTACAATTACCAGCCGTGATTTTTTCATCACCCCCAGGGAATCGAACCCGGGACCTCCGTAGCTTAAAGCAAGCATGCTAACCACTGTGCCACCGGAGCGGCATTGCTTTTAGTCGTTTCAATAACAATCTATCAAACAGCTTTGAGATAGTATGTAACAAAGAGATCGGCCTGTATGATGTTATTTACTCAGGTGGTTTGTCTGGTTTTTTTACCATGATTATTTGTGTAGCCTTGGAATACTTAGGCACGCATGTAATTCGAAAGCAAACAATAAATATAGACTGCCCTCTTTGATAACTCCTTAAATAGCCTCGGCGAAATTTCGTCAATTCCAGGTGACTTTTTGGGATTCAAATTTTTATCTATTTGGCGCGGAATTACTGTCTCTGGTACACCTGGCATCCTTTTTAGCCAGCCAGATAACTTTTTTATCCGCATAGTGCAAAAGTCGGCATAATATTTCGAGGCTTTTGACATTGTTTTGTTTGATGTTTATTTGCACATTTCACACAATTGGCTTTCCTACTGCAAAAGTTCTTCGTGCGTTCAACTGTTGAGCTGATAACGTTGCATTTTCCTTCTCCTGTCCTTGCATGGCTGGCTTATTGTTCGGAGTTCCTTTCCCTAGCCAGATTTGATTCACGGAGGGTATTTTATTTACAACCTACTCGCCGGCTTGCCGGTTAGGGCATTCTCTCCTTCATCACTTTATTTATAAGGTTCAAGTTTCAAAAACAAAAGACTTGGATACGCGAGGAACCGAAATACAAATAAACAAGTTATTAGCAACATTGTATATTGATTGCGGTAGCAATATTTTTTTACTTATTAGGCACAAAGTGCAGTGTGAAGAGAGAATACTCGTAACTAAAATAAAGATGATTTTTTCTTCCGAATGCGCCTTTGCGATTAAAAATTCCATTTAATGTTCCATTGTCTGCTAATCTCATTCATCAAAACCAAATACGAAAAATCTTTTTTCTTTTCTTTATTCATACCACCTATATATAATTAACTACTTTCCAAAAGTAGTAAAAGCTCTATAATAACTTTGGCTCTTGTCATACAAAATTTCACAGATTTTTTTTTGATTTTTTGTACATGTGAAACTGTTACCGTCGAATACTATAAAAGTCTCAAAAAAAAAAAATACACGAAATGTCTATATATTATATATACATAACATACATATATTCAAAAATAATCGTTGATGTTGGCTTACGAGAGTTTATTGATCTTATAACCAAAATTTATATTTATAAACAGTTTGATGAAAAACAGTCGTGAGTTTAAATTTGATAACGAAATAATCGATTTTTTTTGGTTTAATGCGACATACAAAAAAAAAAATTTTTTTGGCTAGCCATCAACAGTCATGAAAAATTCTGAAAGACGTTATTCTCGTATTGTAGAGCTATACATAAAGAGTTACTTTATTAATATACTGTTAAGGTACAATTGCGCGGTATACATTGAAATAAGAAAAAAATGTGCATACTTGGGTTGTTGTTGTTGCTGTTGGTTACCACAGCGCGTTTCAATAGAAAATAGAAAATTGTGTTGTATCCATAATATAGACGACGTATAGAGTTAGGAATAGAGAAATTTTTGTTATGACCTCTGAGGTTATGTCGACGATTCTATAAATTGATAAAGTGTAATTGTAATTATAATATTTTTTTTTTTAAACATCACCACCAACAACAACAAAAACAATTTTACGTTAAATAATAACTTTAATAATTGACTTTTTGTATATTATAGTTGTAAGTATCATTACCATAATTGACTAGACCTATGAAATATTTTTTTTTACGAATAATCACTTTTTTCATTTTTAACTGCTTCCGCTTATACATTAGCGTGTTGTTTGCAATTTTTTTTGAGTAATTAAAATATTTTTTTGTTGTATTTGTGTGCTGTATAGGTAAAGGGCAACCACCTCAATTTTTAAGTTGGTCAAATGTGTATTATATTTGGATGAATGTAAATTGAATTTTAATTTTTGGTAACGAGTATACGAATGTCTACGGTTTAACATTTTTGCATTTGTGAGAATGGAATTTGTTGTATTTTCATACAAACGAATCAGCTGATTAACATTTATATTTATAGGTAGAAAGACTTTCAATAATTATTACTTTGTTAAAACTTTGTAGGTGATATAAGAACACTTTACGGCCAAATAAATGAACTTTAGCAATTTGAACAAACTTATCTACAAATTAATTAAAATATAACATTGCGTTACCTAAATATGTATTTATTACAATACTGCCTAAAATTGATGTTCTTTTGGAAATATGTTTGATTAAAAAAATACCGACGAATTTTAAGATTTATGGAGATTATTGGTAGACTAGGAAAATTTTCAGCACCCAAAAAATTATAATTTGCTTCAAGACCCATGCAGAGTTTTGCGGACTCAGTTAAAAATGCAAAGCAGCTGATAGATGACATTAAACTTGTTATTCAATACGGCGGTTTAATTTTACTAAAATTGGTGTCCAACTGGTCCGATATCATGACATCTACCAACAAAATATGCAATAAAACCTTAATCGACATATGGACAAACTTAGTAATCACAAAGTTCTTGGCCTATATTGTAACTTATGTCAGAATAGTTTCAAATTTAAAGTAAATTTTGGTACCCCAGCAAACATAATAACGAAACGAATATATTTATCAGAGTAGCTAATTTATTCGATCCAGAAGGTTGGTTGACTCCCGAGTGGCCTATCTAACTAACAACATCAATATAATCTAACATGTCAAATAATGGCAGCTATGACTAATGTTGCCCCTATACACATTTTGACTGTACCACGTCTTGAGTTAAGTGGTGCATTATAATTTGCTAAGCTGATGCAAAAGGTTCAGTGCACTTTCAAAATAAACCCATTAAAAATAAAATTATGGACTGATTCGGAAATAGTTATATTTTGGTTATCAAAAGACGCAAGCAAATGGTAACCATTTGTGTCAAACAGATACTTCGAAATACTTAAAATAGTTCCAAATACCCAGTGGCTATATCAGTGGCAAAAATTTAATTAGTCATTTCATCGTTAGTAAAAACCAAAAGAGTTGTCGCCTACACTACGCGTATATCCAAAGTGAAACTAGCAAAGTCAAAAAACATTAAAATATTGTCGAATTTCTTAAATTCAGGAGAACTGGAGGAGTACAAAGAATAGAATTTCAAAAACAAATGTTTAGTATTAAAAAAGGGAAAGAAATTGCTCACGGTAAGCTGAAACAGTGGTATCCATTCCTCAACCAAAGCAAAATTCTTCTAATCCGTGGCCTATTAAAAAAAAAAAAAATTGTCGATATCATACAAGCAGCAGCAATTTATAATCATAATTTCCATTCGGGCATAAGTTTACTTCTACAACAATCGGGACAGAAGTATTGGATAACAGACTGGAGAAATCTAGTGCACAAGGTTCTGCATATCGTAGAATATGCTTGTATACGTTGATAAAACCTGAGCATATACGATATGATTTTCTTTAGCTTGAAGTAACTGGAGTACTTTTGGCTTAAGGTCAGTATAATATCTTGTTGCTGCTTGACGTTAGCTTCTAATGAAATCGTAATGTGAACTTCGATTTCTTCGGTTGCTTCGGTTGTATTTGGTATCTGCGGTTGATCATTCCACCAAAGTTGATTCGATGATATTTCTCCCGTAGTTTTACCTCGTGTTGCACAATCGGTTGAATTATGCTGATGATTTCCGAGGTACGGTTCGCGACGAAAGTTGTCCAACGTCTCGGTTGACTGGACAACCATCCAAAACAATTTTGGAATCAGTCCACATGGTGATCGAAGATATTTTAATTGATAACGTCTCGGTGATCTGCTTTACCAATCTACTCAGAAGTAATGCACCCATCAGCTCTAGTCTTGGTATGCTGACTTGTTTTAGAGGTGCCACCTTAGTTTTGGCACATATTAGATGCATCACGAATCCTTCGTTGCTTTGTGATCGTGCGTATACTATCGCTGCATATGCCCACTTACTTGTGTATTCCCAATAACTTTGCCGGATCTGGATGTTCTGATATTATTTTGACTTGATTCGAGAAGCCTGGCAGATTTAGCAAGTTTCGCATGTGTTGGTCGTTTGGCTTTCTTAAATTAAAACCACCGATACTTAATATCTTCAAAACATCGTCTTTCAGCGTAATCAAATCAGTTAAAGTGGATACCCCAGTCATCAAATCATCGACATAAATATCATGTTCGATGGCTCGGCTAGCTTCTGGATGCTCTTGTTCATGTAACTGTGCTAGTTTCTTCAAGATGTTTGCAAGGTTCCGGATCTACCCAAACTTGACGATACATCTTTTCTATATCGCCTACTAATACGTAATGATGCTGTCGGAATCGCGTAATTATCTGCAAGAGGCTCGATTGGATATTCGGACCTACCATCAAATTATGGTTTAGTGACACGCATGTGGTTGAGTTTGCGGATGCGTCAAAAACTACGTGCAGTTTTGTTGTGCTGCTATTGATCTTCAAGACTCCATGATGTGGTGGAATATACGATTGCTGAAGTTCTGCGTGGTTTACTTCGAACGGTTCCATGTGGCTTAGATCTAGATATTCTTTCAGGAAATCTTCATACAGCTGACGAAATTAAATATTCACCTTGAAGCGCTTTTCCATGCCTGCTAGAAAACGATATCTGCACCAAGTAGTATTTCGATTGATCCGCTAAAGTGATTTTCGATAATGTCTTCATGCAGCTGATGTCAAACTCAAAGGCGCGGGTAATGACGACGTAATCTTCGGAATGACGAGTGCCTTCAAAGATGCTAATTCCATCGTATCAAACCGTGATGTTAATCGCAATAGTACACTTCCATGAGAACTACCGCTATTTGTTTGACCAATTCGTGTAATTAAATTTCTGCAATGTTTCCGTGGTAGACCTAACTTCAGAGCGAGTGATTCGGTTATAAACGAAACTTGGGAGGCAGTATCCAGTAAGGCACGGCATGGTCTTGGTATACCAAGATTGTCAATTAAATTTATTATTGCCGTGAGCAATACGGCTATACGGCTTGTACGGTGCATTTCAATGACATATTACTACTGATTGGTTGGTTTTCATCAAAACGTGTGTGATTAGTTGACACTGTGTTCTCCTCGGGGTTACAATTTGAATTGTTGGTGGTAATTAATGCATTTGATGGTTTATTTTCCGTGTGCATTAGTGAATGATGTTTGCGAGCACATTGACGACATCTGCCTCGTATTTTGCAATCATATACGGTGTGTCCCGGATTTAGACAGTTGAAACATCGTCTATTACTACCAAGTTATGCCCTTCATGCTTCAACTGCCATTATTTTTTAAATCGATCGCAATCAATTAATCTGTGCTGTTGTTTATTACACGCGATACAATTGGTTTCATCAGTGGTGGTAGAAAAGCAATTCTTCGATTTAGTTGACGTAGTTGCCTGGTTGATCGGATGGAATGTGCCTTTACTGACTCAAGTGCGTAAGTCCTTTTTATTAAAAAATCGAAGAACTCTTGTATTGTTGGAAATTCCTTATTTGTGTTCTCTTGTGCCAATAAACTGCGGGTTTCATCATCTAATTTCTAGTGCAACAATTTCGATTGCTTAGTGTATATTAGGCTGTTCAATAAAATTTCTTATGAATGCGTTAATCGTATGCCGTTTACGATCATATCTTTGCCTGAGTTTCTTTAGTGCTTCTATATAATTTGATTCGGTAACCTTAAAGTGCTTAACTAGCTGATTATCCTCGCTAATTTTCCCCAAAAAATATTGTTAAAGTTGATACCGAATACCAAAAAATAAGGTTCCTTGAATTCCTTATTGGATATGGGCCCCGGAGAATAATAATTCACCAAATAAAATAAAATATCACTTTTCCAAAAATCTAACAATATGGCTTTATTTTAACTTTTATATTTATAATAATCGACTTTGTTGATCGCTCAAAATCTCAATTGTAAGTGAAGAAAAAATAGAAAGTTAATTTCCACAAAAAAATGATTAGCCATCACTAATCACAGGGTATTAAAAAATTATAAAATTGTCCGCTTAAATAGTTTTAAATATTCGAACTTGCTACTTTATCATTATTCGATTACAATGCTCCCTCAACTCAAAATATCATTACGCTACCATTATCCATTATATGTAGTACACTGTTAATTCTACAAAACGATCAAATTTATTCAATTACCGCAACTTCACTACTTGACATGACAAACAACCATAACAAATCAAAATGTGTCATAATAGTGAGTTGTGTATATAGTGAGTAAGTTAAAATGGTTAATTAAAATGGTTTCAGAAGATCTCAACGCAACAATAAATGAATTTTTTATAGTTGAACGGAAGTTTTTATTGTGAAATATCCTCTTAATTGAGATGACATCATTAGATATAATCTTGACGTTAACTTTAGCCAAATTCTCAAGCACCAAATTCGAAGTTTTATGACATTGTTCATCAACACCCTTATGGATGGTACCGTTGCTGTATAGCCGGAATGGTCGAGTCCACTTTATGGTCGGGATAAGCGGTATTGTAGTCGCGCATATGTGTGTCACTGCTATGAGGTCTAGCGCACTTATGATTAGCGTGTAGCGTGTAGTAGCGTGATGCTGCTCCGTTCCTTAAGTTTAATCTGACACCATAGATTTAATCGGATGCGTGGTGACGACTAGTAAGCTCCGTTACTTTGATTATCAAGCAAACGTACAAACGGCTATGCGTTATATAAAAACTTGTGGCTTATGTAGATGCCGATAAACGTTTATATGTGAACGCGTATTTCACCAATTTTCCCAACATGAATAATCACAGGCACGGTATTTTATTATTGACAAACTTTATGAATAATTACAATAATTTCAAATACTTTATTTTATTCAAATTAATTAATTAACAATTACAAAAGTTATTTTTTGTAATGCTAAAAATGCGCTTAACTAAAATGGCGTTTTTTTTTTTATCTCTTCTCTGTCGAGAGTTTATACAATGCTAATTTTTTATAAGTTGTTTTAATAAAACTGAATAGGAAAAAATACTAAACTAAAATTACCCTATGAAGTAGTTTTCTGTATTTTGACATTTTACCCTTTGAGCAACCGAATTCGGAATTCGGTACGCTACAATACTCCCTCCCCAGTGAAGGCATAGCCTGAGTGAAACAACGAGTCCAAAAACCGCGCCGGTGTCTTTAACTGACGACCGCTGGCAGAGCGTAGAGGCGACTGTTCGATTTTTTCGGGCTCGCTAAACGTTACGTGTTTTTTCGCCGACTTAGTTTCTAACTGGGTGTACGTTTGACTGTGGTCTAATGGCGTATCAGTGCTTTGCGTAGGGAACTGTTGGTCGGATGTCAAATTTGTCGTGAAACAAGGTTTAAGTCGGTCGATGCTGACGTTGACCTGCCTGTTGTTGAATTCAATGAAGAAATTTTTATCACCGCGCTTAATAACACGGTGCGGACCAGTGTACGGCGGTTGTAATGATTTACGAATTGCATCCGTGCGTAAGAAAATGTGAGTGCAAGTTTTAAGTTCTTGACTCACAAATGTTTTTTCGGCGCAATGCCGCGATGCTGGCGTAGGTTTTAATTCAGAGAAGTGTCCCTTTATTTGTTTCACAAAATCGCTTTGTGGAACCGTATTTGAGTTATCCAGGAATTGTCCTGGTAACCGGATTGTTGTCTCGTAAACTAGTCCCGCGCTTAAAGCTTGTAATTCCTCGCTGAAAGACGATGGTAGTCCTAACATGACTGTCGGAAGTATGTTGGTCCAGTCGGCTCGCTCGTGGCACATAATGGCAGCCTTGAGAGTGCGGTGCCATCTCTCAACCATGCCATTGCACTTAGGGTTATAAGCCGTAGTTTGGATTCGTTTGAACTCTAGCAATTTAGATAACTCGTTGAAAAGTTCGGATTCGAACTGAGTTCCTTGATCTGTGAGAATGGAAACTGGAACGCCAAAACGGGATATCCATGTTGAATAAACGGCAAACGCTACAGTGGCAGCTGATATGTCCGGTACAGGAACCGCTTCAGGCCAACGCGTGAAACGATCAATTAGCGTGATGCAATAACGTTGGTTATCAGAAATCGGTAAAGGACCAATGATGTCTAGATGTAATTCTGCAAAACGTTGCGAAGCTATGGTGAAATTGCTGAGAGGTGACTAGGTGTGCCTTGAATCTTTCGACTTTTGGCAGTGAACACATTGTTGAGTGGAAACTTTAGAATCCTTTCGTAACGAGGGCCAGATAACATTTTTAGTTAAAATATTGGTTGTGGCTTGAACTCCAGGGTGCGAAAGGTTGTGAAATGATTCGAAAATTTGTTTCCGGAAGTTTAACGGAATGAATGGACGAGGTATGCCAGTCGAAATATCGCAATAAATGTGTTTATTGGAATTAAACGTTATTGGAACTTGCTTGAAATTTAGTGACATGTTGTTACTATGCAAGAGCTCTCGCAATTTTGCATCGTTGGTTTGTGCATCCGCGATTATTGTATAGTCAATGCTTTCAGGAATAGAAATTTGATCTATACGAGATAAAGTATCTGCAACGACGTTGTTAACGCCGGAGATGTGTTGGATATCGGTTGTGAATTGACCGATGAAGTCCATGTGTCGAAATTCGAACGACCTTCGAGTAGGTGCCGATAGTGCTTAATGCTAGAGTAAGCTGCAAGCAGCTCTCTATCATAAGCGCTGTAACGCTGTTGCGTCTCGCTAAGACGTACCGAGAAAAAACTGAGCGGTTGCCATGTATTCGAGAAAAACTGCTGTACCACTGCTCCAATTGCGTGATCGGATGCGTATCGGAAGCGGATCGTTGACATAGTTTCTCCTTGCAATGGTTAAAAGCGTCAATAGATGCTGAAGTCCATTCGATTGGAATTTTGCTGTTCTTCTTGTAACCTTTCAAGAAGTTATTAAGTAAAGCTTGGTCTTCAGCAGCGCTGGGAATAAAACGTCTGTAAAAATTAATCATTCCCAAGAATCGCTTGAGCTGATTAACCGTTACAGGCCGTTCGAAGTTTTTAATTACGTGCACTTTGTCTGGAAGTGGAAGAATGCCTTGTTCGTTGATTAGATGACCGAGGAATTTAATTTCGGGTAATGCAAAGACGCATTTGTCGGAATTAATGATCAAACCATGTTCTGATAATTTTTGAAAAACTATCTTGAGGTGTTCAAGATGATCTTCGAAAGACTTGGATGCGATAAGAATATCATCCAAGTAGACAAAACAGAACTTGAGGCCGAATAAAACAGAATGCATTAGCCTCTGAAAAGACTGTGCTGCATTCCTTAGCCCAAAGGTCATTTTGTTAAATTCAAAAAGACCAAAAGGAGTTGAGATTGCTGTCTTGGGAACATGTGATGGTTCGATCGGGATTTGATGGTACGCTTGAACAAGGTCGATAGTCGAGAAAACTGTACAACCCGCGAGTTGATACGAAAAGTCCAATAGATTCGGTATGGGATGTCTGTCAGGGACTGTAACTCGATTTAGCGAACGGTAATCACCTCATGGTCTCCAGTCTCCATTTTTTTTTCAAAACAAGGTGAAGAGGGCTTGCCCACGGACTTTTGCTAGGACGACAAATACCTTGTGCCAACATGTTATCGAATTCAGCTTTTGCGATAAGGAGTTTATCCGGTGCTAAACGACGTGTTTTCGCGAAGATAGGTTGTCCAGTTGTTTCTAATCGATGCGTGACGCTATGTTTTATAGCCGAGCTGCTTAATGAGCGACTTGTTATCTCCGGGAATTGCTTAAACAGATCGTGAACTTTTGATGGAACTGCTGTCTGGTTAATATACGACAAACTTTGCGTTGCCATATGTGTAATCAGACTTGTAACGGACAGTGAAGCTACCGGATCAATGATCTTCCGTTTGCTAATGTCCACTATTATACCCATATGTCGTAAAAAGTCTGCGCCAAGTATAGGCGTCGAAACGTCCGCGATGATAAATTCTCATCGAAATTCACGACGTAAACCAATGTCGATTTTTAACATTTTGGTACCATACGCTAACACTGGTGTGCCATTGGCCGCGTATAGGTTGAAAGTTGAGGTAACATTTGTTGGTTTGAAATTTTTGCAAGGGATGATAGATAAATCCGCGCCGGTATCGATTAGAAATCTGAGGTTGTTTGACGAATCGAAAATAATAAGGCGACTGAAAATGGTGTCATCATTGACTGTCGCCAACGTTTGATGACACTTTAAAAATCCTTTTTTTGCATGGGCTTGGTCTTGGTTATTACCATTATTGTTTTCAGACGTAAAAGTACATCCGTCGACGCACTTTTGAGCCTTATCACCAAACTTGTAATGGTAATAACACGTTTTGTATTTGGCGTTGAGTCGGCGACTAGAACTAGACCGACTGCGTGCACCCTGCCGGCTAGAACTCGCCGGTGAACCTGATCGTGAATTAGCTGATTGACTATTGCTAGCCCCAATCAACTGTTTGACTTCACCAATAATGCTGTGGCGAAAACGATCCTTGTGGACTGCACCTGTGGAAAAATTCCATCAATTGTGCTAATTCGCGAGTGTGACATTGTCTCGTAAACCGCATCGGCTCGTTCCGCCAATATATGTAGACAGCTTGACGTCGTTTTCAAACGGCGTAAGTACCATTTGGACCTGTTGCGGTAGGCGCGACATCCATAACTGTCGGATGGTTTTCTCGTTGAAATCACTGCCAGCGTTAAGCTTAAAATCGCCTTGTAGCTGTGATGGCTTTTTGTCGCCGAGCGAAAGACCGTACAATATGTATGTTATTAATTTTCGCTTTGTTTGAGTCGCCGAGGACACGAATTACTTCATTACGAAAAGTAGTGTAAGGCTCGTTACCCTTGTCCCGCAGTATGAGGTCCGCGAATGTATTGTGGGGACGCGGGTCGAGTGCGTAAAGAGCATGTGCATATTTAGTACCCTCAGTCGTAATACTTGAAATTTGAAACAGTTGTTCAAGAATATTGAACCATACCGACGGGTTTTGCTGATAGAGAGGCTGTGGTGCCTTGAACGCTATACGATTAATTCGAGCGTCAGCCGACTGTCTTAATTTTGTAATTACGTCAGTACTTGCGTGGTTGTCGTGCGATTTAGGGTCGTCCGTTTTTGTCAAACGCGAAGTTTCGAGCATTTCGCGTAATTGCCCAATGAGATCCGCAGGATTTAGACTCGTTGAAACGCCCAGACCAGCCTCCGCTAGTGGAGGTGTGTTTTTTCTGGACATTGTATTTGGCGCACGAATGTTTAATATAATAGTGTATATAAATTATAATTTTGTAAAAAATTGAAAAACGAATTGACGTAGAGAATATAATATACACACAAATTTAATATACCCGATTAGTTTTTAAAAAAATTTAAAAATAAAAACCGAAAGTTGCTCATAAAATTTATGCCGAATATAAAAATGTCAATGAACGTATGAAATACAGAATTTGATGTATGCCTTACCTATACATCAGAATAAGACGCTAGGTAAAACTGCATACGCCTCGATGCAAAGCTTGCGTCGAAATTTGTCGCAAGATTTTTAACTATGCAGCCTGTCTGATTTTATGTAAAGGTAGCTCTTTCATTCTTGCGAATTGGTTTCCTACAGTTGTGTTTATGTCTGATTTGGGTGACGTTTCCAACTTTGACCTTTCTTATGGCGGAAGTATAATGTTCTACCAAAGCATTTCATTGTAACCATTTAAAAATCTCCACAGTCTTTGCAAGAAAATACTGTGAACCAGTTCCACAAAAATAATATTTAACCAACCCAAAAGGTCTATAAACTTTCACGTCATTGTACAAATATGTGAATTATTTCCGTAAACACGCACCTACAGGCAAGCGAAAATAAATTTATCGAGCCCATTAAAAATTCTGCCACATTACCTATATACAATAATGTAAAACAATTAACATAAAACCAAAGTACTATGTGTAAAAAAAAAAAAATTCATACCACATGAAAATATTACAAATGGAATTTATTTGTACAAAAATACACTTAAGAATTACTTAACAAAAATAAGTCGGTAATTTCACCATAATTGACATAAAAAAAATAAATGAAAGAATCAATTATTGTTGCCTTAAGAACTTGAAACCTAACTGTACAAAACTACTTTGTACACTCGTTCCGTATATGCATACTCATACATGTAAATTTGACCTGATTGTCAGTTTCTCTGTCGTTTTTATGCCAAAATAACAGAAACAAAATACAAATAAATGTAAATACCACAAGACAATATTAAAAATTAACATATTTAAATACAAACTATACTAATATGTTATTATTATTTTAACAATAGAATCAAGATCAAGAATGATAGTTTTATTAGTTTTGAATAGTTCTATTATTCTATGCTCTTTATACGAATATTTATTTATAAATCGAGTCAACATATTAAGTTCGACTGCCGACCGCCACCTTTCTTGAGAAAATCAAACAAAAAAAAAATTATTAAGAACATGAACTTTCAGAACACATTTGGTATATTTAGTCATCGCTCGATCATATTTGTTTGCGCTCAGTACATGTTTTCATAAGAATTGTACGTCTTTTTGTATGCATAAATTAAGACGAAAATCTGGTTAGCAAGTAAATTAAATTTCTGGAACAACGTTCACCACTCAACGTTCTATATAGCACACAAAATTAGTTCATTACAGAACCGGGACGCACTTTCACTTGCGTATTATGATGATGATACATCGAAACGAAAAAAATAACCCTCCCTTTTAACGTGTACCGTCTGCGCGCTATTAAAAAATTTCTATAATTCAATATTTGCTTGTGCTCTTTCTAAATATAAATTTTAGAAAATGAATTCTATTATTCTTGGAATTCAAGTGATGCCAATTAGGTTTAAAAAATACAAAAAAAAAATGTTTTTACGTTTTTTTTATGTATATTTTGTGTTATATGTACAGCGATCGTCTTCATGATGTGCTAATTGTAAACTTCTATAATAACAAAACAAAAAAATTAAAAAAAGTCAGCTAAAATTTTTATTTACACATTCTTAAGTAAACATTATAAGAAATAAACTAATAAAATGCCAATAAAGCAAGAAACCTAACGAATGCGAATACACGAGTATGTGTGTATATATGCTTGGCTGACCTAATTTTAGGTCACCAGTACTGTGTATAAGCCATTTAATGGTAATATGCTAGTTACTTCCTCATTGCATACAGTTGTTGTTATCAAGTTAGAATTTTATTTATTTTTATTTTCTCTTTTAGCTCTTTAGCATTCTGTTTTCCATTTTCTGCACATAATTACAAGAATGGACAGTTTAGTTGCGTTGTTGGAAAATGGATTTCTTTTTCTTTATGATTTATAACGATTTAAATATTTTATTTTTTTTCATTCAAAGAAATGGGAAGATATCGCATGCGGTCAGAACCGTACAAGAGTGTACATTCGTTGAATTTAAACAATTATTACTCAAACCTGAAATACTCTGTAAAACATTTTTCCTTGTTTAGTCGTCCTAGCTTCGAGCTTTTAAATTTTAACAAGTCAGTTAATTAAAAAATAAAACTTCTAATGGTGTTAGAAAACCATACGAAGTAAAATAAAATAAAATCTGTCGATTCGTGCTAATCTCAAAAACTACAAAACCTGTTTTGGCAGAATTTTTAACATTGTGCGGAGTATTTTCTCGTAATAGTTTAAAACTTGGGTTTATTAAAATTGGATACATGGTTACAGAGTTTTGGTACAATTTGCAGGGCATAATGGTGTATTTTCGAAAAAAGCTAGGGAAACTTATATTTTGTATTTTTGTTTTTTAATTTTATTAATGTTTTTGCAAAGGGTACATAAAATATTCAGCAACTGGACACAATTTGTATGTGTAAGTTCACTTTTCATATGTCATCCGATGGAGGAGATTTCGGGCGTCTAAAACACATTTTCATGGACACTAGGGCTTGTAACCGGGTTTTTAATGGTCTCAAAAACTCAGGTTTCTCCAAATGTGAGGAACCCGAAAACCCGAGTTTTTTACTTAAAACCCGGATTTATATTTCAAAATAAATTCTATTCAAAATTAAAGTTAGCAAAAACTCGGGTTTTCAGGATTGAAAAATCCTAAAAACCGGGTTACCCGGGTAAAAACCGGGTTTTTACAAACCCTAATGGACACCTATCATACATTAGTTAATTAAAATTCATTCTAGATTCTCCTAACGTTTTAGGGACCTAAAATTGTTTTGCATAATCTGCGGCGTTGCCTGAATATTTTATTTATTCTTACACATTTAACATTTGACTGTATTCAGAATAAATTACTGGTTAACGCAAGGCTTGCAATTATTGAAACCATTCAGTTTTAATTAATTATAAAATTCAATCAATTCTTTAATTATTGGTTTATGTATTTGAAATTGAGCTTTGTATCAACGGTTGTTTGTTAATATTAATTTGTAGAAATTGTGAAATAAAAATTCTTCAAGTGGTTTACATAATTTCTTAACACACTTCATGGTTTTAAATTTCTTGAAAGTGTGATTGCTTAGTACGAGTAAGTAGTCAAATTCTTAAAATTATTAAATTTTAAGCCTTTTATAATACTGATATAGTCAGACAATCACTTTTTAACGAAAATTATTAATAATTTTCTTCTTTGTAGAATAAGAATACTTAAAATTAAAAAATTTTCAATTTCTGGAACATTTACGTTAAATATTTATTATCAAAATTAACAAATTTAAGAGCGTTAAAAGAACTTTAATTATTAAAATAGTTACTACAACTTTTAGAACCCTTTAAAGTCTTAAATCTTGTTAGATTGTTTAGTTTTTGAACTGTTTTGAAACTCGTCGGTTAATATACTAAATTCATCAAACTCGAATTTTTTTGATTTTAGATTTTGTTTAATCGGGTTTCCTTGAAATCTTTGGAATTCCTTGAAATTTAACATTTAAAACCTCAAAATACTTAAAATTCGATAAAATATTTTAAAAATCTCATAATACTTGAATTATTTTAAATTTGTGATTTTGTTCAACAAATTATTTAAGTTTCTAATAGAAGTGTGTTATTCTCAAACGAAACATTTTCAAGCCGAGAAATGCCGTGTATTTCCGCTAGTAATATAGAGGTAAAAGCCAAGTCAGCTTCATCTTTCCCAGCTGGCTTGAATGAATCATCGTTCTTTTTCGAATAAATTATAATACTTTAAATGCCAGATTTTTATAACGTGGTTTATGTATGTAGTAAGAAAAGTTATTCATGGATTTACTGGATTTAATCTTGGAGCAATATTTAGTTTTCAATTGTGAGTAAAAAGTAAATCAGTTATTTTGATGTAAATTAGGGTGAAATTTTTAATAAAGAATGTAACTTGCATCGTAGAATATATAAAAATCCTTTAGAAAAACATACAGGGTGAGGAAAAAGTATGGAAACCCCTAAAAATCTCGCGGAGTTCGATAAAAAAAAATGAGCAAGGATTATTCTTAGGTAATTTTCAACAAAGAATTTAATAGTGAAGTTGGTTGTGACCTTGACCTTCATATTCAAGGTCATTTGTAGGTCAAGGTTATTTTTTTTAATTAGAACCTCTTTTTTTTTATGACAAAATCGAAAAGAGCGATCAATTGTATGTCCGAATATGTATTTTTCTTGACCTCCCAAGGTCATCTGAAAGAATTTACATTGTGAGGAAAAAGTACGAAAACCCTTGAAAATCTCGCGGAGTATGTCAAAAAATTTGAGCAAGGTTTGTTCTTAGGTAATTTTCAGAAAATACATATTCGGACGTACAATTGACTGCTCTTTTCGAATCCGATGTTAAAATCACCGGTTTCCTTATAAAAAAATGACCTTGACCTCAAAATGACTTTGTTATGACCGCCAAGGTCACAACCACGCTCACCATTAAATTCCTTTTTGAAAATTATCTAGGAATAAACCTTGCTCATTTTTTTTTTGACATACTCCGCGAGTTTTTTAGGGGTTTCCATACTTTTTCCTTACCCTATATAGAAATATATGTATATCCAGAAACTATTTCTATAACTCTGATTGTTTCATTAAAAATGATGGAAAACTTAAGAGATGACTGAAATATGTGATTGTTAGAATGATTTAAATCATTGGTCGCGTTCAGTACAGCGCTGCGATGGAAAATTTCCTCATGACTATGAGCAAAAACGCTCCTCTACGCTTTTGTGTCTCATCAAATCACTGAATCGCTGCTCATGATGTACAGCAGTAAACATATTTCAACTAAATGTTTTTACATGTGTATTTTTAGTTGTTACTGCAATTATAACTCTTTTTATAGTAACACTTTTCGTATTTATAAACCTCAGTATAAGATTTGTTATATAATGTAACAACGTTTATAGTGGTCAAAGTTTATCAGTATCAACATTACCACAAAATATCGAAAACAAAAAAATAAATTCGAAATCCGAATCAAATTTTTGGCATGATTTTCGAAAATCATAGTTAAGACTTTTGACTATACTGACTATTGTTCTTATGTTAATAGAAATCTTTAACAATTTGAACATTTTAAAAATCAACAGAATATGAAAACATGCAAAGAATTTGAAGAATTAAAGAAATTATAGAATGTACAATATTGAGAGACTAAAATTATCTTAAACATTTTAACATATACAAAATTTAACAATTTTAAAGAATTTTAAAAATTTTAAAAATTGAATGGATTAAAAAAATTAAAGACCAATAAATTTAAAGAAATTAAATGATAAATTATAGAGAAAGGTGTAACAATTCTAAACAATATAAAATATGTAAGATTTTACAGAATTAGAGAATTTAGAATAATTAACCAATTTATTGACTTAACAAATTTGAATTAAATTCTAAGGGACTTAGACTTTTAATGTATCAATGAATTTGAGGAAATTTGAAATATTTAATGAATCTTAATAATTTTTAAAATATAAAGAATTATAAATATTAAACAATTTAAAATATTTAAGAATTTTAAGAATTGTTAAATTAAAAGGAGTAAAATTAAAAGGGTTTAACTTAAATAATTTTGAAAATTTTAAAATTTATAGAATGTAAGAAATTTAAAGAATTTAAGGATTAAAGGAATTTAAAAGTTTTAAAAACTAAAAAATTAAAAGAATTTAAAAGAATGAAACAATTTAAAGAATTTAATGTTTTAAGAGATTTAAATAATTTAAACGTTTATTGAATTAAAGGAAATTTGTATAAAATTTTAGGAATTTAAAAAATATCTTATTAAAAAATTTTGCAAATATCAGAAAAATTCAAAAAATTTTAAAGAATCAAAGGATTAAAAAATTTGGAAATTTAAATAAATGAAACAATTTAGAGAATTTGTTGAATAATTTTAGTTCTTCAAATTCAAAGACAGAACTTAAAAAATTCATTGAAATAAACAAATTTAAGGAAACTAAAAATTCTACACAATTTAAAGCATCTAAATAAATTAACAATTTAAAGATTTTAAAGAAATCGGAAGAATTTAATGAAATGAAACAATTCAAAAAATTGAAAACTAAGCTGATAATTGTGAAACGTAATATCTATTGTCTTTTTCTTTCATACTGGGTTTATATACTGCAGATAGTTTCTTCTCTTTAAATTCTTTAAGTTTTTAAAATTTCTTTACATTTTTAAATTCTGCATTAATAAATTTACAGATGAATGAATTCTTATCTTTTTTTAATTTTTCTTTCTAGAATGAATTTTATATTGTATAAGATTGTATAAAGTTTGAAAAATTTTCAGATAAAGAATTTAAAGATATAAATAACTCAACAAATTTTAAGGAATAAAATATTATTTAAAATTTAGATAATTTAAAGAAAAAAAAATTTAAAAACTTTAAATTTGAAAGGATATAGAAAATTTAGAGAATTTAATAACTAATAAATTTCAAAGAAATTTAAGATAAGTATTTAAATTTAGAAAATTTAGAGATGAATTTTAAAATTTAAAGAATTTAACAAATTTGGAGATGAAAAAATTAATTTTGATGATTTTAAAAATCCAAAGAATTTAAAGATTTATAGAAATGAAAAAATTTAAGAATTTTAAATTTTTTAAAATAGTTTATAGAATTCAAAGAATGCTAAGGATTTTACAAATAAAAAAAATTAAAGAATTTAATGAAGTTAAAATTTAGATAATTAAAGAATTTAAATTTTTTTAAAAATTATACATAATTTAAAGAGAAAAACTAAAAGTGTCTAGAGAATTAAAGGCTTTAAAAGTAAATTTTTTAATTTCATTATGATATATAGAAAAATCTCTAGAATTTTAAGATATCAAAGTTTTTAGAATTCAACGAGATGAATTTAAAGAAATTATGGCGTTTGAAGTTTTTCCTTTTTATTATAAAAGGCAAAAATCAGTTTTGTTTTTTATATTTGTATATGCATTTGAGATTTAAAACAACTATATAAACACATAAATTTGTGAATATTCACTACAATTTAATCTATTTATTAGTTGCTTTCCAGTCGACCAACCCCAAACACCCGCTAGCAAACCGCTAGTATAAAGGTGTTTGTCTTTGTTATGGTCGATTGGTAAGCTCACAAATTGATGATTTGACTGTATATCTTGTAAACTAATAAAATAATAAAATTTTAAAAATAGTTTCCTCAAAACCAACCTTTTTATCGTTTACATTTTATTGACTTTTAATTTAACATAAAATATTTAATATTTAAATTAAATAAATAATCCGTTAATGTTACTTCCAAGCTTGTTTCAGCGTTTTTCGAGAAGCCAGTTGTTTTACGACATACGACGAGAATGATAATGCAATTAATACAACTGAAATAAGGAAATAATCGAATTCATCTTTTAACAAGTCGAACGTTTAACAAGTCGTTCGAGTAACAAATAAATCTAATCCGTAAGCAAATATACTAAAGGTACTTTTAAGACCATTGGAGGCGGTATGTATTCCTTTGATGTAAGGAATTGATTGATTGTGATTAATAATGTTGTCTTCCGGTGTAGGTATTTCAGGTAAATTACGCCTTATTCACGAACTTGGTTAGGTTAAGTGATTGGACGACGTGGGTCGAGTAGGGTCCATGGCATTTCAACGATGCCGCCTGATGATAAACCAACTAGAATGAATGAAACATTAATTATATCATTACTGTATGCTTGTAACTCGGTAATTATAATAAAATTTCTTTACTAATAACATGTTTGTTGGTAATTTCTTTCCCAGTTACGGTTTTTTAAGAACGGCAATGTTAGTTGGGAAAACCTGGAAAATTTTATATTTTATTAATTTTTTGAGAAAAATAAATTCAAACATTCTTACTTATTTCAGTACTTCGAATTCCCTTATTGTAATATGAATAAACGGGCCAATTTTCGGAATGAATGAAATGGAATGGATCCTTTATTCTCTTGTGTGAGAAGAAAACACAACCAAACCCGAAACTTTGACTAGACTATCGATCCAATAACCATTAAGAACTAATTTGTGAATAGAAGCAGGTACAAAAGTAGCAATCGCAGCCAAATTTTGATTAATATATTTATAGAGCACAGGCGATCCCCCGAAACACTTATTTTATCATTTATATTTGTATGAATTAAATATCAATAAATAATTCTAAGTTTAGACAAAACGTGTGCAGCTTCACAGTTAATATTATTGTAAACATTTAGATTTATAATAATTATTATTTTTTTATAAACTCAACGCCGCTAAACAAAATCAATTAAAATTTCAATTTTTGTCATATGTATCAATCGGTTCTACACCCAACCATCTAGCGGCAAAATTGTGCGTAACTGCTTCTTGATAAAATAGCAAGAGCAGTTACGAGTAGTTCCTTGAGCGAAGACAAGAACCTTTCTACTAGCGGTTTGCTAGCGGGTGCATGTGGTTGGTCGATGGGAAAGCCACTATTTATAACTAGTAATTTCCAGGTTGCTGGTTTAGTCGATTTACCGCATGAAACACATTACTGAATTATCGGTAGTTTTTATAAAAATTTACCAACTCTTTCTGTAAACAAAAAACTATTTGTCAGATCATGCCATTTAATAATTACTTACTGGTGTACTCCATTTTCCTTAGGGAGAGAGATATTTTTGATTATTAAAAAAAAAACGTGAAAACTATCTTGCAACTATTTTTAGGCTGCATAGTAAAAGTGTGAGCTAGTAGCTGATAAGAGGCGGTAAACGGCTAACAGAGATATATACTTTGGTCGCAAATATTTGTAATTGCATAAATGATCTTCTAGGAATGCTTATTCTTTCTGGAACTATACTAAAAGAATATTTGCTGTCTAAACCGATATTCAAAAAAGCTGGAATAGCTGTCTAAGATTGAAATTTATGTTTAACAGGAACAAATAGCACTGTTAGGTCGATTTTTTTTATCGGAATATTATTTTTATTTTTTTTTTTTAAATGCTGCCAATGGCTTTATTCTTGAATCTTTCTACATAAGAAACTAACAAGAAGTAATCAAATCTTAAGCTAAAATTATTACATATTTTAAGTCTTAACCAATGTTAATACTTATTGTTGGTGCTCACAATTTAATTAATTTAGATTATACTTATACATACATATGTATAACATCAACATTTAATAAATTTACAGGTTCACAGGTTCATCAGTCCGAGTGGATCTGTTCTTTTCAGTCGCCTAAATCGTGGCTGTTTTAATATATCCCTGGCCAATTCGTTGGGATGCGCTTCTAGTTTTGAATAATATTTAGAATTGAATTCTTTAATTGTTTCTTTAATGGTTTTAATCCCAAGGTCATCATGTATATTACTATTTCGAATGTACCACGGAGCATTAGTAATACTTCGAAGTATTTTCGCTTGAGTTCGTTGCAGGAGCTCTCTGTTTGAAGCACTGGTGGATCCCCATAACTGAATACCATATGTCCATATGGGTTTGATTATCGCTTTGTACAGTAAAACTTTATTGGCTAATGACAACTGAGATTTCCTTCCCATCAGCCAATAAATTTTGGAAAATGTCATTTTTATTTGGTTGCGCTTAGTTTCAATATGGGTTTTCCACGTTAACCTTCTATCCAGGTGCAAACCTTCGTTTGTTGAGGAATATTTTTATTGTTTAATTTCACTGGTGGGCAGGTGCGTTTGTTCAGCGTGAATGTGATGTGAGTTAAATTGTTTTCGTTCACTTTTATTCGCCATGTCTTTAGCCAGTCCTCGATTTTGTTTAAATGATTCTGTAACTCCTTTGAGGCAATTTCGGGATTATTGTGTGACACCAGGATGGCCGTATCATCGGTAAATGTTGATATTGTTACTTTGTTGGTTACAGGTAAATCGGCTGTGTACAACAAGTATAATATTGGCCCTAGAACGCTGCCTTGCGGGACACTTGCATTAATATCATTTAAGCAAGTAGTTGCGCGGAATATTATTGAATGCAATTTGTGTCAAGTTCTACCCGTTTTCTTTCTATTTTGTATTTATTATCCTACATAAATATTTGTATTTATGCAGGATAAGTCGAGTAATTTTGTTACAAATGTAATACAAATTTAAATTACTCTAAAGTTACCATAGGCTAATTCCGGAAATACCTTACTCGATAAAGATGTATTTTGAAAATTAAAATGAAAAAATTCTTGAAATCCCATAATTTGTTCGCTGAGGCAAACCTATGCATTAGCTGAAGGTTCCTGCATATGCTGCAAATAATCAACCTGCTGAGGGTTCCTGCATATGCTCAGAGTAAGCAACATTAAAATTATAATTTATTTCATTTTATCATCAAATTAGAGGCAATTTATTTAAAAAGAAGTGAGATGAGTAACTCAATGAGTTTGGAAGCCCTTACGACAGCAGGACTTGAAGCGACCGCCTCTGACAGGAATCCTTTTAAAATATAAACAATTAATTTTTAAACAATATTTCGTAAAGTACATAATTATGTTTATAAATGACCTCGGCCATCAATAACTACTAGTACATTATGTATATTAATTAAATTACTGGGACTGTCATGAATCACAAGCTAAATAAAGGCTTATTATTAATAAATAATTAAATATTTATTGTTCACCATATTATGTATTACCTTCATGAAAATCAGCGCCACTTTTACACATTTTTTTACTAACAAAAAATTCAAATGTGACAAGTCCACGCAGACACCAGCACAGAAAGTTTCAGAACAAGGGCATCCATTATAGAAATAAAGTCAAACTCAAAATTATAAACGATGCAAAGATCAAAACGAGTAGCAAAGCAATTAAGGCCCAGATTTTTAAGCCAAAGATATCTTGGAGAGGAAGACACAATGTCAAGTCTATACTTAAATAAACAAATAGGAACATTGTTTTTTATTTTTATGAGCCAATATATTTATCAATTAAACAAATTTTTTATTTGGTTTAGGGCTCTTTTTTATTTCTTTTAAACTAATTAACGCTTTAGCTTTCGAACCCTATTCGGGTTCATTTTCAAAATCGTAATGAAAAATATAACAAAAAATTCTTTCTTTAATACATAAATCAAAAATAAAGCAACACAAATTTTTATTAAAACCGACTTTTCATGGAATCGCACAGCTATGTAATTTTCGAAAAAAAAAACTTTGCTAAGGCGCTTTCATGTAAAAAAGGTTGTATATTTATAAAAATAAAGTTGCATGAGGCAAAAAACAATTTAGATGAACAAATCATATGAGTTGCCAATATAAGCATAATCATCAACGACTTTGTTTGAATTTGTACTTGATTTAATTTGTAACATTTCCAAAATCGACGTTTTTCTAAAATTTTATTGTTTCTCAAGAATTTTTATGTTATCTAAACTGATTTGATGGTTCGAATTTTTCAGATGTCGCGTAAGTGCACTAATGCTTAAATTTTGATCTTTAGTTATGTCACTTTTGTGTTGGTAAAATCTTTTCTCTAGAAATTGTTTCGTCTGTCCTGTGTAGGTAGCGTTGCAACTACATTGTACCTGATAAACAATGTTTGATTGCTTCTTTAAAGGTGTGTTATCTTTAATTTTTGAAAACAAGTTGTTGTTTAAGCTTGTGGCTGCACGTCCTATAATTTTAAAGTTATAATTTTTGAAAAGATTGTTGATTTTTTCGTAAAGATTTTTAACGTAGGGAATGGCCAAATAATTAGTGGGCTCATTTATTGATCGAGAAATAAAATTTGTATGGACATTATTTTGTTTCCAAATTATGTGGTTTACCAATTTTTCCGGATACTGATTGCGAAATTATGCATCTTTTAGAATTTTTAAATTTTTATTGTAAATTATTGTTTATTGCTTTTGAAAATGAACCCGAATAAGGTTTGAAAGCTAAAGCTTTAATTATAAAAGAAATAAAATGTTGCGTGTTATGTAAAATATTATATTAAATAAAAATATTTCGTCTCTTATTATTTATCATATTAAAATAGAAACAAAAAAGACAAAAAACATAACGAGAGTACTTACAGTGTTCACGTTACATGTATGCTGTGTTAAAAATTTCATGACGACATCTTTGAGGCTAAATATTTCTGTACGTCCGGACTTTCCCAAAGGTTATATAATTGCATATCATAAATTTTCAATGATCATCATTTTCAAAATACAAAAAATAAAAAAACAAATCATATCATGTAGCAAAATATTGTTACGAACTGGGCTTCTGAGTTCGTCCGGATTTTGCAATTAAAAACACTGTGTACTTTTTATTTCACTCTACTTTTATACTCTTTGATATTTGATTTGACTTTACTATTTAAATTTGTCCGCTTGCTACTGGTGGGGGCTATGACAACAGATTTATTTCTACGTGTTTATAACACTTAACCGTTTAAGCTATTGCTGTTCATAAAGTGAGCTTGTTGTATGATGGCCAAAATGGTCACAATATTTACCTCTATTTTTGATTTTATGCTTTACCAAATATTTGCGGAACAGGTAGAGCTTGAACCCATTCATTTTTCTTAATGTGTTGAGGTTTATGAAATTCATAATTCGATCCAGCTTTTTGGCTTAATACTTTTAACAATAAATTTACTGATTTTTTGGTCGTTTAAGGTCCCAGGCAAGTTCAACTTACACGATATCCTAAAGATGCAACCAACTGTAATTTCTCCAAAAATCATTACTTCCGTGTACTTTCTAATAACGAACGTCTACCGCGACGATATATATTCTGAAACTGCTGATCGTGCATTTTGTTTCTGTTGCTTAAGTTTTAATCGAGGTGGTACGATTTCGAAATCAAGTTTAGTAAATGTAGGTTACAATAATTGGATCCACATATATCTAAAGCGATTAAGTTACTTGAAACTAGCCCAAATCATATTATTTATGAAACATTATAGGAAACGTGGGTAGAAACGGAATCAAGACTAAAATCAGGATCAACAATCCATCGAGCGGAACAACTTATAATTCAAAAGAAAACAGAGCGCAGAAAAAAGCTTTTTAATAGATTGATGAGTATTACTCTATATCTTGCACAAAATAACATGGCATTCCGCGGTTCTTTTGTATAGTTATATACCAAGAATAACCGAATATATTTAGGCTTAATAGAATTACTTGCCAAATTTAACCCCGTCATGCAGCAACACGTTCGTCGAACGAATTGATGGCTGAAAAAGTCACTCAAAAAAAAATTTCATGTTTTCAAAATGCAAAGTATTTATCCATCATTGCTGACTGTACTCCGGATATCAGGCATATAGAGCAATTATCACTGACTATAAGATTTGTTGATTTATCAAATCATAAAGTCGAGATATGTGCGAGATTTTTAGGTTTTACTGCGTCATCTGATGCTAGCGGTAAAATTTTATCCAATACGATTTTAAATTGTTGGAAAAAAATAAAATCAAATTGAAGTACTGTCGAGGTCAAGGATACGACAATGGCGCAAATATGAAAGGCAAACACAGTGGAGTTCAAAAAAGAATTTTGAATCAAAATCCATTGGCATTTTTCATGACCTGTCGATGCCACAAATTAAACCTGGTGTTGAGCGATGCAGCTAAATCGTCTTTAAAGTCCTTGTCATTATTTGGAATATTGGGAAGGCTTTATTCATTGTTCGCCACGTCTGCTAATCATTGGTAAATATTAACCGATCATGTCAAATCATTTACATTAAAAAGACTTAGCGGCACACGTTGGGAAGCAAAAATTTCTAGTGTTAAGGCTGTTCATAACCAAATTGGAGATGTTCACAATACACTTGTCAAACTTGGTGAGAAGGAAGAAAAGCACGATACAGAAATAGCACACGAAGCGTTCAGTTTAGCTCGTCAATTAAAGGACTGTAATTTTCTTGTATCGTTGATCATTTTTTATGACGTTTTGTTTCAAATAAATATTGTCAGTAAATCTATGAAAGGTCAAAATATCGATGTCAGCAAAACCGCGGATTTAATCAAAGGGTGTATTAATTGTTTCAAAGATTATAATCAAGCCGGTTTGGAGAAAGCTATTTTAGTCGCCAAAAGACTTGCCGGACTCATCGATGCTGAAACTGACTTTCAATCAATAAAACGAATAAGATATGTAAAATAGTGATGTGCTAAATCGGTTCTTTTTGTTCTGTTTTGCTTATTTTCTCTTACGTGTTTAACAAAAAAGAATCGACTTAGCCGATCACTAATGTAAAACGGAAATTTAATTATGAGAGTAGAGATGAGCCAATTTTAACGCCTAAAAAACTTCAAGAAACACAATCCTTACATGAAGAAAAACTCGAAAGAAATAAGAAAATTAGCTTTTAAATCAAGAAAAAGTACATTTTCTTGAATTAAAAGTCCGTTTTCTTAGCTGAGGACCAGTTTATTTTTTTCCGTGTAAGAAGAGAGTTAACATATATGTAGGGCTGTTAAACATTTTTTTTAGGGAACGAATTGGCACTACAAAAACATATAAATAGGAAGAATGTTTTCATAAAATATAGAAAGTGGCAGGTTTTCCGACTAATGGACTTATAAAAAACATGTTCAAAATTATCGATAAAATTCATTTTTTCATTCTACAATCAAGAAATTATAAGCACTTTTAAAAGTGTAGTTTAGCTCTATAGGGAAATTACAAAATTAATTTAACAAATTTTGTATTGGTTTTAACCTCTTTATTTAAAAATTAATTTATAGCTTTAGCTTTCGAATCCTATTCATCACGAATAAAAAAATTCATTTTGCTCTTGAGTGAGAATGAATCCGAATAGAATTCGAAAGCTAAAGCTACATAATAATTTTTAAATAAAGAGCTCAGAACCAATAAAAAATTTCTTAAATTGTTTAAATATTGGCTCAATAAACATAAATATAATTACAAAACTAATAATATTGAACAATGGCCAATAACTATGACGATTTTTTCAAAATTCTAAAATTAAAAAATCCAAAGTACAGACCAGAAACTGGAGCAAACTTGTAAATATTTTGACAAATTTTAAATTTAACGATAACTTGACAAATAAATGTTTGACTAAGCACGAAATACTACAAATTCGACAAACTCACAAAGCTAAACGATTTTAATGTGACAATTTCGATGTGTATAATTTTCGCAGCCCTTAACTTTCAACCTGAAAGGCAGTTCTTGATATTTTTGCAATTAAGTTTAGATTCAACTATCATGTGTGCTATGCGCCATTTTTTTTACCCGCAAACGTATAGGTTTTATAATGGATCACATATATTACAATACAATATTATGTATCACACATAATTATCCATACTAAAAACACTGTTTGCGCTATTAATTAATACATCACAACATAATAATTCTTGCGTATAAAATCGTTCAAATTAAGCACCAGAATGCAAATAGACTAGAAAATAGTTTGCATTCATTCTAGTTCATCAACAATATTTCATATTGCAAAATAAAACATAAGATTGGAGAAGAAAAGAATGGTGTGTATGTTTTAAAAAATAAATTATTTAACTAAAGAATTGAAAAACACAATTTTAGCAAATATGTACAAGTAATAACATGCTGACAAACGAAAACAGTCATAATTTTTCTGCAAACAGAACTCAAGGCTTGACCCATTTTATTATAATAGAATGCTATTCTTTGGTTAAACTTCAAATGTTATGCAAATAATTGAAATATAAAACAATACAGGTAGACACCAACTTACGTAGTTATGTATAAAATTATCAATTATTGCATCAATTTTATTTTTGTGTCGAGTTATTTTAATACTTATCCTTTTCTCGTGTTTTATTTGCAAGAACATTACGTATGTATGTAAGTCGATGACCACTTGTTAGTATAATGCAGTAAAATATTTTTGTACTTTTTATTTGTTTTGTTTACCCATTTATTTCGTGTGGAATCTGCCGTGTCGTCGTCTAATTATCTAACAAATTATATATATGGTGTGATAATGTAATTATGAATATTCAATTAAAAATTTAGCTACACTCGAATATATACGATGTTCAGGTCAAGGACTTTTTCCAAATTAATTTAATTGACTGCGTAAGTGCGCGTAATACTTTATGAAATATTTATTAAAAATAAAAACACAGGAAAAGTAAAAAAAAGTGACTGCTGTCGCGATTAATAATGAATGTCTCTATTTAAATACAAATTTATTTACCTATAGTCAAGTACGTACTTGCAATTGAAATTGAAATTACAAATAGTTTTATTTTTCCATTTCTATTGTACTAATAATAATAATAATAATAATAATAATAAAGTAAAAAAATGCAACTTAGAAATTATGTTTTGAATAATTTATCAACTTGACCTGCAATCGAGTCTTGTTCTAAAAATAGTTATTTGTTGTTTGGCATTTAGAATGAAATTCAAGTGAAATTTATTTCTATATAAACCGCACATAGTGTAGGCAGGAATATCTTATTACATCAAACACCAATGATAATCAATTACATTTAATCTTTCTTATTTTTTTACGTACCAATATCCATATTAAGACAACTCGCTCGAAAATAGTTCAAAAGTTCAACATAAAACAAAACAAACAATCAAACAACATTATTATTGTAACTATTTTACTATTGTTAGTATAACGTATTAAGTTATTTGTTGTTGATGTGATTTAAATAAATGCATGTTTATCATGTTATATTATTGGTTTGTGTATATGTGTAATTTACACAATTCATAAAAATTTGCAAGAATATTATTTATCTGAAGAAAATTATAATAAATAAATAATAATAACAAGATGTTATTTTGTTTCCGCATTTATAAATAAATAAGTTTTGTATTTATTTATTTTATATATATTTAATTTCAATAAAACAATTATAATAATAAATAAATATGTTTGTTTTTTTCTAACAATTTTCATCTATAATTTTTTTATTTGTTTTTAGCTTACATGATTTTTTTAACCCTTGATTGACTGTATACACATAAGTACATGTCTGGTATTTCAAGTAAATTATAATGTACAATTTGATTGGTTGATACGATTCACTAGCGGAACAAAAAACCTATAGCTGGGTTTGATCA
The DNA here is from genome assembly GCA_963556165.1 of Tipula helvola. Lineage (NCBI taxonomy): Eukaryota > Metazoa > Arthropoda > Insecta > Diptera > Tipulidae > Tipula > Tipula helvola. Next base: position 317,843,912 of record OY744482.1, on the reverse strand, counting down.
AACATGCTCGAAGCGAGAGGCAATGATCCTTTTAGCCAGACATGCTATGATCTGGCTTATTACTAACACAAAAAAAAATATTCAGTATAAATAAACCAGAAAAAAAACTGTCAAACCTGAAACACAAACTATTAACTTTTTTAACTTAACTATTAAATACACAAAATAGCAAATAAAACCTTCAACTTATAATTTTTCCTACTTTCATTTTCAATGTTTCCAAATTATAGAAAACCATAAACTTTTTTTTTTTTTTAGAAGTATACACTCAATGTTTTATTCTTAATCTGTAATCTTATATCGGCAATATCCCAAAAAAAAACTTTGGCTTTTCAAAACACCAAATAAAAGCAGGACAAAAAACTAAAAAAAAACGTAAGATTTGCCCTGCAATGAGCCAAACTTCTTCCTCTTAAGTTTTTCAAACAACTCGTCGTTTTTTTTTCCTTCAAAACGAAAACGAATCTTGAAAACTATCCACGATAATATGTAGTTAGTTGACTCTAAAGGAGGAAAAAGTGTTTTTCTTTACAAAATAACAAGGTCGCTCAATTGTTTTGGTTTCGAAAAATTAGTCTTATTTTATTGTATCACACTACGGATATCATCAATTACTAGGTAGGCAGAAATTATTTGTTTATTTTTTTTTTGTTTCAGGTTTGAAAGTTTTTTTTCTTTTTGATTTAGTTATGTTGAATATTTTTTTTTGCGTTAGTAATAAGCCAGATCATAGCATGTCCGGCTAAACGGTTCATTGTCTCGCGCTTCGTGCATGGATGCTCAAATTCAGGTAAAGGTTGTTTGTTCCACTAGTAATGGCATTAACCGCCAGATGATGCTTATTTTGTTTAATCCTTTATTTCGTCCTTTTCTATTGGTCCATCTTAGGATGAACCACCATCCCAATTTAAAAAGAAAACCGATGCGGTTGATCTAGGTCAACAATCATGTTACCCCAAAAACCCATGACCATCTAACGGACCTTACCGACTGAGTCCAGGTAATACTGCGTGGGGATAAAAAGATGATTGATGACAATTTCTATAATGAGTGTTAACGCAACTCATTACAGTGGCACCATATCAATTATAAGTTTTGGCGCCGTCTCATTTCAGTGAAACCATCTGATTACAGTTGCGCCCAAGCCACGAGGCTGCTTATTAAATTTAAAGTGTTATGCTTTTTTTATAATAAATCGAAGGAGACAAGGAAAATAGTATACACTGCACCGCACAGTGCGAATTATCAAACAGGCCCTACCCGCCGTCTACACTATGCAAATTCATTGATATTTTCTATCATGATATAAATTTTATCAATGTATATGTGAGTATATTATACGCATTTTGACACTATTAGCAAATTATCAGGAGGCTATTTCACGTAATTTTATTAGTAAATTATTATGAAATATCATAAAAAATTAATGCTTGAGGTTATGTTTTGGCATTTGAAATTATTCTCTCAAGTTGAAACATCGCAATTAACAAAAAATTACAACCTAAATAAAAGTGTTTCCCTTTTAATAGCGAAAGTACAGTGCGATTAATCGACTTGTACCGCAAAAATGAACTTCGATAACAAATAAAAATGACAGACGGGTCGACATAAAAACTTCTATTTTACAAGAAATAGCGGACGTAATAAACGTAAATGTTGAAAATGTAAAGAAAAAATTAGGAATCTACGAAGTACATATTGTGACACGCGGCACTCAAAACTGCAACCAGTTTCCAAAGATGAAACGTATATAAATATGATAGATTTGGAATTTCATCAACCCGTCAACCAGACAAATGAATTTTTATTTATTCGCTTAAAAAAACGTGATTTGACAAAACATTTTTTTTTTCTTAATTACCGTGTCGGCTGACCCACCCTGTTGGTTGACTGTGTCTAGTCTGGCCCTCGTGTCTTGATTGTGAAAGCTTTTGCCCCTCCCCCCTCCCATTTATTTTGACGTGACTTATACTTCTTTTAACTGTTTAAGTTACCGCAATCAAAAATCATTCACAGCCGCTCTCAAACAATTGAAATAAAATCAGCTCAAAATGGCGACGTGATTTTCCCGCAGGTGTAGAAGTGAAATTTGAAATAGGGCGCCACTCCAACAAGCTGGAGAAACCTGCCGCGCGTTATGGTTCGCCCGACTATAGCTCAGTCTAGCAATCCACTCGGCGTGAGTTGTTATGGAAAATAGGCGTCGCTTTACGGAATTGTTTATTTTGAAAATAATAAGAAAATCAAAATAAGGAATCAATCACCGGCTGTTTTGTTCACCTCTGTGTCCAACTATTTATCGCGCAGCACCACCCTGTTGCGTACTATTCCTACGGTTCCCGTCCTGTATATGTCCCGTTAATTCGGACAACACTCAGGAACAACGCACCAACTTGTTATTTTTCTATTCTTTTAATTTTTATGTATATACCTGCCAAAAGCTTGTGTCACTGGGATTGTCTTATACCGTTAGATCCCCCACATAGTTCGATATATCGTGACTAATTTATATAGCGAATGTGACACTTATGGTGTGTACTATACTATAGCACACAATTATTATTATTATTTTTTTATTTTATTCGCACCAATGCAGACAAACACAAAACAACAGAAACAGACTATCTGTCTGGATTTTTTATTTTCCCGCATTTTAACTTTCCAATAAATAAATCAAAACTCTTTAAAACAATTTGTATAATACACGTATTAGTTAAGTTTTTCGATATTTCTTCCAATTTATCACTTAAAATGCCTTCGAATATGAACATATCAATTTTTCACACACAAAAAAAAAAACACTATACAAAAATTATATGACCGACCGACACAACTTTCAGATCGTCACCACCATTGTTCCTTTAATTTTATTTGTTTAAAGGACACTTTTATATTTCCTAAGATTTTCTCTATACGAAATCATTTATTTATGTTTTGAACACTTATCGTTCCATTTATGATTATTACTCCTGATTCCAGGTGAAAATTCCAGGTGAAACTTCTGAGATCGTCAGTACCAAAATTTACGATGTGTTGCAGGAAAACAATATAGTTTAAAAAATTACCGGTTGGTCAGCTGACAATACCAATACAAATTTTGGGGAACTGCGGCGAGCGGGAGAAAAAAATACTTTTTAAAAATTAAAATCATTATTAAATAATCCGAATTTAATTGGGATTGGATGTAATCGTCACATCTGTTCAAACGCGATTAACACGGCTAGCGCTCAATTATCTATAGATATTGGTCAGAATATACTGTCAGAACGGAAAATTTAAAAAAATTGTGTGAAAAGGCTGAAATCGAGTAAGAAAAATTAATTGGTCACTCATCAACTCGGTGGCTTTCACTTGCAAATGCCGCTGAGAGAATTTTGTCTATGTATATAAACCGCTTCGAGCCTATTTCTTAAGTTTGGAGAAACCACCAAAACTATTGGAAATTTTTTTTAGCAGCGATGGATCCGTAATTTTTTTGGAGATCACATAACCAGGTGGAAATGTTTAAAAATTTCATATTGAGATTGGAAATCCACAATTTAAGTACTATAGAGGCATTTACAATTTTGAAAGAACTGTAAGAAACACTAAAGTGGAGACATCAAAATAAATATTATCCATTGATAATTAGAAGTAAAATTCGACAGCTAGTTGAATCTAATCATAAATTCGTAAAACGGTTTTCTAGAAATGTGAAAAACTTTTACAAAACTGCGTTAGACTACATTTAAGAAAGGAACAAGTCGCTCGAAAAAGTAGAATGCTTAGAGTGGTGTTTACTGCAAAGACAAATTGAATGGGACGATGTCCGACAATCTATAGATGATATGAATCCAATACTGTCTAAACTGAAACTGGATGACAGCAAGTTGGTAGATGAATTGAGGTATATCAATTTATATTGTAATCAGAATAAAATTAACAAATGGAACGAACTGTAGAAACAGATCGATCAGAGATAGAAATTTGAAGGAGAAAACGATTTCATGTTCAGAAATTACCAAAATCATTCAATTTACCTATTTGCTACCTGCAACTAATGTTGCAGTAGAAAGGGTTTCTTCTATTATAAATGATATTTGGTCATCAGAAAAGATACAATTTAAAATGGACTGTTTGGAAGCCGTTGTTAGTATCAAGTATAATTCAACATTATCCTGTGTGGAATTTGCTGATTTAATTAAAACCGAGGGCAATTTGTGGAAACAAGTACATCAGTCAGCTAAATATAATTAGATGCGAATATGAATAGTTTTAAATATTGAATGAATCAATTTATTTATTTAATTTGTTATTGTGTATATTGTGTAAATTTTTTAATTTAACGGATTTTATTGAATGATATTTACATTTGTTTTACAATGATTAATTATTGGTATTCCACAGGAACCTCGTTGGTTTTTTTTAGAAGGAGTGATTTTATTTACAGAGGCTTTATTAGCCTTAATATTAAAAGTAAGCGTATTGCTATTGTTTGTTGTGTTATGGGATGAAGCCCCTTTTTTTCTAACTTAATTCTAATATAAAGGTAAAAAATATTTCCTAGTTAAGATAGCATTCTCCGTGTAAAGACAGCATTCTCTACCTCCTAACTCACAGGCCTGATTGGGTCTCTCACCGACCCACAAGCCAAAGACAAAGAGCCCCCACCGTGAATGCTCCCAAATTGTGTACTGAAATCTAGCATTTGTTAGCAAAATAAATCTAATAAATTCTTTATTCATTAATGATGGGCAATTTGATTTAAAATTTCGTTTGGGATTGTCCGAAGGTTGGATATTCTCCTTTCCGAAAAGCCCCACAGAGAACAGTTTTCCAGCTTTCCGGGCAGTATCAAAATTTTAATATTGCATTAATGATTAGCACCATCTGTCTAAATCCTGCTAGAGGCAAATTTTTTATGGCCCTGTTGGTGACACCGTCAATTCCAGGGGACTTTCTATTTTGTACTCGCTCGCTCAGTTTCCTCACATCATCATAGTCGGTGCCTATTTCGGCGACATCGTATTAGAGATTTTGTTGTTTCGAGAAGTCATCCACCAACTCCACGACCGGGTCGGGTTTTTTTTCTTCGCCATTATTTTCGCTGATGCGTGTAGTGTCTTGAAAAACAGCTTCGTAGTGGTCTGCAATTTTATTGGATATTACATGCGGTGCATGTTACGATAGTAGTTTCGTAGCTTGATCATTTTCATGATGTTTGGCGGGAGCTGTCTGGAATTTGCAGCAGAATCAATGTTGGGCACGTATTTGCCTTCAGCCGTCCTGACTAGCTGCGCAGGCATTTTGACTCGGGATTCAATCTCCGTGGTGGACTCAATTTGTTTATTGTCGTAAATATCTAACTTATAGTGCATGAAGTGTCTAAATCCTTCCCAGTCTGCTTTACCGTAGTCAGGTATTTCCCGGTGGCTGATATTTTGGTATACATTATAACTTTCCTCTAATTTAATTTTGACCATGAACAGAAACAGATGTCGAACAGAATTCATTTAGTGTCCAAATTTTTTCTATGCTTAAGTTTTTTGCAACCTTGCAGGTCGATTACCGATTTCCCCCGAGTGCCGGAACTTGGGAAGCAAATATGTGCTTTGCCAAAGCTGTTTAGTTGCTTACCATTCGAATTTTCTGTTGTAGGGTCCTAATAGTGGTGTTTTGCGTTGAAGTTTCTACAAAGGAGAACTCTATTTTGATGGTTAAGCAGTTTACTCAAGTTCGCTCTGGTTACTTTCCAGAAGTATATTGTGAAGATTGTAAATGCATCTCTGTCTTCTCCTAAAATCAGCGATGTGGGTTGAAGTTTTCCTCCACAAAGGCTTTTGGGCTTGAATTGTTTATGTCCTCTCGCACAAGTATGGCCGTGCCTCCCGATCTGCCTGTTTTTGGATTAGTTCTGAGAATTTTGTAGTTTTTCAATCCTTTTGCTAAGGCACTTTTAATGTAAAAAACTAAACCTCATTTAAAAAAAAAAATATTAAATCGAAACTCCTGGAAGTCGATTATAAGTTACGAGAATTTGTCCACCAAAATTATCAAAAGACAATAACATTCCCCTCTGTACATTAGGATTTGAAAATAGAATATAAGAAGAATTCGTTTGTCCAAAGTGGGTACAAATGAATTTGCAAATAAGATATTCCTTTAATTTAAGTCAGCAACCGCCACTAACTATGTAGGTATAGCTTCTGATATTTGTAAAGTGCATATATTCATTGGCCAAGCATCCTAAATGATTAACTAATACTCAAAAAAATAAATGTATTTGCATACCAAGCATACCTGTTCTATAGTGTTCGAAACATTTTTATATCGAAATGATTTAAACCACAATTTAATTTTCTTCTCGAACATTCCGAACATAAATAATTTTGCTTTTAACAAAGAGTAACACTAACAATCAATATATGCGCAAACTAATAGGTAAACAAAAATATTTTCAATTCTACTCTAACACACATCCATTTATCGCATGCACTTATAATTATATATGCTGTATTAAGACGATGGTTTATTGCTATGTATGTACATACCATTAAATTTTGTGTTGCAAAACTTTCTCTTCAATTCAATTTATGTTTTATTTTTTGCACACAAAACAGCAACAAAATGATTTGAATCAAAATGAATTTCCTGATTACCACTTGAAGACATCACACAACCTTAAAAATGTATTATTATTATTATTATTAAGATGAAACTGTTGAGGTAAAGAAAATTTATACGTGTTTATAAAAAATATAAAAAAAAACAAAAGTTGGATTCTTCCGGTTAATGTAATAAGGTTTTTTAACTCTCTGGCGTATAAAAAATACAAGAATTTTAAAAAAATTTTGTTGGGTATTTTAAGTTTTCGTGTTTTCTTCCAATTTTTTCCACGATTTCGAACACACAACAACAGCTTATCATCTATAAAGTATTGTTTTCATATCACCTATTGTTTTAATTCGTTTTTTTTTTTCAGCTAACTAACTAGGTAGTTAGAAAATCATGATTTAATTTTTTTTTAGAAACTAATTAGACGTAAAATTACATATACACATACCAACAGCAGATCTGTTATTATATGATTACAGTGGAGACATGAAGTAAATTATTATTGTACTGGTACATAGAAAATTAAGTAATGTAATTGCTTTATTAATTAATTTTGCGGAATTAATTTGTTTTAACGCATTCTGAGAATTTAAACAAGTAAGATAAATATTTGTTTCGCGCAAAGCTATAAGTTATTTCTAGAAAACTGATTAGATATGATTAGAAGATAACATAGCTTCTTATTTCTAATAATTGACCCTGCAGATTTTCTACATAAAGCGTTAATAAAGTTTTATTATGCATTAGGGCAGCCAATTCGTTCTAAGATTTAACTAGTGCCAAAAATTAATTTGGAGATATATAACAGATCTCAAAAAATCCATAGTTAAACTTAAGTCTCCATTCCATGAGAAAAATGATTCAAAGTAAAAAAAAAATCGAAAAGAGAAAAAAAATTTTGATCTGGCCAATATTACATTTAGTAGTAGTGATGATAACGGTTACGAGTATTTCAAAGCGGTAGCATCCGGTTTCCAAAACAGATGGAATTTTGCTCCTTCTAAAAGTAAAGTAATGTTAACAATTTATTTACCTTCAATTTTACATTTTAGTTTAGGCATCAAGTAACTCCGGGTCAGAGTTTTTTTAATTATAAACAAAAACAACACAATATTAATGGTACATTGCGACTATAAATACAATTTTATAACGTGCGGTATTGGTGTTGTAAGTGAACTGAGTGACAGAGGGGTTTTAAGGGAACAATATCAGCAAACGGTTTTATACAAATACGATCCGAAAGTATCATTTTGAAAACATTAACTCAGAAAATATGACCAAAAAATGAACCAAGCGATGTGAGTGGGAATTTTACAAATGTAACCTATATATTGTGACCGATGATGCGTTTGCGTTAACCGAAAACAAATGGAAGCCATTTAGCTAAATTGAGCATATTTTTAGGTCAAACTTTTTCTGTAATTTCTCTGACTATAACGGCATTGATCAATTATTTTGTTCGCGTTGTTTTTTTTTCGTAAGCGCTTTTTATTCAAAATCTTGTGTTATAGGAATCTGAGAAAATGAATTAAAACCAACTACGGACAAGAAAAGTACTGCATACAGAGTATATTGTAAATAGTAGTCTTTCAGTTTTAAATTTATTACTGTAAGTGTAAAGCTGAGTTTATGACATAGGAAGATAGGAACATAAGAAGATAGGAAGACTGACATGACCAACCAAATTATTTAAAATGTCAGAAGCCCCGTGAATTACCATGCTCTAGTTGAAAAATTGATTAAATTTGGTCAAAGTCGGCTAGTAGGCGAGGCTGTTGACATTTTAAATAATTTGGTTGGTCGTATCAATCTTCCTATCTTCATTTATGTCATAAATACAGCTTTAGGCCGGATTTACCGATAGGTTCCTAAGATCCAGGCCTAGTGTACAATTTTACATAAAAAATAGGGGCGGCAAAAACGATATCAAAAATGTTAAATTTATAAAAAAATTAAAAACCAATCTTTCCATAACCTAAAGCATACGTGAAATTATAAGAGAGATTTTTAAATGAAAACGATGTTTCAATTTCAACATATTGGATATGACATAGAAAAGTGATACAACTAAAAAAATTGAGGTTTTGAGATAACTCGTCAAAAAAATGCGCAATGATCGATTTCATAACGTGACATAGTAGCTTTTCATATTTATTTTACAAAGCGGCTTAATTTTCCGATTTTCTTTTGCTCTCCTGAAAAATTTGAAATTTTTAGTTGTGTCACTATTCTTTGTCATGTGCGATGTATGAACTTCCTATGAGAAAATCGTTTTCATGTTGTAGTAATAATTGATTTATTCATCCAAAATTGATGAAATTTCCATAGTAACAGCATCATGGTCAAATTAAAATTAAAGGTTACTTCAAACCTTGTGGTCACTAAGTAGTCGATCGTATAGTTTATAACGCTTTATTGCGTTTTATTACTGCACCCCTCTCCTCTCGTAACATATCGTAGCATATCCCAAAATATCTCATCTCCTCCCAGACGCACAGTGGGCCAAAACTGCCTCTTTTTTGGACAAAATAGCCCACAGAGCAATTAAAGTCTAATTGATTTACAAATTGTACCTAACCTCAAAAGCCAAAAAATTATATTACCTGCTAGATACACAAATTTTGTTGGATCACCTAATCAATAATATAGGGATGAAATGGTATATAGGGGTTTTAGGGTCAGGGACCTATTAAAAATTATAAGAAAAACAAAATTGTCTGCGTTTACCAAAAATAAAAACTTTACAAAAATTTTTAAATTTTTTTTAAATGATTCGTTAACTTCTACTATACGACGAATTTTCTTTTAATATATTTATATTTTATTCGTATTATATTTTAAATTCCGAATTACTTAAATATTCAAATAATTTGAAATATTTTAAATTTTCTTTCTTAGCTAAAATTTTTACAAAATCAAATACGTATAATCCAAAAATTCTACTGAAAGTGGCCATTCTGAATAATTATTATTTGTAAAATTTAAAAACCAAAAAAATTCCGTATAATAATTTAAAAGCGGTACTGATTATGTAAAAATAAAAATAAAAATTAAAGAAATTGCAGAAATTGTAAAGTTTATAAATTTATAAGTTAAAAAATGTAAATTAGTTGTTTAGTAAAGATCAGCAAATACTAAAACGTTTGAACCTTTAAAAAAATTATAAAACGTCTTTTAGCTTTAAAATTGACCAAATTTCCTGGTTTATTACTAATTTAATTAATTAAAATTAAATTCAAAATTTGAATTCTGAAGTATCTACTGAAATTTCTTGAAATTCAAAATGGATACCAATTACTAGGAATACTTCAAAAATTTTAAACCTTGGTTTTTCTAATTTTAAAAAATAATCGAAGATTCCATTAATTCAAAATTTGAGTTTCGTTAAAAATGTCCTAAATTTTAAAGTAAATGCGACAACTCTTTAAATTTGTAAATTTAAACTTCTGTTAACCAAGCCTTTACCAACGCCATTCTCTGGTCTCTATCTAAAAACCTTTCAACAAGAAATTCTTTGTTTGATTGCTTCTCTGGCTCTATTCTAAAATAATAGATTTCTAAAGATCAATTTTACGGAACTTTTAATTTAATTTTGAATAATTAATATGAAGCTTCTGCATTTAATTGAAGTTAATTATACATAAGTATACGTGATCCGAAAATCGAAAAAAGTCGTTTTTATAATTATGTTTAATTAACTTTAAATTGTTTGTAATATTTGAAATTTTTTATTTGTACTGTCGTCTCAATGCAATCGTCAAAAATTTTGTAAATTGCGTATTATTCGACAAAACGTTGAATTTTTAAATTTTTAAGAGCATTTTAAACATTTTTAAAAATCGATTTATGTACAAATCAGCAAATACATGTGCATTATTTTGTTATTTTATAACTGCTTGTTTTATTATAAAAATTGATAAAAATAATTTTATTTGAATTTGAATTATTTACCGGTCAAATGCTTGCCAACAATTAGTAGTAATTTTAAAGACTATTTCCTGTTCATTATCTTAAAAATACAGTTGTTCAATTTAAACAAACATGCTGGTCAAATTAGGCCGCATATATCCACAAAGGTGTATTCACGGTTAAGTTTGAACCCCTTCAAATAGTTAGTGGTATATGGGAGGTCAAACTCCGGCTCTAACGGACCAATGGTACTTTCAAAAAAGAATTATTGCAAAAATATCTGTTATCGAACCCAAACCATATTTGTAGGGGTGTTACGTGGTGAGGAAAAAAGAAAGATGGTGGCCTTGTGCGGAAATCACACAACCAACAATCCAGTTTGGGGGACCAAAGATATTGAACTCGAACCCGAAACACCAACTCACTTCAGTAGCCAAGTTGCCCAGGCTACTCCAAAAAATGAGTTGGGATCAGAAACGAGTCCTCACCCGGTCATCGCTGAACCCCAATCCAATCATCCACTACGTGCCTCGCGTTGCCGTGGAAGACACCTTTGTAGTGGATGATGGCCGAACTGGACCGTGAGCCGTGCGTCCCGTTCCCATCACGCAATCAGATATTGTCCACGGAGTCCTCCACCTGCAGCTTCAAGTCCGGCTAAACCTCAGTCCCGAGGGTGTAGGTGGTATGGTGGAGGCCCATCCGCAGATTAAATCGCTGCAAAAATTCGATTGTACAGCACTTCACCTATACTCACATTTTCAAGTAATCAGCATCCACATTCTCCCACGATGACTCTCACCGATTCTATTCAACTAACAACACATATTTACTTAGATTACGTTATAATAATTATTTATTTAATTAAAGTTAACAATTTTTTTCCGTTAAGGAACCACACATAAACCACAACACAAAAAAAAAATATCGACCGGATGATGCTCCTGTGGTACTGGTCTTTATTGATGGCACCAGGTGGAACGCGTAGCGATGGTGATCCACAGGCACAGAGCCTTGGGGATCACTATAATGAAAATTCCCAATCGGGAGAAAAAAAACAAAAAAAAACTGGGCACCACTACTTTTGCCCCACCAATACCCACCTAAAGATTCTCCGTTCGATACTCACGTGTGGATCCTTGCTTGCATGTGGCGCTGGTTGAAGATCGGCAATCCGACGTGGGAACAGCAATCGGTCGCAGGAGCACAGCAGTTGAAAGATATGGTTAGGGGTTGAGTTGTTTTTTTTCTTTTTCCTCTTTTCCTCGGCACTCGGGACAGTGAAATCTGGTTGCCTTGTCGGTTTTTTTTTTTTGTTTTCTTCTTTCTGTCTTGTTTTTTTTTTCCTCTCTGTGGTTGTTTTATTTTTATTTTGGGCTTATTTTTGGGACCACTACCACGTTTTAATTTTAGGGGGTAATGGTAACACCATACACTCGAGGTTGGTTTTTGTTAGATTTATGCGTTAATTTATTCAACTTATTATTTCTATTTTATCCGGTAATATTGATATGATATTAGTTATTATTAAACTTATAAATCTTATTATTTAGATGCTATTATTTATATTATGATTTATGATTTATAGCAGGTCAATTTTTCGCTTGTGTTTTTTGTTGTTTTTTTTTGATTTTTCGTTGTTTTTATGTTTTTATTTACCTAAATTGGTATGGCGTGGGTGGTCCCACACGGTTGTCGTCCACTTCAGTTGAAAATCCCAAAATAAAAGAGAGCGAATGACATTTGTTGTCCGCTTATATACGTTTTTTTTTTGTCCAACAACAACATTTTTACATTTATTTTATTTGGTGCTCCTCACGCCCCTACAGGTGATCACTCCAAATACTGCTTGGGTACGCAACCAAAAAAAACAATAATAACGCCATCTGCAAAAAATAGACTCCAAGTACTTATTTCTTTCAGCAACTATGGGACAGCAAAATGGGAAAATGAATGGGTCGACAAATTAAATTGGATAAGAAGAAATTAATTGATGGTAAGAAATATGTAAAGTTTATTTTAATGAGAGATATGGTTTTGTTGTTTCATTGACAGATAATACAGTCCGCGAAATGAAGATTTAGTGCGTGAAGCACAAACACAAATTGTATACCCAAAAAAAATTAAATGCTAAATAAAAATAAGATTTTGAAATTAAAGAAAAGGAAATGTATCTTTATTTTATTTACCACGGGACGATGCCTCGCCCCGTAACAGGGGTTTGCCACATTATCTCGCTTTACAAAATCTATTTTACGAAATCTTTTTCACAAAATCTCGCTGTAAAAAATCTTGCATTACAAAATATCGCACTACAATATTTCGCAATACAATCTCGCAAACATTTTTTCCCGTAAAAATGTATACGAAATCGAGCGATTAAGGGACCAATACATTTTCCTGAAAAAAAATTTTCAGAGGGATTTTGTTAAAATAATATTAATGCATACGGTTAAAAGTTTACACCACCTATCATAATCTGAAATTTGGGTAATGGATGGTACATTCTACATTGTACCTGGTATAATGACACAAATATTCACCGTTAATGGACGTGTCGGTGATTTCATTATACCCTTTATTTTTGCCTAATGAGCTCAAAAGCACAGGATTGTTACAACGAAGTGTTCTCACGGTGTGCGGAAAGCCGAAAAAAGTTGGTCTAAAATACCGAAAGAAACTAGCATCATATTAATGCAGCATGCTCTACAGTGTCATAATCCATTAAACAGAAAATAGTACCTGATCATTTAACAAAGAAATCGCGAAAAAACGTGATTTTTTTAATTTTAATTGAAAATATCATTTAGGCGGCCAATTTAAAAAGGAAGAAATTAAAGATGATACCACTTTTATATTTTTTTCTTAATCTGTATTCCTTTACCTACAAAATGAACCCTTTATCAATATTCTGCGATAACTAGTTTTTCTTTTACAACCAAAAATACACTAACATACAATGCCGAAAATCAAAATACTCGGTCTACTTTGCTTGAAACAATACTAACTCAAGGTCACTGTGTACGGCAAGGTGAAATTAAATATTAAGAACATAATTATAATTAATTAAGAAAAAAGTATAAAAGTGGTATCATCTTTAATTTCTTCCTTTTTAAATTGGCCGCCGAAATGATATTTTCAATTAAAATTAAAAAAATCGCGTTTTTCGCGATTTCTTTGTTAAATGATCAGGTACGATTTTCTGTTTAATGAATTATGACACTGTAGAGCATGCTGCATTTATATATGATGCTAGTTTTTTTCGGCATTTTAGACCAACTTTTTTCAGCTTCCCGCACACCGTGAGTATAAGTTGTGATAATATTATTAAGCTAAATCCAAAATACATAATGACTGACTTGGAAATGAAAATGTTTGTTGCATCTAAAACATATTTCCTCAACGCATTTCTCAAAGCGTGTTATATTCCTTTTGGGCATATTATTTACGGGCGCATCCAGAAGGAAAAATTAACAATTCAATATGGGACTAACGAGCATTTTGCACTCCACATGAGGATGTTGAAATGCCTAGCGTTTGTACCAGTTTTGAACGTGAAATGCTTGCAGCAGGAGCATACAAACAGTATGACACTATAGAGAAAAAGTTATTGCGGGTAAAGTAAAAAAAAATTAGACGAGAATTTATTTCTAAAGACTACAATATTTAAATTATATTGGGTATTAAATCCCTTAGGTTTTTTGAAGGGAGTTGCTTACAACATTCAACTATTCTAAATTACGTAACAAGTATGTGTTTGTATATATTTGATAAATAAAAATTTGTTGAATTGAAACAAAACTTATTTATTTTTTTCATTTAGCATATTTTCTGTATTTCTTTATAATTTTTGATAGACCACATTTATTAATTTATAATCCAAATCCAAATTTGTTTTTATTTTTCGGCCAAACTTTCTATCTTTTAGATCATTATCCATGGGCCTTTTCTTTATTTTGTACACTAAAAACCTTTTTTAGAAAAACAATATAAAATATAGCAATACAACAAAAAATTAATTAAACAAATACATACAATATGTACAATTAATTGTGTAAATAAATCACAAAATTATTGTGTTTATCAAAAAATTTCTTGTTTCATTGATGACGACATTCAAAAATTTGTTGTTGAAAAAACCGAAAAAATCTATTGTATTGTTTTTTGTCTATGGACTACTTTATTTATGTGTTAATTAAAATATATACAAAACTTGAAAAAATCAGCTGTTCAAAATTTAATTTGTAAAAAACAAAAATTTCGATCTAGAAAAAATTAAATGAGTGGGACAATTTTGGAACGATATTTCTAAAAGAACTTATGATGCGTATTTTTTTATATTATTAGTCTAATTGGCTGTGGCCTGTTACTGTCCATTTTATAGTTTATGGGTTTTTTGATCTGCATATATGACACGCTTCTTTGAAAAGCCTTTTGTTTTTCTTTTTCTCGTAAAATAATTTCGTCGAATTGTCAGAATCAAAGTCATGTTTCCTTTCATGTACATGTTTAGTTAATGCTGATCTGTATGTGTTATGTGTAATATTTGGTTGATTTTTAATATTTATAATGTCTCTTTTATGTTAGTCAAGACTAACTCAGTCTCGCCAACATAGCATGAGTCGCAATCCTTGTGTGGTATCTGGCAAATCAGACCATCATTTAGTTCTGTAGGTGTCTTGTCTTTTAATTTTGAATATATATCCGATATCTTATTTAGTATTTTATTTGCTATTTGCATATTATCACAATTATATTTTAAACTTTTCCTAATCTTCTCAGTCAATTTTTGTATGTATATTAGGGAACCGAATTTCTTATTAATTGGTTTTTTTGGTTTTGGTTTATTGTAGGTTTCGTTATTAATTGACTTATTAGTTTAACCGGGTAACTGTTTTTTAACAAAATACTATTGACTTTTGAAATATTCAGATATTTATACTCGTTATCTGTTAGTTAAATTACCCGTTCGGTCTGTTCCCATTAACAAATGTTCAAATCAAATTAACAATTTTTAAAAACAAATTAAGCTTTTTCAAAAAATTAAACAACAATTTTCAAATCAAATTAAATTATTCTTTCAAAGAAAACAATTTAGCAAAATTAAATTCTCTGATTAAATTAAAATTATCAAAAAAAAAAAAATTTGATTTGAAAATTGTTGTTAAATTTATTTCAAAAAAGTTTAATTAGTTTTGAAAAATTGTTAATTTCATTTGAATATTTGTTGATTTGATTTGAACATTTGTTAATTTGGTTTGAAATATGGTTAACTTGACTTGAAATAGGTATATGTATGTGTATGGCAGGTAGCCAACTCTTTTACGGGGAAAAGTTTATGCGAAATTTTGTATTGCGAGAAATAAGTAAGTTGAATTAGACGTACGTTGAATATACTTATGTATATATAATCATAATACCTACAATTGTAATTTGTTCAATTTTGTTTTGAAATTCGTGATTTTGAGATTCGACATTGTAAATTCGATATTATTGTATTATCGATGAGATTTCGTACCAAACCAATTCTATAGTACAATACAGAATTGATTAAGTTTATTAAACCAAAATCTCGAATTTCATCATATAGAAATTATTTATCTAAGGTTTTATGTCATAAAAGATGGGGCTGCGACCACCAAACCAAAATTTTTCCAAATAAATTTTTACAGAAAACTCCGGATTTGCAAACATTTCTAAATTTTTTGAAATATGTATTTATAATTATTCGGTTGCTATGTCAAATATGTTCAAATGTCAATGTCAAAATATAGTTCATTTTTATAACAGCAGATGGTTATTATCCAACAGGTAATATATTGCGCATAATGTTAAAAAATTACATCAACAACAATGGCTGACACGGGTGTCTTGTTTTCGATCATTTAGTACAATAAAATATTGTGTTTGTTTATAAATAAAAATAGCTTTTATAAATGATTTTTATTTTTGAATTAATTAATTAATTAAGAAATAGTTTTATTTAATTTTAAATCTAAAAATGGATAGTTCACCCTCTATATCCTTCGATGCATTGTTTTCATTACACCCAAACATTGCACAATGCATTTTTATTCAATTTTTAATTTATTTTATGAAAAATATTATTTAATTAGTGTTTAATTAAAATGTTTTGAAAATGAAACCTACTTGTATATTAGCTGTGTTTTTTATAAGTCTCGATAGATCTATTCAGATATTTGCAAAAATAAAAAATGGGAAATTGTAGCTACTCCTATCATTCACTTAAAAATACTGGCACTCGCAGCACTAAGAATTGTGTTTATTTTGACATCGCTACGCCATGTTGTTTTCATTATATTTTATTATTCCAAAAGTATAAATACATGAGGAAAAGTGCAAATACATTTTATCCATATATAAAAATGAGACGGACACATTAAAACTTTTTTTTTCTTTCAAAATGCTACTATGATCTTTTAAATGTTGAGCAACTTTTACGAAAAATGATAAACAGGTTCATTTTTCGATTTTTCAATTCTTTTTCGCTAAAAAAGTTGTGGATTGCGGTAAGTAGTATTAAATAACACATTTTTAATATGCATCTTCATAATGGAAGGAAATAATAATAAAATTAATACTTTTATCCTACATATTCTGTCTTTTAAAATAGAGCAACAGATTAAATGTAAATCAGCTACTAGTTTCCTATTGTATGATAGATTTACTAAAAATTTACTTTCGTATGCGTCCATGCTAAAATACAAATTTTTAATTTGTGTCTTTACTCATAAAAGGGAAAATCTGTAGTCTCGATAGCATATCTGGATAAAAAGCAAGATTTTCATGTACAATTAATTAGTTATGTAATTCAAGGAAATGAATTAAAAACGATAAACTGTTGAATAAAATGTTATTCTTGATTAAAATAAACTGAATCAATTGCAGTTTAACCACTAAAATAGAGAACATCTGGATGCGATCTATTGAGATCTATCGAGACTTATAAAAAAACACGGCTATCATATATTGTATGTGTACTGTCTACTGTGGTTCTTATCTATCTAAGAACAATACGCATACTAAGATTTGCACATTTATTTTAGTAAATACACAAACCAAATTAAGTGTTTTAAACCCAAGAATCGAACCATAATAAGGTGTTTGCTTTTTCCGCATTTTAACAAATGGCATTTTCAAATGGTATGCTTTACTAAATCTGTTCCCATTTTTTTTATTCTCTTACCTCTGTCCAAGCTGAATTGCATGTAAAGGTTATGAATTAGTCCTGCCTCTATCTTCCTCGATTTCTCAAAAATGTTGAAGAAATTAAATAAAAAGGCAATTTTTATTAAGTGTTTATTGATCGGCGAAATATAATGTAAATGTATTTATGTTATCGGATCTAAATTTACAACTGGATCCGATTACAACTATAATAGTGATTTACGTCACAAGGGCGGTAAATGAGGTGTTACAGTACGAGTTCGACCTTTAGAATTTTGAACGAGTACTGTGACGATGTTTAACGTACGTGTAACGTATAATGTTTTATTTCATACTATTTTAATGTATAAACATGAGTTTGAAATTTAAAGAAAAACAATCCAAATGATTTTCAAATTATCAAGTTAACCTAATTATTTTTATTTTTGGCTTTATATTTTTCTATACGGTAATGACTCGTTTTCCGGTATTTTTTTCTGTAACGTAATGATTCATTTTCCGGACTGAAATCAAACATTTAAACATTGATTTTCTGTATAGTATGAAATAAATAAATTTGCCTAAGGTAAAAATAGAAAAAAAACGAACTGATTTTAAAGAGGGCGTACCTAAAGGCTTAATGCGATTAATATGTTATTGATGGACATACTATTGAGGTAATGAGGACCAAACAGAATGTAAATCAATTAAAGTTTGTTCAAATTATTAATTATTTTGAATATTTGTTCGGAAGGTCCCCAAAGTTTTATGATGATTAAACCCAGTTATGTCTAGAGTTTGCCCGGGTACGCCGGTTTTAGGATTTTTCAAACCTGAAAACCCGGGTTTTTGGAAACCCTAATTTTGAATAAAATTTATTTTGAAATATAAATCCCGGTTTTAAATAAAAACCCTTGTTTTCGGGGTCACCACATTTGGAAGAACAAGGATTTTTTACCGGGTAAACCCGGTCTGCAAACCCCAGTTATGTCCATATAATGTTGGTAGCAAAATTAAACTAATCAGTGTTATGGTGGTGCGAAATTTTAAAGAAACTGAGCATCTACCGAACGGTCGATATTTGACACCCAGTGCGGTTATTTCCTATTCCTAAATTTCAAAAACAAGTTTCGATGGAAACATTTGGACAACGATGAGATATGAATTATTTATATTCATTTATTAATATTCGCGCATTGATCTGGTGCGAGTGGATGGGTGTGGACAGCGCTGCTCACTTCCAGTGGTTGATGTTGTCTGCGCCTTCATGCCGGCTACCCAATAATCAAGATTATTGATTTTTTTTTAGTTGAGTAATATTTTTGAATGTGGTTTGAATGATTGAGTGAAAGCGTGGTACAATAGTTTTCTTGGTTTGGCTGTGTTGATTGAGCGAGAGTTTAGTTTTATGGTTATCGTACGATTGATTTGTGTGTTTTTTTTTTCTTGTGATTGGATGGCTCGTATGGAAAATTCTGGATGAGTACTTTTTGTTGTTGGTCCATGTTGTTTGCATGCGGTTAGCTGTTGGTTTGGTGGTGGACAAAAGGCGTGACTATGAAGCAACGAGAGAGTTTGCGGTTAGTGGTCGGATGTTTTGAGATGTTTTCGGTGTATATTATCTCATCGCGAGTAAAACAAAAAATAAATAAATAAATAAATAAAAATTGAAAATTTTGTTTGGCGAAAAAAATTGAGAGTCAAGTCTGAAATTTTAGACAAATAAGAGGTTGTGAGTCTGATAGCTATCAGCACGTATAGAATTTTTGGGTAGTTCCAATATTAATTGTGAGTTAAATAAAAGTTTTGGAGTTAAAATTTTATTTTTGTCGTGTGGCATATACAAAAAAATGTTAGATTATTAGTTGTTATAATCTGAGTTTTAGTGCCCAAAGTGGCCTTATTTGTAAATAATAAAATTACATAAAATATAGTTATATAGACGATTGATTTTTTTTTGCATTTATATCTAAAATAATTGATGCTACTTAGTCCGATTTTTTTTGTTTTGTTGTTGTTGTGGGTACGAACATTGTTTGGAGAAGTGAAGTGCCGCGATTCATGAATTTCTGTTAAGTGGTGTAATCTTAACGGGATTTTGACAGTGTGGACTTTGTGTCCCTTGTGTAGTTTAAATAAAATAAAAATAAAATAAAAAAAAACAAAATCTTCTTAAAACAAAACTGAGAAAAAAAAGTAAAATAAATGTATCAGTGAAAATGTTGATAAGTGAGTCATATATATGGTATAAGAAAATCTAATCCTTGAAAGTTTAGTGTATCGAAAAAGAAAAATAAACTACTGCATAGTGTGCTAGAACCAAAGCCAGTTTATAATCTTCTGGCAGTTGGGTTAATCTTGAAAGGCCAGACCGTATAATGAATCTTTATTGCTATTGTTATTGTTGAGATTCTTGCCGTGGGCAAGGTCAAGCCGCACCCTGGCAAATTAACGGGGTTTGTCGGCGAATTAATTTATGTGTGGCAGCAACCCTGCCAACCAAGCGGGGTGGGGTCGGTGATTTGAGGGGGAACCTGCGTCGAGCGCGATTTGAGCTGTTCCAGGGCGGATCTGACCGGATGGGGTCAACTGTCCGATCTGCAGGGATAGTTGATTTTATCGAGAAAAGTAGAAACGAAAACTCTCAGTTTATATTTTGTTATTTTTTTGCTTAAAGTTTAACTTTTAATATAATAGTAAATTTTTCTGATTTTTTTATAACTTCAAATGTTCATAATTAGTTTTTTTGAAATTTTGTTGTTCCATTCAAATTTTTTTTTTTGACTAATTTTTGTTAAATCTGCTGTTGTGAGCTGACCACTGATTAAATTTTGTTAAATCGGCTAGTGTGCGCGCGGTCCGCAAGTTTTTCGTTTTCTATCTTTATTATATATTTATTTTATTATATAACAATTTTTTACAGGTTTCTCGTCCTCCATAGTCACGCCTTACCTTACGGGATTTCATTTTACTGCTTTCTTCTTGGTTAAGTTTTTTCCTTTCGTATGTCAGTTTTTTTTGGTTTAGGAAATTTGTGTGAATTTTGTATCATGAGTGAGTAGGTGATAAGTAGTGGATCGAGATGAGTGTTAGGGCCGGGTTCTCGTATTTGTGGTCGGTTTAGCCTCAGATTTTTTTTTTTTTTTTTTCAATTTTCCTGTTCCTGTAAATAAGATAGTTAAGATGTAGTTCTTCCTTTTTTTTCTCTACTGCGGTTATTCAAGCATCGAGTAATGTCTGGAAACACTCACGCCATCCCTGAGCTTAGCCAGCTAGTTAGACCGCACCAGACCGCTTACTCTATGTCTGATAGCGACATCGCAGGATGACGTTAAACTGGCGCACACATGATTGTTGAACCAAGGTGCGCCAAACGAAATCTTGCGGTGCCATTACAATACTTGATGGCTTAACAAAAAAAAAAATTCAAACATTACAAAAATAATGTTTTACATTTAGAAATTTATTATCATATATAAAAAACTAATTAAAATACATTACAATTAAATTTACCTAAATTATAATCCCTATAAAATGATGGCAATAGGCTTGTAAGGTACAAAAGCGGTTTATTTTCAACTGCCTACCACATTCAAACATTTTTCGGTTATATCACTAATCAAACTTCAAAAACTCGGTTTAAATCCGTAAAATAAAAATTGTACACCATATTACTGAAATGAGCATTAAAGTACTGAAAATCAATTGTGAATGTCTTCTTTTTAATTTTGTTAATGTATTGATTAGTCTACTTATATGCGGAACTTGGAGAAGAAGATTTCAATAGGATCGGTGTAATATTTAGAAGTGTGCAATAATAATATTATAAATTATGAGAAACCAGTTTCACTTAATTATTTATTTATTCGGATTACATCTTAAAGTTTTACCTCTGTTAACCTCAATGGCCTCACAATGAACGTGCCTGTGCACATCAATTATTTTTACTGAAGTCTTAAAAATATTTCGTTTTGCGTGCAAAAATGTTATAATTTAAACAACCATTGAAAAATATTAATTACATATAAGAACAAGCATAAAGAGCATAAAGAAAGTCTTTCTCCAAAACATCTATTATTCTTAACGATATACGAATACAATTGCCATAATTCTGACAAACATCATAGAAACGAATTCATGAATAAACATACAAAGACAGAACACAGAATACCTACAATATAAAAAAAAAATTGTTAAAATTAAATCTCGGTGATTGACTTTTGACTTATTTTTCATTTTTTTTTTTACTTTTACACTGTCAAATTAAACGTGGGAAAATTTGTAACCAGCTGATATTGAGAAAAATTTACTTTTCGCAAATCAGGTAATAAATTTTCTTCATCTACTATCTTCCTGTATAAATGTATGTAATATGTATACATGTTCACAAGATGATCAATAACCGCACAATAAATAAATCTCTCCTCTATAATACGATAATATGTAGAAGAAATACAAAGATTTCCGCATATACGAGTTCGTTCATTATATAGGTATAGGTATGTCTGATATATAGGTATATAGGAGTATACATAATAATTTTTACAACAGTACAAATTTCATTTGAGAGTATAATTTTCGTATAAAACCAAACCAAAACCCATGTATTATAAGAAAAAAAAGTTGGTCGAAATCGAATGAAATTTACCTAAAAGTCCAAATAATGTCATCGAACTTAAAAATTCGTTTGGTTTTTTTTTTTATTTAAGAAAACGAACAAAATTTGACTACTTTTTGAATAGAGAAGACATTGATGAAAAAACTACATAACTCTCGTATATAGCATAAAGTGTAATTTATTTTATGTTAAAAATGTTTAAAGTTTTTCAATATAGAGTTTAATGCAAAAACGTTATACATTTAGCCAGAGTCTCCTCGGTAGAGTTGAAAGTCTGGAATTCTACCAGTCATAATTAATTTATTTTAAAGACTCTTCAATATGATTAGCCTCTTTGTCCAGCATATAATTAGTTGGGTGAAGCCTTACGAGCAAGAACTAAGTTCAGTAACAGTTTCGACAAAACTGTTCACGTGACTATCACCGCATCATTTATAATTTTGAAAACTAACACTTTTTAATTCGAAAAATAACAGAACACTAAACCTTATTTCCACATAGTTTTAACCTTTGAGAAAGCTGGCACCGTTTTTCATAAAATATATTTTAGGAATATTCAAGAAGTCGATGTGCTACATTTTTCTTTAAACCACACTCGGTTTTCGAATGATATTGAAAAAAAAAACGGAGGAAGAATAAATTTAAAGCTTGTATGTAAACCATGGGAAAGGAAATCCTGACAAATCCTGACAAATAGTATGGAGGAATAATAAACATATAAGGAAAATAGAAAATATGTATAAGTCAAAAAGAATTTCAGAGCGTAATAAGAATATAGCGGGAAACCTGAAAGCGGTTATTACAAAGAAACGTTGCAAGAAACGATAGAAAGATTGTGGCGATTATTGGAGAAACCCCTATTAAGTCAAACACTTGTCGCAACAAACCCTATTGGAAATTATTTATACACTGATTATTGTTATGCAACTATTTGACACATTTTTATCCGAAGTTTGAGACTTTTGTTTATACAAGTTTATAATAGATCGCGCAACGAGATGTTGTAGAATAAATCTTTATGCAAATTTTTTAATCTTGAATGAAACCCTTTTAAAAAACAATACCGCTAACTCCGAAAAGGCAAAAATCTTAGCGCAACTTCAACAGGCACTATAAACAGAAGAAGCATATTACATAATAATATAAACAATGAAACAAAGCACGAAGAAAGGAGTGCTTGGAATTTTTCTCAGCATTATGAAGGAACTGCATGAGAATAGGCTAAGAGGGAAATTACGATCATTTTTAGGTTCTAATATTAATAGTCGGCATTTGGTCTTTCCTAAACCACCTCTAAAAGATACAATAAACATAATATAGTTGTGTATGTAAAAGCGCCCAGAAAAAAACTGATTTTCTCACCTCAACGTTTGCTGCCAATTTTATTTTGCCTAGATTTTTGTTGGTACCATCTATTATCCATCTAGCTCCTCGAAGTACCGTATTGCATTTAGGCCCAGAATAGTTGCCCAAGTTCATGTTGACCTTTGCAAAAAACTATTATCTTATTTTTTACACCAATCACTTTGGAAAGGTTCCCTTTAATCTGGAAAATTCATAAGATACTTCGAATTCCCTTGGCGGGTCTAATCGCTCCTATTCCTGTGATCTTCAGAATAAAGAAAGGACAGTCCATTTCCATATGATGAAATATTTGGAGAATCTTTTCTAAAACTGTTTCGTATACCCTAGACCATATGCAAACTTTGATTGATTAAAGGCCACTTTGGTGTTAACTTCTTAGAATTCTCAAGAAAATTGGAAAATCATTTATTCGTAATATTTGCTATATATTTTTAGAGATCGTATCAATCACGGTTGCCCTAAACACGCTAGTCCCCATTTTTCCTAAAACTGAAGCATACTTTGTAGATATTTTGGTGTCAACTTCCTAGGATTTTCTCAAGAAAATTGGGAAAATCGTTTATTCATAATATTCGTTATATTTTGTGTGAGATTGTATCAGACATAACTGTCTTAATGACCTAAAGCAATAATTCTTCCAAGAAGTATTTTTTGGAAAGAATGATTTATCATTTTATTCAACTTCTTTTAGATAAATATCTTCTTTTAAACGTTTATTATCTAAAAATGAAACTTGTAATAAAGAAACTTTCTGATTTAGGGACAGATTTAGGAGAAATTCACCTACATCATTACTATTTTAACCTTATGAACAAGTACCTCTACATAGCTTTGCAGTAACATTTCGCCTTTTCTCAATTTAACATAAATAAACACATATTCAAAAGTTCGCAAATATTGTCCAGCCCGAGCGGATTTCAGCGTGAGCAGCTGTGACAAATTTACAACCTATAGAAGCGGTGATTACTACGCGAGGTGAAACAACTACCACCGGAGCAGTAGAAATATATGTATGTGGGTGCTAATAATATTATAATAAACAAATTTATGTTAAATTTAATGATAAGCTGTTGTTAGTGTTTAGGAAAAATTGACAGTGTAGTGGCGAATAAATGTAAGGTGTAAGTTATTCGGGCTCACCACTGTACAATTTATCAAGTTTTTGTCTACTATTCTACATTGTTTTGTTGGAAATAATTTTTCTTCGAAAAAAAACGCGGAAGATTTTAGACATAAAATTACACCAAATACGTCAAAATTACATCTTAATATCTATGGACGTTGAATCTTTGTTTACCAACGTACATATTCTCGTTGTTGGTATTAAATTTGGTAAAAATATTTTGGAATGACATAAAATTAAAAAGCAATACTAATTTAGATTTGAATAACTTTAAGGATTAAAATTTGTTTTGAACCACACATAATTTAGTTTTAACGGAAGATGTTTTACACAAGTTTTTGGCTCTACAATGGGCTCAGCCCAGCAGTGGTTAACTTGTTAATGAAATATATTGAGACTGAAGTGTTGAAAAACTAAGCAATAGGCACTTTTCTAACCAATCTTTCGCTTTAAACGTTGCGTTTAGTTTTCTGAGTATTGACTGTCGGTAAGTTTAGCCATGTTAAAAAAAAATTTAGTGTATTGCGGACACGTGCTGGAGAATTAAAACTATTAACGGTAGTGTAGAGCCTCGGAATAAAATGCATCACTTTAGAATCTCCTTCTCTACCTTAGGGTAAAGCCAAGTTCCATCCTATCTGGCCATATTCCAAAACTGTATCCAAAAATCAGTTTAGCATCCCATTTCCATTGCACATGTCAAATTCCACTAAAAACCATTAAGAAATAGATCAGTTCCATCTTAATTGACTGGTTCCAGGATTTCATCTAAAAATAACATAAGAATCCCACTTCCATTGTACCTATCGATTTTCATCGAAATCAGTTGAGAAATTGGCAAGTTCCATCGTACTTGGCCATATATAGAACTTCATCTAAAAATCATTTTAGAAACCCAATTCCAACGCACATGTCGAATTTCATCATAATCGGTTGAGAAATAGGCATCTTCCATCCTACTTGGCCATTTTCCAGAACTTTTTACAAAAATTATTTTAGAATCCCATTTTTATCGCGGTTGTCAAATTTCGGCGTTGTAATGTTTTCTCCCTCTCTGATGAGGAAATTAGTGTTGTTGCTTAACATTTATTTCGCTACAATCCCCCCCTCAGAACTTTCTAATCGTCCCGATTAGTGTTCTGACTCTTGCTTCTTCTTGTATGGAAATATCTGCGACACATGATAACGTCCCAAAAGTAATTTATTCTTATTGTTTCTGGGCACTTCAGAAGTATGTGACGATATCACTTTTGAGATTTGGTAAGGACCGCTTCGACGTGGAGCAAACATTTTAGTATACCGCTTATCGGCATTGCTGCGAGGATGAGTAGCCATTAGAACCAAATCACCCCTAGTAAGAGACCCAACAGGTCTATTATCATGGAGGACATCGTTCAATGTTCGAAGTTCACGCCCAAACGTCAAAAAAGATGGGATCTGTTGAATTGAATGACATCGAGTCGTATTAATTGCATATCGTATCGAAGGTAAATGCTCAACTGTGTTTTAATCATTATGGATGGTCAAGTTCATCGAATCATTTTATGATCTTTTCTATTTCCGGATTTTGTACTTTTGAATTTCGTATTTCTCCAAAGTAATACGTTGGAAAATCTAATCGGCACGATACCACGGCACATTGTACTTCTTCAGGCACTCAAGGCATGGAGAATGTATAAGCGACCACGTTGGCTTTACCAGGTGTATATGTTATTTGTAGGTTGAATCCTTGGATCAGTAGAGCCCTGCTGCCAGACGTCCGGATGGTGTTTTCCACGACATTAACGATTTGAGTGGCTGGTGATCTGTGCCAACTACAACTACAGCACTATATATCCTCTGAATTTATTTAGAACCCACACAACGGCAAGAGGATTGAAGGATTGGAGACATTACTAGTAAGTGTTTCAATTGATTGAATGCCCTTTGATGACTTTCATTCCAAGTGTACTTGATAATTTTCTTTTGTTAAATTGCTGATTGGTCACGATATTTCGGAAAAGTTAGGGGCGAATTTACGATACAAACGGCATGTTTGTAAAATAATTTTACCTCTTTTGTGTTACACAGATTAGGTCGTTCAGAAAATATAGCCGAAACCTTTTCCGGTTTTGCGTGAATGCCCTGATCATATGACCCAAGAACTTGCAGAGGCAGCACCACGACATCGTCCAAATAAGCCCACATATGTAGCTACACCGGGAATTCCCGATTATATGCGATCAATTATTCGCTGAAATGTAACGGGGGCATTTTTCAAACCGAAGCTCATACGTTTAAATCGGAATAGTCCACAAATGAACAAATAAAAGATGTTTTGTCTCTATCACCCTCAAATATTGGTACTTGCCAATATCCTGCACGCAAATTTAATGTACTCATAAACCTGGTCATTCACCGAGATGAGGCATATGATACTGGTCTGAAACAATGATGGAATTGAGACGCCTATAATCAATACAAATTCGGAATGAGCCGTTTGATTTTTCCACCATAACCACCGGTGATGCCCACGGATTTTCGAATTCCTTGATTATGTCTTCTTTTAACATTGCATCTATTCCTTGTTTCAAAACATCCCGTTTTAATGGAGATATTTTATTAGGTGGACTTGCTATTGGGGCGTGATCACCTGTTTCATTACTATGTTTGGTACACGCAGTAGGATTATCTTGTGTGGCAAATAGTCGTACATTTTCCAACAGTAACTTATTAACCAACCCCTTTTGCAGAGTCGGCAAAGAGCAACCCTCATCCTCCCGAAGAAAATTTATTGAAGATAATTCAACTATTGATTGATTCCCGTTTTCATAGTTTATTTTAGAGGTTTCTAGTAAATCTTTAAATTGTTCTGTATGATTTTAAAAATCTAAATCTAAAGTGCTATTAATATTTGAATTTTTAAAAACAACAAATGTTGTATTAATTCTGATTTCCATAATGATAACTGCAACGGATTCTAAATTTTGAGATCCCTCAGCTAACTTAATTGGCATCTTTGGTGAATTGAAATTTAGACCTTTCTTTAATAACAGCTTATATAAAGAATGAGATGCAATACTGAGCTTTGCTGCGGTATCCACAACAGCTGTACCGTATGACCCGAGAATATGAATACCTAACGTTGGCCTTGGTTTTGGGTTTAATGATTCTATTAAAGAAATTGATTCCTTGTGAATTTCTGTATCCACTAAACTAAATTTGGCAGTTAATGGATTAGTGATGTCCGCACATGAAATGCTAGTTTTGCATGGCGACGACTTGAACGTGGATAGTTTTGGATTGCATCTTGGGCAATTACTTTTAATATAACCTACTAGTTCAAATCTATAATATTACTTTCTTTTACGAAGTAAAATAAAGTATAGTAATCATAAAAATTTTCGACCTTGAGATTATTGAAGATTTATCTGTTTTGAGGTCCCATGAGTCCGAAAAAGTGGGTTTCGAAATGATGTCTGTCTGTATGTCTGTCCGTCTGTGTCCGCTCTCAGATGGCTCAGATGGCTTAACCAATCGAACTGAAACTTCAGACTTAAGCTTTTTTGATAAATTGGAAGGCCCCAGTGAATTTTAGTCCAAATCGGGCAACCGGAAGTGGCCACTCCCTTGGGCCAGAAAATTTGTTTTGCAAATATCTCAAAAAGTATAAGGTTTACAAAAAACTACTAAAACAAAATGTTTCCAAAAATGAAAAGTAAAAAAAGTTAAAAAAAAAAAATTGATGTGTGGCCAACACATTTCTTCTACGAACAGGGAATTTTGAGAAACCAATTACGCAAACTTCTTACAAATTTATTATTTTCTATTACTTTCTTTTACATAAGTAAAGCTAAATCTAAAGTTTTTATTCGATTGGTTAAGCCATCTGGGCTATAGAGAAGTGACAGACGGACAGACAAACGGTCAGACAGAAATCATTTCGAAACCCACATTTTCGGGATCAGGGGACCTCAAAACAGATATATCTTCATTAATGCCTTACATAATATTTGGGGTTACAGTTCCCAGATTCCGTGAAACAGAAAATTTATTTTGCAAATATTTCAAAAATATACAATTTACAGAAAACATGAAAAAATAAAAACAATCTTAATTAAGTTTGCAAGAAATTTGCATTATAATAGTTTCTTAAAATTCGCTGTTCGTAAAAGAAAGTCGTGTGTTGGCCACACCTCCATTTTTTTATATCGATGTCGTTTCTAATATGAGTGGTTGAGACTGTGGAAACTTTGTCCGTTTTCGACATTATCGACAACTATCTTCGGGTTTCGAATTAACACGCGGTTTAATATCTTTCGAGGGCACCTCCTCATAAAAATCGTAGAGCTGTCGAGCGAATTTAATTATCTCATTGAAAAATTGTAAATCATCCCTTTTTACGTTTCCCCATATAACCCAGTTAAGATTACCATAAACCATGTCAAGCTGAACGGTTTCTGAAACTGCCGAGCCTACAGGTAATCGAATTTCACAAATAAAGAGGTCGGTTTTTTGTTAGATTGTTTTTTGTTGAATATATCTTGAAAAATTGTATAGGTATACGAAGATCTGACTATGCCATTTTATTTAGTAGAATTTTATGAACGATACTTCTGTGCGATTCCCAAATGCTGAGATTTTTATTTGAACAATTTTCTCTAATCAAAATATTTAGGTGGAGTTTGATGGTTATATGAACAATTATTATTAATAATCGTAGAGAAGCTCTGGTATTTATAAAATTTCATGAATATTTGTGCCAACGGAAATTTTTATGTGATATTTATTTCAATAAGATCCCTTACATTAAAACAAGCTTGGTGTCGTTATTGTTTTGCTTCTTAAGCCGCAAACACACTGTTATCACGTCATGTGAGGTCACGTTCTGTCACGCAAACTCACGTCACGGGTAAAAAGTGCATATTATCGTTTTACATTGTATTTTAATGGATCAGAAATACACTGATGTCACCTCACGTATATCACGTCATGTCATCAAACTCATGTGTGACAGCACGTTTCTATTTTCTGTAAATTTACATATTTCTGACTCACGTAAGCTCACGAAGTTTTATTTATATTTTACATATTCAAGGATATTCTGAATGTATTAGAAATTTTTTTTTTTTTTCCTTTATTTTACAATCTATCTCATTGTAAGACATTCAGTAAATTTTTTGTCTTTTTACATTGTCACGATCGGAATATTTTTATCCATTGATAAAATCTCACTTACATTACGATTAGTATAAAATAACCCATAAATTTAACTATTATTGGTTCGATTCATTAGTGATTTTAAAAATTAATGTCTAAAGGAATATCTAAAATCTATTTGGCAAATTAAAAATTTTGTGGCGTTTTAATCTTTCCATCGTTGTGGTAGTGAGAAGCTTGCTGGCCAGATCGTTTGGATAAATCTTCAATCTTGAGTGATACCTGGCACTGGAATCCCTAATTTCTTCCCGTATTGTTGGGACCTGTAGATCTCTGTGAATTATATCGTTTGATACGAACCATGGAGCATCTACTATGATCCTTAGAAATTTAGACTGGAACCGCTGAAGAATGTCCAAGTTCGAGTTGCTGGCCGTTCCCCACAGCTGTATACCATATGTCCAGATAGGTTTTATTATCATTTTATAGAGCAGTAGTTTGTTTTCAATCGACAAACTTGATTTTCTGCGTATCAGCCAATACATTTTTGTCAGTTTCATTCCCAATTGTTTTCTTTTTGTCCATATATGTTTACGCCATGTTAGCCGTTTGTCGAGGTGAATGCCTAAATATTTCACTTCATCAGTTTGAGGTATATTCTGGTCATTCATTTGTATTGGTGGACATGTACCTCTTCGCATAGTAAAGGTTACATGATTAGACTTAGCATCATTAACTTTAATTCGCCATTTTTTCATCCATGCCTGAATAATGTTAATATTTCCCTGCAAAACTTCTGTAGCTTTACTGGGGTCTTCATGTGATGAGAGTACTGCCGTGTCGTCTGCAAATGTTGCGACAGTTACTTGATTGCTTGTAGGTATATCTGCGGTATATAGCAGATATAATATCGGCCCAAGCACGCTGCCCTGTGGTACACCAGATTTAATTGGGCGGATATTTGTATACGCATCATGATGTTTTATTATAAATTATCTGTCTAGTAGATATGATGTTAATATTCTGTAGAAATTATGTGGCAACCATAGCTTAATTTTGTATTGTAATCCCACATGCCACACCTTGTCAAAAGCTTGTGCTACGTCCATGAATAAAGCAGAACAATATCTTTTTTCTTCGACGGATTCTTCAATTACTTCAACTATTCTGTGCACTTGTTCTATTGTTGAGTGTTCTGGCCTAAATCCAAACTGATGATCCGGAATCAGCTTCTTCTCCAACAATATAGGCTTTAAACGCTTAACTAGTAGTTTTTCAAATAATTCAGACATAATTGGTAGCAAGCTTATAGGTCTGTACGACGTAACTTCTTCTGGAAGCTTGCCTGGTTTTGGTATTAATATTACCTGTGAAACCTTCCATTGTATAAGTAAATATCCTGTCCTAAGTATAGCATTGAATAAATAGGTTATAAATCGAATACCCTTATCTGGAAACTGTTGCAGAAAATTTCCTGTGATAAGATCATATCCTGGCGCCTTTTTAGGATTTAATTCTCTCTGTATTACAGTTCTTACTTCTAATATAGAAAACCTCGTGATAGTATGGTGCTTCCAAGTAGTTTTGAGTATTAGAAATAAAAAATAATTAATAGGTAGCAATCTGCGAAAGCATTGACTGGACGTTTGTTTGGTAGAACAGTTTGCCGTTATTTTAAATTTGTGGCAAAACATAATGCTCGTATAGTTTGGTTCTACTTGAATTTAATTTTTTAATACCATACTACAGTACTGCATCAATCACAACTTTAACTGCGTAAATTGAATATTCGTTCTTGTTATACTTAAAAATGGGCGAGATTTTAATAGAAAAGGTCAGGGAACATGAGGTTATTTATAACCATGGATTGCCTAGTTTTCGCGATCAACATATTCGACCAGCAGCTTGGGAGGAAATTGGAAGTGGACTACAAATATCAGGTATATAGAAAAAGGTTTTTATTTTATAATTCATATAATTTTAGTGTGAATAATTTTTTATTATTTATGTATGAATTCTTCCCTTACGCACACACTCAAATTGCCAAACTACACTACCAGCTTCAGAATTAAAATATTCTATACATTTTTATCGAACTTGAAACGACTCACTAGTGCAATTTCTTCTTAGAGAATCTAAATTTAGTAAAGCTGATTCTGGAAAACGAAGTGATTCGAAATCTTATTCAAATGCATTGTCAAGGGCAAGACGTGGCAATTTGCCAAAAGCATTTTATACGACACGTCTTGCCCTTGAAAATCTGTAATTAAATATTTTATTGGGCTCATTGTCTTCTAAGTTATTTCTACTATATGGGCGAAATTAAGTTTTCAGTGGAAACGCTTCATGTCCAACGACGATGTATGGTTGTGGTTCTCCGGTTTCAATTAGAGGTGCTGGTGGTGGCACATTGAAACTTTTACTGTGTAATTTTTTACCAATTAATGAATTAGAAAAATACCAAGATCACTATTTTTACCATATGAGCCGACATCAATTGCAATAAATTTATAATCGCATCAACTAAAACTAAAAGTACAATAGAATGAAATCCTTTGTAGTTGTAATATGTAGATCCAGGATTAATAGGGCACTGTATAGTACCAATGCAGTTTGGAAAATGCCACATTTGTTTGTATCGTGCTGCCATGGATTTCCATATATCTTCCGTTCGCTCTGGCATTGCAATTGGTTTAAATCTGAAGAGTTAGTTGACCTACAACTTTCCATTATTAAAAACAATGACAAACTGGTATAGATTTCATACAAAATACACTGTTGTGTGATAAGACGTGACAGCAGTATATTTCTAAGCATGATATTACGGTTTAAATTTGTTTTCGTGACGGCACGTGAGCTCACATGACGTGACAACAGTGTGTTTGCGCCTTTATAGACAACTTTAATTTAAATCACGTTCATATGTAGTTTTCCATTATAATAATTTTATATTTCGACCTGTCGGTCATCTTCATAAAGGACTTACTGTTTTCGTAATAAAGGAAAGCTAATTCACTTTTTATCGTTAACTTTTTAAATTAAATATTAAAAAAAAAATTAAATAAAATTCGATTGAACTTGTCAGAACGTTAAAATATAATATTATATTTTTAACGTTCTGACAAGATCTGTGATCTAAAAGATTGTGTTTTAAATTTAACGATAATAAGTGAATTAACTTTCCTTTGTTAGGAATAGAGTTTGTTTCCTGTTTGAAGATGAACGACAGGTCAAGATATAAATGGCAAAATTATATGAAAATTAAGCAAATGTTTACATTTAAAAACTTCATATGAACATAATTTAAATTCAATCGGGTATATCGTTGGGCACAAATATTCGTGCAATCCTATTGAATATCTATCTTATTACTTGTCAATGGGCATCAAATCACACCTGATTTAGGGAAATTTGTTCAAATAAAAACTAGCCCTTGCGGGTCGTACAAAAATATGGTTTGGCACAACGGTTCCATCAAATTGCACCCTCACATATTTTTTTTTTGATATATGGATGTATGCAGAATTTAAAATCTCAACTCCTTATAAAAAATATGGTTTGATCGCAAAAATTTGGTTTAATAGAAATATTAATGAAATCCCACGTTAAAAGATAGGGGACAGTCGCCTAAGCCGTACCGGTACTTAAATCGTACCTCAATGATTTCAGAAGTACTATTCCCGCCGTACAATTGCCACAGTGTATAGTTGTACTGCTCGGCTGTACTAATGCGTGTAGACAGTGTTCATCTGCGGTTCAATGAATTTAGAATGTTTCTGGCAAACAAATTCATTTATAGTCGAGTGTAATTTCATCTCTGTTATTAAATACATTTTGGTTTTTTAATGTAAATTATTTATATATTAGTGATGTGTTTGCCTCCTACATATAGCAGTTTTGTGAAAAATTATTTTCAAAATAGTTTTAGCGTTTTATGAACTGATATGACATAAGTAGTAGGTATTTAGTACGACTTAAGGTGCTGGTTTCCTTAGTCATATCGATTTCATTTTGTTTTAATTTTATGAGTTTAAAGAAAATGTGCGCAGACTATTTGATTTTTTTGCAATAAATAAAAGCACACAGTTGAAAATCTTGCGACGATTTTCGACGCAAGCTTTGCATCGAGGCGTATGCGATTTTACCTTACATCTAATTCTGATGTAAGACTTACATTAAAAATATATTTGATATAATTACTACCAAATGCGATGTAAAGCTGCAACTAAATAACGCGCATGCGCAATAACCCTTCATCGTGGCATTTACGATGCAATTTAAGTCTTATTTTGATGTAAGATAGGCATTCAAACAAAATTTGATTCAAATTACTGCGATATTTGGTGCAAAGCTTGTAACGAAAAAAATTGCACATGCGCAAGAATATTGTTTTCCTGAAGAAAAAAACAAAACCTTGAAAAGTCATATATATTTAGGGATTCGGCGTCAATTCAGTAATATAAATATCGGATATTAGTAAATCGGTATTGTAGGTAAGAAAAGTAAATCATGAATTTACTAGACATAACCTTGCTGCTATTTGGTTTTCAATTGTAGGTATGTATGTAAATTAGTTATTTTGATGTAGATTGTGAAATTTTTGTTAAACGATGTAACTTGCATCTTATACTAAAATTCGTTTTGGAAAGATATATCCAGAAATTATTTCTATAACAATTTAATTGGTTCACAAAAATAATGGAACCCTTGAGAGGTGTTAGAACTCAAATCACAGTATTGGTCGAAATATGTGGTTATTTTGTATTTGAGTACTTTAAATCAAATGATTTAAATTATTGGCCGCGTTTAGTACAGCGTAGCGATGCAAAATTTCACGCTTGCGCGTTTATTTATAGCAAATATATTTGTTCCAAATCTTTTTAAATGTGTAGGATTGAATTTTAACTTAAAGGCGAATTATTTCCATGATATTGAATTTGTTTGGATCCTTAAATATGGGGCAAAGAATGAGAGCCGTAAGTGGAAGTGTCAGTGTTTTTTACGAATATTTAGAAAAATTAATGCAGTCGTACTCGTGAGATGAATTTTTTTAGAATGAGACGAACCCGGCTTACGGTAAAAACAAATTATATGTAAATTAACATAAAATTAATTGAATATTATTTGTAGAAATTATTGTCAGACACTTTTAGTGAACGTTTTAGGGATCGTTTCAACATTTCCAAGGGAATATGCCATTGTTTCTTGCTTGGCTCGCATATTGAAATAAAATAATCAGTTGGTAATTGCAATGATTATTACAACATAAAAGGATTTTAAATGATTGTTTGTTTTAAAAGGTATTTATAACTTGAATAATAAAAACACCATAAATTAACGTGCATATATTTTAGCTTTGTGATAATTACTGTAATGGATAATGCATTATTAACTCCGGAGGAACATGCAATTTGGGGTTATGCTCACCCCCTTCTGCCAAATTTACTAACAGCTTGTCCTGATAATGGAAATTTAATATCAGGCCAAACTAACTTTAATTCCGAACTGTCTTTGGTAAGGGTGTTTATATGTATATAGAGAGAATGTTTGGTATATCGAAAAGGCAATTTAGAAAATTAACATTTTAGATTTCAGTGCGCTCTAGATGAAATTTTCTCTTCAAGTTGTATACATATTGCAAACTATTATAAGATAAGAAGCCGCAGTGGATTATACTATAAACTTCAAATATAATAAAGGCAGTATTTAAAATTAAATTTAATATTAAAAATACTAAACAAAAGAATCAATATTTTTTTCATTATTAATAATTAGTTAATTTAAGTCAAAAAAATTAAATGTTTTGTATTTTTTTTTTTGTAGAAAAATATGTACATACTTGTATCTTTCCCACCTTATATCATAGGTAATAAAATAAATTGTATTTTTATGTTACAAAAGAAAAACAATAAAAAATATTTGACGTTTCCTTTGGCACCTAATAGCCAGCTATTTCAACCCTCTAGTCTAAACCATAATTTGTGTCGTCCAAATAATTTTTACTTCTGGAGAATTGGTACGCCAATTAAGGCATGCTAAAATTGAAATTTACTGTACTTAGTGGAGTAAAATTAGCATTCAAAACTGTATTCTTAAAGAACTCGGTGCTTATCATCTAATTTTTATAATGTTTTTAATCTCTTCGTGATGAATTCTAGATTAATGTTAAAACATTACTCCGCTGAAAGCTTTTTTTAAAGTTATTTTGAAAAAACTTCAAAAACTAATGTCTCAAATTTTTATTGCGTACAATCGTAAATATTACAGGTGAAAATCGTTAAAAAATAAAAATCATCAATTTCTGAAGCCCTCTGTCCGAAGTGGAATGCTATGTAGTTTTAAAAAAATCTTCAGAATGACGATTAAGAAAATTTCATTTTTTTTTACCATTCCTAAATATTTTTAAAGAATGAAGCAGTTTCACTAATAATGCGAATTGAAAAAATTATATTTCTTTCTCTATTGTAAAAGTTTGTTTGCTAATAAGCATTTAAAAATCTGACACAGAGACCATGAAAAGAATACTCTAGAGTCTAGACATGTATACTTTAATTTTAAAATTTATATATTTTTAAATTCTCCATTAAAATTTTAAATTTGAAGTTATTGTCATCGAATTGAGAATCATTTTGATGTTAAGGTATTTTTGAAATGATTAACCACTTAATTCGCATGCCCGTGTCTGACACGAGCAAGCGCGCACATTAAGAGTACTTACACTTCGTTACTTGCAGTTATGACGATCATTTTTATCAAAGATATTTTTGATACGTATTACTGTTATCATTTACAATGTAATCAATTTTCTACAAAAAACAACAATTAAAACACAAATGAAATTGATTATTTCACAGATTCTGCCGGAGACCTGAATATACCTGATGAAGGAAGATGCAACATCTGGTAATGCATTTCCACAAAGTAGCAAGAAGCATATTATTAGTATTTAGTATTTAGTATTTTCCTTAGTTGTTACAGGAAAGAAAAAGGAGCAAAAATTAAACATAAACTATGCCTTCCTAGAAAATTTCTCAAGAGTTTATGATCGACCTTTAGTAGTACTTATTACTTGAAATATGTGTATCTAATCAGAAAGAAATACAATTTTTTTAAATTATATTTTTATGTTTAATTAAAGAATTTGCGATACACACAGTAACTTAATTTGATGCAATTGCACCATAATTAAAAACAACGCTGATTGCCATTGTATTCGATACTAATAGTGTCGCAATTTTGTTTGATGCAAAACTTGCATTGAAATTACTTTTTCGATCTAATTAGTAACTAAATTTTATTCGTTACAATGGTTGCATCTAAATTTTGTTTTCGATGCAAATAATGTTTAAACAGAATTCGAAGCAAGACTTGTATCAAAAAATGATGTAAACTTAAGTTGGATCAATATGCGATGCTAATAGCATCGCATATCACAAAAATTTTCAACTGTGCAGGGATTATAAGTTTTCCAATGATACTCATAAGTATGTGTTTAGTAATATATGTATTCTCTGATTTCTGAAAATGTTTTCTTAAGGGGTACGACTTGAGCAACTTTACCCCAATATAATAGCGTATTCAGACCCATGCAGCAGCCTTTAAATTGTCAATTATTTGTTTCATTTTTTCTATACGTTATACATATGGTAATATGTGCTAGGTTCAATTTTAAATAAGTCAACATAATAAACCTTTACCTCATACTAAAACATTAAAATTATTCGAAAGAACAGTTTTGTCGAATCATGTAAGCTACATATTATAGTTAACAAATAACAAAGTGTAAATACAACTTTTCGGCGATTGTGAGGTTTTTTGTCAATTCGTGATAAACTTTACACCACCATAACTTCGTCGTTTATTCTGAGAGTGGTGTAAGTAAATATTTCGAAAAATAAAATCCTGTATTCTTTTGCATTTGTTAAAATATGGACTTGATCCACTTTCAAAAAAAAACTTCTGAATTTTAAAACCATTTTATCCATTCTAATGATGAGTTTCTGCGCAATAACAAATCTTTGTTGTTTCCGAAATTTCAATTTAACAACTATAGAGTAATCCAGTTACTAGCCAAAATGTTATGTTAACATAATTAGCTTTCAAACAAACCGGCTATGACTGTTAAAATATTTTCACAAATAACACTTCAAAGATTTCAGATAAAAATAGTTTAGGTCAATATTAATCCATTACTCATCACGTTACGCGTTAATTTTTATCGGAAATAAAATTGATTTACCCCAAAGTATAATGACCGCTGTTGCATTTAAAGAAAATAATAATAAATTAGTACACAAAATAACGCAATATTTCATCATCTGATGAAACCGCCGTCAATTATTCACAGACACACAAAACTAAACTATTTCTGTGTAAAACTCATAACTTTCTCCCCATTTATAAAACTATTATTGGAATTACCATTTTGCCTATTTATAAGGAAATGAAATGCACAAATAAAGACGACATATTCATGTACTTATTATGTATGTATATTAAATGTATAGTCACGATTTTTTTTTTCATTTAGTGTCACACTGTGCGAAAAAAAATATTTTCCGGGCCACTAATTTGTGATCAGCTCATCATGTATGTGTGTACCAAATCCGAGACAATTTGATGTTGTACATCTTCTAAATATAATATCATACAATAAAAGCATAAAATTAAATCGCGCACTGTACACAATTTCCCATCAAATTTTTTTTATTTTTGTAATTTTTCTGCTTCTTTCTATCATCATTAATTTTGTGACTTTTGTAAATATTATGTTGTATGTATGCACGAAGGTAATAAAAAAGAAAAGATTTGTGGTTATTCTCTGTGAATTTTATTTGTGAGAGTACGAGCCACTAAGAAAGAGAAAGAGTAAGTGCGAGAGTGAAGAACACAAGAATAATAATAAGTAAATCTTTAATCTGTAAGAAGTAAGTTCACTGGGGCGAGGTTGAACGAACTTCATGAAACATTAATAAAAAAATATAAAAAAGCAAAAACAACAAATTGTATAATACTAACATAAATTTCTATGTGTATTTTGAAATTTTTGTTGTTGTTTTTTTTATGTATACGTACTATACAATAAAGTTATACGAAATTCTTGTATATACAACTATGGTATATAAGATGTAAAGCACATGAGTTCTGCACAGAAAAGAATTTATTTTTTGTACTCCGAATGAAAAAAAAAATAAAAATGAAGAAAAAGCATAAGAAATTGATTGAACTTTTTCCCATTTTACTTTACGATACGAGTATAGTAGTTTTTAGTTCTTTAACATTTTTAACAACGATCTTATGATTAATGTGTGATAGAGAAATAATAGAGAAAAAAAATTTTGTTTTAGGTAATAATTAAATAACGAAGAAAAATCACATAAGATGTTTGAATTATAATTAAGTTATTTAAATTTACTGTGTGTCGTGTGTGTTAAAACATAATTATGACTGTTTTTACCACCTTGGTGATCACTCGTCGGATATATCAGTGTTGTGATGTCAATGCTTGTTTAAACATAATTGATTGTGAGCTTATACATACATAGCTTGAAATCAAGATCACATAAGTTTATTATTTGAACAAATGTTTACCAAAAATGCAAAAATGGAACTGAGAATACCGGAAATGTTGAAGTGGCAGTTTGTCTCAAGCCACCAACAAGAAATGGGTTTAAGTGAAAAATTTATATAAATTTGAAATAACTGTTGTAGCCTAAATAAAGTAACAACAAAAACTTTTAACTTAACAAAAGCTTTATCACCGTCCAGGGTGAGATATTTTTTTTGAAAGTTTTGTACTCACACAAGCAGCATCGGCGTAGGCAGATAATTCACCCTTACAACAAGTACTCTATTTTTATTTTTGTTAATAACCAAATTAAACCTAAGGGTTTCAATTACTAAAAGTTAGTAAATTAACAAATAAATTTACATTTATAAACAAAACGGTATTCTGTTAAAATTAGCCGAAAGTTGCCACTCGAAAGTAAAAAATCGGTAATGCAGATTGTGTTATCCCAGCCGTAAATAAAATGTAAATCGTAATCAGTTGAAAACCTACCTCCATGAAACGCCAAAAAGTATTTAAAATTAGTATATCAGTCTCTAGAGTGTAATATCAACAGATTTCGCAAGAAAAATTCATTAAAAATTTCCAGTAGAAAATCTTTAAAAATTCAATTTTCCTAAATTCATTAAAAAATTTGTATAAAATCAGCCTATAGAGCAGTGCTTCTCAAACTTTTTCATACTGCGGCCACCGCAATCGAAAAAATAAAATCCAGGGCTAACAAAGAATTTACAGCTAAACATTTTGGACGTTCTACCAATCTGTAACACAATATTTAAATATTGTTGAGCCACAATTTTATAAAATTAAAATTATTTAACGGTTTAGGGCTCTTTATATTGTTTTTATTTTTAAAAAATTAACTTGAGCTTTCGGACTCACTCCGAGTCCATTTTCAAAAGCGTTTATAAAATTTTTTTCAATTTTCCTTTCATAAATAAATCAAAAACAAAACCAAAAAATTCAAAGTTTTTCCGTAGAAACCAAAATTCGGGTGTCTAGACTAGAAAAATATTTTCCAACCGTGACAAAAAAAACTTGTGGTAAATTTTACGAAAAAAGCTTTTACAAATTTTATTCATATTTTGTAAAAGCTTTTTTCGTAAAATTTACCACAAGTTTTTTTGTCACGGTCGTAAAATATTTTTCTAGTCTAGACACCCGAATTTTGGTTTCTACGGAAAAACCTTAAACTTTTTGGTTTTGTTTTTGATTTATTTATAAAAGGAAAATTGTATTGAAAAAAATTTTATAAACGCTTTTGAAAATGGACTCGAAGTGAGTCCGAAAGCTCAAGTTAATTTTTTAAAAATAAAAACAGTATAGAGAGCCCTAAACCGTTAAATAATTTTAACTGTAACACAAATTCCTTTACGCAAAAAGAAATTGTTAAGCTTGGTTTTAAAAAAACATGAGAGGAATCTACAAAAGGAACTATTGAAAATTAGATGTAGCTGTGGAACATTTTTGAACTTATGACTATACTAACATTGTCAAAATTCAATTTTTTCACGTTTCTCTAATTTGACCCCCGACCCGAATTTGATTCGTTTTAAATTTTTGTGTCAAATTATTTTTACTTAGGTATTTGAAACCAAATTCGGATTTAATATATTCTTCTGAATTATAGAAATGTGAAAATTCTGGAAATACTTGAAACATTAAAAAAAATATTGAATTTTTCTGGACAAAATTCTGAGTTATGCAAAGTTTGTTGTAGATTTGTTCAACTACCAAATTTCAATGTAATCAACCAATTTGAAAGCTTTGGCCCTCTTACCAATTTTATATCAAAAATTTGAAATTTTAATTAGAAAGAGTTCTTCTAAAAAAAAAACTCGCCATAGTATAGAAAATGTTAGTGCAGTAGAGGAGAGTCGATCAGTTTTTTAGTTCCAAAGAACTAGAGCTATTGGATTAAAGGAGGGGAGGGTGGGAGGGAAGGAGTAATCAGGATCTCGGTAATTGTTTAATTGTAATATTCGTAATTTGCCGAAAAATTGACTTTTCTAGAAAAAGTTACAGAATATTGCTACTTCCCTTATAAATTCTAAGTGAGCACAAAATTTATTAGAATTGAATCATCAATTTTTCCATGGTTTATATTTAATTTGACGCATAAT
Organism: Tipula helvola; assembly: GCA_963556165.1. Taxonomy (NCBI): domain Eukaryota; kingdom Metazoa; phylum Arthropoda; class Insecta; order Diptera; family Tipulidae; genus Tipula; species Tipula helvola. The sequence goes on along the minus strand of OY744482.1, from coordinate 317,802,306 downwards.
CTTTGATTCTTAATTTTTAGAAAACTGACTGGCCTCAGTATTTTATTGAAGTTTGCATATGCTAGAAATAAAAATAACGTTTAATTTAAATTTACAAAGCTTATCAATACGTCGCCGTAGTTCTATCTTGGTTTAATTCCAAAATCATGTTTTTCAGTTTTCAACGGTCCCATATGCAATTTTTCCTGCTATTTTCAAAACTGTAATCAAAATTGTTTTAAGTGTCAAAGTTTTTAAATTAAACAGTGTGCATTTTAGTTTAAGTCCACACAACTGCTTATATGAAACATTCATTTACGAGTGGTTGTATGTCCAGTATTAAATACCATATGTATGCATTAATTGTAAGTCCATTCAATTTTTCCATTTTAGTGTAACAAGGCTGTCTAAAAGATTTGTTCTGATTTGGTGTATCTCCAAATTTAAACCAATGAACATTTTTGTTCAACATTTTTGTATAAATAGAAGATTTTTTCTCAACCTCTTTTATTCTTTCTTTACTCTCAATGAGATACCTTTAACAAAATTCGTTCCCAAACTATCAAAACTCCACTTATGAAAGCCAACTCTTCGGCCATACCAGAATTTTTCATGAAAGGGCAATGTATCTCCAATTTTGTAATAAAATGTTTTGATTTTTTTGGCCAGTTCTATGTTAGTGTATCTACTTTATATTGGTGTATAACCCGGAAAAAATTACAGTAAGTGTGACTTACACTAAAAAGTGTTTAAAAAAAACAAAAATTTCCACGTTTTCCGAGAAAACTGTTTATCATTATAAGGGATAAAGACAAGCGGAAATATAAAGCATAACAACTTTCCCAGTTTAAATCAAAATATCGCAACTTCATTTAAACAACATTGATTAAATTAATCAATCAAATTAAAACTAAAAAGTTGGCGCTTATACCAAGATAGAAGTACGGCGACGATAGTTCTGATTACGGCGGAAAAGGTGCTTTCGATTACTCAGAAGTTAGTTTTATTACTAATAGTTAAGGGTTTTATTACTCAAACTTGGTACCTACGTTTTGTCAACTTTCATGATAAATTGATCGGATTAATTGAATCCTCTTTAGGTATGGGTAGATTTGCAAAATAATTAAAAGATTTTTAGTATGAAAATTTGAATGACACCAATGACGAATATGACATTTTTATGTGTAAAATCAAAGTAAAGGTTTCAACAATTTTATAAAACTTGTTAATAATTTGTGTATTATAGGCATTTTATCTGAAGACAGTTCCAGCAGTTTTCGGCAAGTATCCAAAAATTTACGAATATTTCGGGAACCACCCGTTTTACCGAAAATCGGTATTAGACTCCTACAGAAACTCGGCATTAGAATTCTGAAATTTTCGATTTGGAGTTTTTAACACTAACCTGATATAAAATTTAACCAAATTGAAATTGTTTAAGCCCAATTTGACAAGCTGCCGTTTGAAATTTCAAAAAAAAATTAAAACTCGAGAAACGTTTTAAAATTACATAGCAAATACGTACATTTTCAATATCCAATTTCGCAAATTTTCATAGGCATAAGTTCCTATAGTTTTTCGTTTCAATTTAATTTTCGGATACCGACCTATGATTTAAAAATGTTGCTACTTCATAAAAGGACCCAATTTTAATCATCATTTTTTGTCCCGCAGATCAAGGTTTGCGACCTAAAATTCCTGTTCCTGTTCATTGTAGAATAAGAAATTACTTGAAGTACACATCAAATATTTTACAAAAACCATTAACAGCACAGAAAACCTTAGCGGTAATCGATAATAGGCAGATTCAGAAATATGTACGCGAGGAAATACTGCGATTTATTAAAGATATTAAGGCGAGCTTTTAATTCTGGCAACTTCTCCACGGCTCTCTAGGGGACGCGGCTCACAGTTTGAGAAGCACTGGTCTATGACTAGTGACGGATAGCATTGTTATTGCGACTTGTCATTAAATATGGTAGGGGAAAAAATCAGTTCCAGCTTGCGGTGGGAAATTTGGGAAAATTCGATTTTCCACATCATTAGAAATATTATTAGACAATCCATCTCCAGGCACAAAACCCTAGAGGCTGATTTTATAAAAACTTTCTAATGATTTTTGGAAAATCGAATTTTCCCCAATTTCCGTGGTAAACTTAAACTGAAATTTTTCCTGCGATAGTTATTCACAAGGCACATCAATGCAAACCATATCCAGACAGAACACTCTAGACTAGAGGCTTATCAGTTTTCGCACGTTAAATTTGAATATTTTTTCAGCGATAGGTTTTTATTAATCACATAAAAGCAATTTATCTTCAGATATACACTTCAAAGACTAATTTTATTTCAATTTTCCGGATGTTTTGGACTTTCCGATATTTTCCACTAGTAGGTGGAACAAAGTTTTCCTCGTAAGACTATTAACAAAAGTTTTTATTGCGATTCATGTATCCTGTTTACTTTCCGCTGAAAATCTGCATTAACGCCTTTTTACTTTCAGCTGAAATTTTTCGGCCAACATTAACAGGGTCTAAATAGTTGAAAAAAAATGAGAAAAATCGTGGTATTTTAAATTCCGCATTTCTTCCTCGCAACTGTTTATCATTGATACTACTATACCAAATACCACCTATAGTAACAATGATGTTTAATAAACCCTGTTAAAGTGTTAGCCGAAATTTTCCACCCGAAAGTAAAAAGTAGATAATGCAGATTACCTTATAATCATTCCAGCCGAAATTAAAAAATAAATGTCACCCTTTAGTGTTATGTCTAGAGATGTATTTTATTGATGTGACCAATGTAATACGTCTCCAGACATAACACTCTAGAGGCTGATTTTATACAATACAAATTTTTTAATAATTTTCCGAGATTTCCCACGGGAAACTTAAACTAATTTTTTTTCTTGCGATAGCTATTGACAAGTCACATCAACAAAATACTCTAGAAGCTCTTTTTAACCCAATTAGTTTTTTGGGTTTCTCGCGTTTTCCACAATTTTCCACGAGGAAAAGAAGTTGAAAAGAACTTAGAAGTTTTTGGGCTAAACACTACCGATCGATATCGACTTCATTTTTTATTTTCGGCTGGGATACCGCAGTCTGCATTACCATTTGTTACCTTCGGTTGGGAACACTCGGCTGGAGTAATAGAAACTGCATTATCGACTTCCCACTTTCGGCTCCCAACTTTCGGCTAATTTTAACAGTATGTTTAAAATTACTTTATTTATATTTATTTCATCGGTTTAACATACTCTGTCCCATTAACGAAGTCGTCGTTAACTAACTGGAACTTCCAAATTCCCCTACTGGTTACCAGCGTTCGCTAAAATAAATAAATAAATTTTTTTTATGGGACTGCGAATTTCGCTATATTTCTGATGAAGGTCTAAGCCTGGAATTAGGTAGATATCTGGGCATTAATGATGAAACTGCTGAAAAATATAAAAACGAATCTGTCTTTTAATTTTCCAACATTCCAGTTCTAGTTTTTCTTGTTCTAATTTTTCGCGGTCGCGCTCTAATCGCAATAATTTGGAATTTTTGCCTTCAATTCGCTCACATTCGAAAGCCAATTTTTTCCGATCTTTCGCCAAGCGAAATTTTGATTTCAAAATTTGACACAGCGGTACTCGTTTGGATAAGCTCGCGCGATTTAAATGGAAAAATCTTATTACTTCTTCATTACATTATTATAAGAATTATTTCTAGCATAATTCCTAAGGAATTAGCCTACCCCTATAACGCGATGGCGGTATATCAGTTACAATACGGTATATAGGTTGCACTCAAAATAGACAATAATACATTTTGGCATCAGAAGATGTGTTTGGAAATCCCTGTGACGACGACTACGTAAGGAATTATTCCCTTTCATGTCCTACTACAATTTTATCTGAATCCCGCTTTCTAGAATAATTCCTAAGGACCATGTAGCCAACTCACATTGCAATGGCGTCATGTAGGTTGTACTCAGGAAAACCTTTTGTCAATCATCAACTAACTTTTGGCATCAGCAAGTGGATATGAATTTTTTTTTCGCTTGTGCTACATCCCATAGAGAGATTTAGCTGCTTCATGATAAAGTTTCGTAATCATTTTGTGAACGGAAAATGAGTGATTATTTGATTGATCCTACATTAAACCAGCCGTAATTTTTTCATCACCCGCCGGGAATCGAACCCGGGACCTCCGGAACTTAAAGCAAGCATGCTAACCACTGTGCAAACGGGACAGGTGGATATTTTGGTACACAATTATATATACAAATTGTTTTTTGGTTGCGAATAATTTCTTGTCTATTTTAATTCCCTGCTTTCAAGATTTGAATCAAGCCCAATTTTGATTATTTTAATTTTTTTTTGGGATCAAACTAAAAAATGTGCTAATATTAGCAAAATTTCGGAAACTTATTTTAAATTTAGCCGAGGCACAATACTAAAAAAAATTTTGGGCTGAATTTCGGGCTAACTTCACAAATATCCCATTTTTGAGAAAATTCGTTTGCAAGTTTTCTCTTCCACTACAACTCCCTCTATTCTAGATTTGAATGAACCCAAGGGTTAACACAAACTGCTTATTACTAAAATCTACTGTTGTACAAAATTTTGTCAAAAACTATCATTATTTGTGGGAATGGGAGGCAAAACAAAAAATTATAAAAATGTGTGACTGAAAGGACGAAAGGACGGACACGACATTTTTCTAATCGATGTGTTAAGGGACTATATCATATTGTTTTGTACCAAGGCTTCGGGTTCCACAATCAAAATAAACCCGGTACAAAATAGAAGGTGCAATAACTTGTAATTTTTTTCCAATTAGAAAAAGTACGCTTCGTTGTAATAAATTGTTTATACAAAATGGTGCTTGTATTACAATATTTATTTTGAGTATATTTTGCTATGATGTTTATCCTTTGATGGTTGATAAGTAAGATAGCAACAATTTTTATTTTTTTATTTTTTTACAATGGTTTAGTTTAATATTATTTATGATAGGTGGCCAATATTATGGTTAATCTATAATATGTAATGAACGCACCCCTATTTCAAATTGAGCTATGAAATATCATTTTAACATTTGTAAGGTTTTAAATTTAAAGGTTGTCAAATATTTGACGTGAATTTAGTAAACAATACAAAAGTGTAAGAAATATTTCAACAATAAATTTAAATATAATTAAATGCTAAATTATAATTATTTCAGGAATTCATATTCATAAAATTAAGAGATCATACATGTTGATGACTTATAAAAACAAAATTCAAATTTCAAAGATAAGTAATTCAATATACATAATTTGTAATTAATTCTAATTAATGTTTTATGTTGTAGTATTCTGGCAGTATAGTTGCTTCAACACATATGGTGTATGTAAGATTGATGGAAGTAAATGACTATTTATAACTTTGCTACACCATGCGTATACTTATAAAATTTTAAGAGGCCGTTTATATATTTTTAAACTAAAATAAATTATTCTTTATATTATTTAACAAATATAAGTTATGCGAGGAAAATTTGCATTTTTTATTTCTATTATAGCTACCAAAAAGACTTATATAATGTAATTTAAAAATACGGCTGGATTATTTGTGAGTACATATTTTAAACCATAAATGCTATGTAAACAAATATCTCACTTTCCTTTGAAATTTCATATGCATAAGTATTACTTATAGGGAAGCAGGCGACCGACGAAAGGACAGTTTGGAGAAAACTGCAGAAAATTTGCAAAAGAAAAACTGCAGAATACCCTTTACACTTTCGCGAATAAAAAATTATTGTTGGACCTACTGAGGCAAACGCTACATTTTCGTATAAAGTTTGAAAGACTATGAAACTTTAAATGAGTCAAAATTAAAATCAAATGGGGTTTCCTGGCAAATACTAATCACAGTAAAGATAAACCTTATGTTACAAATTCTGTTATTTCATCGGAAAATTGAACTGCATATCATAAATTAATTTTATATATTTTAATGATAAGTATAATCCGATATATCGGCAGAATTGTGATCAAAATGTGGTGCACATTGGCCAAACGATTGTTTATACTCTCATAATTTATTCTATTTATTTTTAAATTAAACAAATTAAAATCGCGCAAACTAAATGTATCGAAAATCTAGAACACAATTTCTTTAGCGATTGCAATACTTACCCAATGAAATGAAAATACGAAAAATAAAAAATTGTCCTATAAGGATATATTTCTAAAACTGAATATAACTGAATTCTGACAGTTCTCGCGCAGAATAAATTTGGCAGATACCCAGTGATGTAATATTTATTTCGAGTTAATTGTTTACATTTTTATGTGGTATTTGTATTTAAATGTAATACATTTTAAGGTTAACCCTTTCACTCCTGATTTATAAATCCTCTAAGAAAAAAATATTTTGTGGTGGTTTTGTGTTATTTGGACCTCAAATATGCCATTTTATGATAAATTGGCCCGCCTCATCCCATAGGTCCTGGAATCTAGGATGTACATTAAAATGTACGTTTTTGGTGAACGACGAAAAGTCATTTAAATTATGTTTTTTGTAAAAAAAATATATCGCATTTTGGTTTTTATTTCAAAAATATATCTATCTAGATAAATAGGAACATAAAATTATCAACAAATTCAATACTTTAAACATGAAAAATGTTTCGTATAATACTTGAAAATAAATAAATAAAATAAATTCTTAAATGAACAGGTACGTATGTTTCGGGTATTCATTAACTCAGGTTCTTAACGCACGCGGATTGGTATGAAATTTCACGTAGCAATTGCGACTACATATTAACCAAACATAAATGAACATTACATTTTTTGCCATAAATATGCGTTCGTCCTCTGTACTCAATAAGTTTGCATCTCGTTGCTTTGTTACTTTTATCCGCTTCTGGCAAGTGACCAGTATTATCATATTGAATATCCTGGATTGGACGGACTTCAGATCGATGTCTATTACTGGGTTCAGTATGTAGTACAGTGCTTGAGGGACGCCCACGTTTTCTTTCATTTTCCGCCACACTTAATAAATAGTAAGAAATTTCCATTCGAAATTCTAAGAGCTCTTTTAATTTATTTTGTGGTTGACCTTGTAGCAGCATTTCTTTTCTATATTCCATCCAACTTGAAGAAACTGCGAAATCTAGAAAATGTGCTATACCACGTAAGTTCCATTTTCTAGATTTTATGAATGTGCGATAGTACGATAATGTTTGATCCAGTATATCAACTCCGCCCGTACTATTATTGTATAAGCTAACTACTTCAGGCAGCGGAATTTCTATTTGACGCTTGACGGTATTGTCCCATCTCGTAGCCGAGCATATATAACCGGTTTGTTGTCTAACCATTTCAAAACCACAACATTTTGGTCGCGATCACTCAGCTCTTCAAATGAACCACGCGGAAGTTTTTTAAATTCCTTGTCGTCTTGGAAAGATGATTTGCAGAATCGATTGATTCTTACTGTTCCCGCCGCATTAATTTCTTTATTTTTTAAAATCTCAAGAAGCGTGTAGGAAGTAAAATAACTGTCGAAGAAGAGCGTATGGCCTAGTTTTTGATCCTTTGTACTAAATGAAGGACTACAGCTCCTCCAAATCCAAATGATTTTTTGTTGTCTTCTGACAACTCGGAGTATCACCCTTGATATAAGAAAAAGTCGTATGGTTGGCCATTGCTTCCACACAAAGCAAATAATTGAATGCCCCATTTGTTCGGCTTGTTCTTAATATATTGTTTGGCACTTAGCCGGCCTTTAAAAGGAATGATTTGTTCGTCAATGCACAAATTTTTCTCGAGTTTTAGTTGCAAACACCGCTGTCGAACCGCATTTATATGTGGTCTTACCTAAAATTTTAATGAAACATAAAGTTATTCCCAATAAAATATATTATTTAAGATAATTACTTTTATAAATACATCTCTGTTATTTTGTGAAATGTCCAAGTTATTAATGCAATGTAAGTTTGACGAAAACGAAATGAGAAGTTCCGCTGATTTTTTAGAATGTTTAATAGAACTAAGTAAATGAGGAAAAAGATAAAAAAAAATAAAGCAAGATGCAAATTTGAGAAAACCGAAAAAAAGTTTCGATGGCCATTTTGGAAAAGAAGAAATTAAAGATGGTACCAATTTTTGCAATCCCTATCCATTTATCTTTAAATTGAGCCCAATTTTATAACTTTCGGATAATTCGTTTTTTTTTTCTATAGCAATAAATGCAACACCAAGTGCATGAAATTGTTAAATATTTGACACCCTGTGTCTTACAAAACAACAACAAAAAACGTGCCCATAAATTGTTTATTTTACACAGTGCTACACATTCAAAACATAAAACTCATAAAATTCAAACATGAATTCCGGTCCCCATATAAAGGATACGCTATTTCATGTATTTTTCTCCTTATACGTTATAACGTTTTCAATCACAAAATGTTATAATTTTAATTTATAAGAATCACTTATAGTTTTTAAATTAATAATTAATTCAATAATCAAAGAATTTTTTATGTTGTTGTGGTTTTGTTCGACATTTGGGTTATTTATTTTCCTTAGTCCATGCCAAAATTAAATGTTGACGATTATTTATTATTTTCTTTAAGTATAAATGCTAAAATAAATGCGACCCTAAAATTCTTTATAATTTTGTTATACACGTCTCTGAATTCTGCGCAAAACTATTTAAAAATAATTTGTTTTTTAAATTGAATGAGAGTATATTTACCTGTAACTGTAACAACAACAGGATCATCAATAAAGATTTGTTCAATGAGGCCATAATGCGGTCATTTAACAAGCTGTTCTTCAACCTAAACATAGATTTTACTCACATAACAATTGTACATTCTAACCCAAAAGTGGTATAAGATTTAGTAATCGTAACACATGAAATACTATCATAAGCTCCCGCAATATTCGGAAACGCACCCATCAGAAACTATTTATTATTGTGGGATGTTTCAGTCCTATAATCATCATTTGGTTGTTGATTTTCTCTCCATTTGTTCTCAAAAATTATTGTTAAAGTTTCCCAAAAAAAAATGATGTATTGAACAATATGGCTTCTTGAGTTAACTTTTATTTATAATAAGTACAATATTTAAAATCTCAATTGTAAGTAACAGAAAATATACAACAAACAGTGATTTCGAATTGCACGGTATTAACAAATATTATAGGAGGCCGCTTAAATATTTGAAATATTCGAGCTTGCAGCTTTATCACTGTTCGAATTTCGGTATTACACAAAGCTACCTCAACTTAAAACATCAAAATGATAAAATTTTTCGACTACTACAATCTCGCTACTTGACAAACAACAATAAGAAATGTATAATGTGTAAAAATAGTGAGTTGTGCGAGAAACATTTCAAGATTTGATTGAAATGTTAAGTTAAAGTGCTAGGACTATGCGAAATCATCTGAATTTTCTTCTACATTTGGTGTGCTCTAAATCTAGCGATTCTAATGTAAATTTTGTTTTAGGTTGGATTATTGACATAGGTGGTAATAACATAAGATAAGTATTGAATTCAAGTGTTATCAATTTTAAAACTGATTACTTAGTTCTAAAAAGACCAAAATACTGAAATCCTGTCAAAAAAAAAACTTGAGCAGTTCACCAATTTTTTATATGTGTTGGGTTGAGGATTGAGTTGGGCGTGAGGGTTGAGTTGGGCTCAGTTTGCGGGATTAATTAGGGATGATTTGGATATACATATATCTAAAAGTGAGTGCTTGTATTAAAGTATATGTAGTATATGATATTAATTAAACAAATCCGCACGCTTTCATTGATTTGAACCAAACTTTAGACAAATATATTTGAAGACTTAAGAAACATTACTGTTAATATCTCAAATCTTCATTTTTTTGTAGGGATGATAATCAGGTCCAAAGTTACTATGGAGAAATGGTTATAACTTTACCAATTGAGTTTATTTTTGGATCATAATTCTTTTAACGGTTATGTAGATGGTGATTGATGGTGAGGATGACAATGATGGTGATGATATGATGTATCATGGTATGATGGTATGGTAGTATGATGGTATGATGGTGTGACGGTACGATGGTGTGATGGTATATTGATTAGATGGTATAAATGCTGGTATGATAGTGTGACGTTATTATGGTGGTATGATGGAATGGTATAATGGTATATGATGTTGTGATGGTCAGATTGTATATATCGATACCTTAGAGCACACAAGTGCTACGTCCATATTTTGAATGTCCACAAGAATGTCTCTAAATTCGAATTCCTTTTTTAGTACCAAATAACATAACCATAAATGATAAAGAATGACTTTCTAAAGTCTAAATTTGAATTCACCACAAATTCTAAAAATGGATATAGCACACAACTATTGGGTATCGATATGATAGTAAGTATGATGAACTAACCGTATATATGCATGTAAGATGATATTCTCGAATGATGAAATGATGGTATAATGGTGTAAAGGTATGACGGTATAATGGAATGATCGTGAATTCCCTTTTACAAAAAAATACATTTTGTACATCAGGAAGGTCAGGTTCGATTCGGGACGCAATGCTTTTGGATTCTATGAATGAATGTTGCTAACGATGCCGCGACAAAATTGCTCTTTGCTATTTTCAAGATTTTTCATGGTTTTCAAGCTTTAAGTGCTGAAATGTTCAACCCATTTGAAATTACTCGGAAATATTTTAGAGATAATTTGGGCTTTCCAAGATTTTTTAAGAATATGGAAGAATATTCGATAGTTCGAAATTATTTGAGAATGTTAAGAATTTTAAGAGTATTATAGTATTATGCCAGATTTTTTGACCATTACTTTTACCCGAATTTTGACCTAAAAGTAGGAATTGAGACATGAGAATTTTATATATGGAGATAATTAATTATTGTTTTGCGATTTATTTTTTTTTGGTGTACTGTGGTTCCCTCAGCCCCTTTGCGTGATTCAAAATATTTTAAATTTGAACGATTTTGACTTGACATTGAGTTGGTTATCGCAAAAATATTAGAAGTTCGAATTGGGGAAACTATTTATGAGTAACAACTAGACAACTTATTTGCTATACTGACATAAAACCTTATTAAATTCAATTCTGCATAAAACCACCCAAGTTGCATTTGTTTATACAAAACTATGTATAAAAAAAAACATGAAACCAATAAACCGCCTGTAGAGTCCAATATACACCTTACCTTAGTGCTTAATTAAAACCATATTAATTATTATTTGTTGAGTAACATACTATATAAGTACAAAGAGGGAAACCCGAAAGAAACAAAAAAGAAAAGAAAACATTTTGTTCATTAAGAATGCATCATATTCATAAAATCATAAGTATTCATCAGTGTCAAAACTTTCAATTCAATAAATATTTATTATGCGATAATTTTCATTATTACGGTTGAGCTTTGTGATCTTCTTCCAAAACGGTCAAAAAAAAAATAAAAAATTGAAAAATTATTTTAAAACATACGATCGTGGTCAAAAGAAAATAATGATCGCGATCGCACATGAAATCGCGCTCTTTCATTCTCGGTGTAAACGAGTACGTAAACACATATTTAAGTGCATAACATTGAAAAGCCCAAAAAAAAAAAAATATTGTTTAAATTACATTATGGTGATCATTATAAAAAATAAAAAGAAAAACTTTTATTATTTATTTTGTATTTTTAAAATTATGTATAAATTTTTATGATATTTATATAAATAAAACAACATGATTATCGAGAGACATCAGCAATAAAGTGCAGTTCGATGAACTTGACAGTAATTTTTTTTTTTTTGTTTTGGTCGATGATCAGTTTTTTTTTTTCTTTTTTTTATCTTGTGAAATAAAGAAAATTTAAATTTTTGTCCATCCACGTGTTGCACGATTCCGCCATCACATAAATACACAGATCAGTCGGTCTTTCGCGCATTATATACCACCTTCATTTTCGTTTTTTATTTTTAAGATTTTTGTCTTGCAACACACGTGTAATAAAAATACAAACTATTCAACAAAAAGATTTCGATTCGTTTGATTTAAGTTTGGGTACAGTTGTAGAATGTTAAAAAAAACTAATTGGTTTGGCTTTTTGGCCGGTATTTATTAATTTAAATATGCACGCATGCAGAGATTTATTTTATTTTGGATGTGAGTGCTACGTCCTACATACACATAAAAATAATAATTGTAAATGCATTTAATGTGTACTATAGAGAGATATGTAGGTACAGCAACAACAACCCAATCATAATTTAAAATTTATGTATGTAGAATAAATATATTTACGTATATACGAGTACAACACACTTTTATTTGATTTCATATATGAATCTTGTTGTTCTATTCAAATTGAATACAAATATATGCATACTGAAAAAAAAGATTTGCGATATTTAGAAAAAAGCGTGGTAAATATTGATAAAAAAACGGTAAGTTTTGCGCCACCTAAGCGCTTTCCAAATACTGAAGATATAGTTTATCAAATATTATATTGCGCTTTGTAACTTCCATATATTTTTATTTTTTCAGATTTGCTAAAAATAAATGATATTTACTTTTCATTTGTGCTGCGCATTAGCAAATACAAAATAGGGCTGAGTAAAAGTTACATGTAAAATTTTTACTGCTCAGTAAAATTTACTATTGCAGTTTACGTAAATTAAGAATAATTTAGTAAGCGCTTGGCTATAATCAGAAAGCAATTCATTCGAAAATTTCGAGCATTGTGAAGTTTACTAAACTATGAGTAATATTCATGATGAGTAATTTACTAAACTAATGCAATTCGTACTAAGCAATTGTAATATTAGCATTGCTATATACACATATATATATATATATATATATATATATATATATATATATATATATATATATTATATACATATATACAATATATATTTACCATACAATGTTCATGTGTTCTTACTTCCATATCCATATCACATAAATTCACTTGAAATAAAACTATTGACACATTTTGAAGATATAATAAACAAAGCAATTTTATTTTAATTCTATTAATATATACATCGGCTTACACAATATAAATTATATACTATATTTTATATATTTTGGGACTCTGCAGAATTTTTTAAGTGTTTCACCGAGTTTGATAAGATGAAATTCAGACGTAATGGTTCTGTGCTAAAAGAATCTGCTACAAAAAAAATAAGAATTGTTTATTAGACTCAAATAAGCACTTTTTGTAATTTAAATTAAATTGAGGCAATAATATTTAATTTACCTAGATACACCGTGGTGTTTTCAAGCATAATGGTTTTCCAATTGGATCTTTCTCCAGGCTTCGTTAATCAGGCGTTGAATGTTGCTATTTAATTTTCTCCAAAGCTACACCAAGTCAACATCAATCTGTAGATAATAAAATTTATTTATAAGAATTTGAATTATATAAAAAAGTTTACACAATTGCACATGCATAATAATTGAAAATATATGTATATGTACACTAGGGATATTATACCGCTTATGTATATATGTATAGTTATAATTTTATACTATAAAAATATAACAACGGAATGTTCATAATTACTAACAACGGTTTAAACAGCGCAGTGTAAGTCTTAAAATCCCTTATATAATTTCACTCGACATAAACCAAAACTCGTGTAATTTTGCAATTACATGTGCATTACTTACCCACATATACATATACATACATATATTAAATACATAATGTCCTCGTAAAGGAGTCATTTTGATTCAAGTGAATGTGTTGAGAAACTATAATAAATCTGAATATTTTTAATTTTCACAATAAAATCTTTGATTAACATTTTCACAACATTTCAATTATTTATAATTTTACTATGTTATTAGATAGACGAAATAATATGTGCTTCACCGGCAGAGGACTAGGCGAAACTTAAACTACAATAAATAAAAATTAAAAAGATGAGAACAATATGCACTTAAGATAATAACGGTCACTCTCACTGTTATTAATCAATAATCACTAATTTATTAACTATTGTTAAATATTATTAAAATCGAACTTACCTTTTAATTGACAAAAACTTAGTAGAATAATTAGAAAATGTCTACAAACTCCTATCGTGGTGTAGGCAATCGTAAACTATTTTATTATATTAATATTTTAATTTTATATTGTATAAAATATCACCGTACAGATTTATGTTCACAAACAGAATGATTCCTATGAATTTTGAATTATTTGAACATCCAAAATAAAAAAAGAGACTAAATCATATAAATTTTTATAAGAATGTCATATAAATTACGCAGTGTGATTGGTTGATTTATTAAAATAAAAAATCTAAATGCTCTTAAGCCAATGCTGCCAATAAGTTCACACAGCCCAGTGTAAGGCTTAAAAAGCATTTACAAATTTAAAAAATCCTTAGTAATTTACTATGAACAAAAACTAAAATTGAACACGTCCTGCATTTCATGTATTGAGATATAACGTGCTAATTTGTAAATATTGCGCTTGCTTACTAATATAATAAGTGTATATTACCAACAACAAATTATTATTGTACTTACCTAAAGTACTTTCATGTACTTATAGTATTAAATATACTCTGCCAAAATACATTTTACACAGCTCAGAGCATATAATAAAAACCATTTCAAATTTAACATAAGTTTTGTGAATTTCATTTGAAAAGAAATTTAACACCTGCGATATTTGTATATGAGCTAAAAAAACTAAGTTGCAGCATGTTGTATTAACATTGAGTTTGTTGAAATTTACTAAGCTACATTGTAATAAATAATTTTAAAATCATTTATAAAATTACTCGGCATAGTTTTTCATGATCAACAATGAATAGTAAATATTACTCTGCAAATTTTTACACGGCACTGTGTTCTTTAAAATTGATTTGTGATACTTAAATATTTCGTTTTACTCAGCCGAAATAGTAAACAACGCAAAGCTATTTTTTTCAGTGCATGTGCGCGCGAGTGAATAGAACTATTTGGCTTCGTAAGTTTAAAACTATTTGGGAGACATAATTTTTATAATGAATGCGTCGTCGTCAAATTTATTTTTTATTTGTGAATATATTAAAACATTTTATGATTATTTTTGTGCGGTTATGTGATAAAAATTTTTTTTTATTTGATAAGCAATAGAATTTCCAAAGTCGCAAGTATACGAAATAAAGACTTTTTTTATATATCAAATTTGCATAAACTCAGAAATAGTAATTCAGTAGAACGGTGAAAAGAATTGCACAACAGTAAATTGGGTTGCTTAATTGTGGGTAATAATGAGTTTAAAAAAAAATGATGTGCGGCATCAGCATCAGATTATTGTTCCAAATTATTTGTTTATCTCAAACTACATTACCGCGAGCAGCAAAAAAAAAACTCATGGCGAAAAATGAAGAGGCGTGACAGAATAAGGAGATTAGCCAACGTGCTCGAGCAGCATCGATGACCAGTGATGGTCCAAACGTCATAATTGCCCTAATCTAAAACGGAATTATTATTGTTTTCTAAGTTCACATGAAAAAATCGGAAACTTACTAATAGTTTTCTTACCGTGAAGAATAAAAAAGAAAGGTGTGGCCAACACACGACTTTCTTTTACGATCAATGAATTTTGAGAAACTTATTATGCAAATTTCTTGCAAACTTAAGATTTTTTTTATTTTTTTCATGTTTTCTGTAAATTGTATATTTTTGAAATATTTGCAAAATAAATTTTCTGGTTCACGGAAGCTGGGAGCGTGGACTTGAAAATTTCATCAAACATCTGGGCTACAAACTAACAGACATATACGCCAACAGACACTACTTCGAAACCCAATTTTTCGGACTCAGGGTCCCAAAAAATCGCAAGGTCGAAAATTAACAGGTTTTTTGTGTAAACCTTATACATTTTTAAATATGTACATATTTGAAAAATAAATTTTGTCGCCCAAGAGAGGGGTCACTTCCGATTGGTCGATTTTCACTCAAATTCACTGAGATTTCCCAATGTATAGAAAAACAAATTACAAATTTATTTTTTTGTTTTTTAAATTTTTTTTTATTGTTTGGAGACATTTTGTATCTATTAGTTTTTCTATAAACCTTAAACTTTTTGAGACATTTTCAAAACAAATTTTCTGGCACAAGGGAATTACCACATCCATTTGGCCGATTTGAAGTAAAACTGTAGGGTTTTGCATTGGGATCGGTATAAAATATTGCATTTCAAAATGTTGCAGTAACAAAATGTTGCTTTTTTTAATTAATTTTGCAACATCAAAATGTTGCAATTACAAAAACTTGCATAACAAAATAGTGCAATTATTTTTCTTTTTAGTAGCTAGATGTCACTAAAAAATATTTAATTTGGATATAAATTCATAACATATTTTTATTTTATTGAAATTCATAATAAATTAATAGTTAAAATACAACAATTTAAATTTAATTTTAAGTTAAACAATTTAATTGAGAATTGTATTTTGAGCAATTCTCTTTAAATACTCTGTTTTACCAAGTCTCTCTCGTTTCTCCATAGTTTTTTTTTATTCGTTTATTTTTTGTTATTTTTGTTTTCCCACAACAACTTTTAGACGACGGTTCCATGCTTCTACACTATTCTGGGTCCACGGAAAACACTCCGTGCCTGTTTCTGCACTCCCTACAGTCCAAAATTTATTAGTTTCGCTTGAACCAGCTCCCAAGTTTTTTCAAATCATCATCCACAAACTGATTGCTTAAGCTGCAGTAATAACTGGCCACTTCGTTTGGTTGCTCAAACGCGAGATTTTTGAGCATTCGGAATTGTAAAGAAAAATTCTCAGAAGTACCGTACTTGGCTGCTAATTTACTTTTTTGGACTTTACGCCAAATAATTTTCCCAAAATGGAATAGGCAGCCCTTAAACGATGTCTGAGGCAAAAAAAACCTTTGCCGACGAAACAATGGCTTTTTCAAATTCACACAAAATTCTTTGTGGATTAATGTTGATTTCATTCTCAAGGCATATTTTCCTTAATTGAAAAAACATTTGGTCGTAACATCTCTTTGTTTTTTTACTCATTAAGCAAAAAACTAGTGGTACTATTTCCCCTTCAATGTTTCCATGTATAGAAAGCAGTTGCCGCATTATGGAAGGAACTACATCGAAAGTTCCATTCATAATCCAACAACTGCATTCTGAAAGTAGATTTAATGAGGAGATGGTGCCCAGTAAAATAATTTTGTCTCCCTCACAAATTTCTTCGTTTAATACATATACTCTCCTTCGACATATCGAAGTTGTTGAGGAATATCAATCTCTTCCAAACTGTTGGGCTCATTCGTGGTACCAGCACGCGCACGATGGATCTTATTTTTTTGCGACTCTTTACTAGGCAGATATACCCGTGATTCGCTAGATGTGGCAACAATTGCCTCAGTAATTATACAGGACGGTGGTAGGTCGGTATTTTTAGCCCTAGATTTTATCTTTTGGTTGGTTTCTGCAATAACTTTTTCATTGGTGATTGGTGCATCGGAATGTGCAGATGGTGGTTTAATCACTTGATGTTTATTATTTAATAAACATGTTACAACGCGCACATTACAGAAACATTTCTGATGCTGGCTGCATTTCCAATTAAACGTTTTTTTCGTTTTTCGCCCTAAGTGATAACTATACCCGTCGATGAATAATTAATATTTGCCTTTATTGGAGACAACATACTGTTGAAATATTCATTCCTAGATAGTAATACAGTTTACTTTAATATAAAATACTATAAGAATAACCATTAATAGTACTTACTTGTGTATTATGATATGCAAAAATTTGCGAAACAAATATTAGTATTGCCACTTGCAATTATCACAATACAGTATAATTGCATTACAAAATGTTGCATAATATTTTGCCGCACATTTATCGAATCGCGCGCGAGATATTCAGAAAGGCCCCTAAATGGTTCTCCTGATCCCCAAAGAGCCCCCATTTATAGGCTGATTGCAGGATTGTAAAACCACTGGATTTCATGCTTTTCGGTTTTCTCCAACCGTGGTACGATAGGTACCACTGCTCAACGATAATGTATACTCGGTTGGCTAAACCGATCTCCACCTTGTCGGCACTAATCCAGCAGTATTTTACTATCACACCATAAAATAACTCTCAACGCACTATAGCCAATTCACTAGGGTCGAAAAATCCCTGTGTTCCAACTGCATCTTTCCATTTCAGCCATTTAAGGCCAATTATTTCTCAATTTTATTTACCCCGTCAAGTATAGTGAAGCCCATCTTGTACATACATCATTTGGTATTGGATGGTCCCGTTTTAAATCTCGAAGCTATAGACTCTAAGCTCTACTTCTCGGATATAATCAGAGCCTTCTAGAGTATAGAGCCATAATCATTATGACGTATTTTTTAGAAGCTTTTTTAGTGGTATAACTTTTCACTAATTTCCAGAGGAATTCATAGTAAAAATGGTGTTTTTTAGCTTCAAGTTTTTCATTGAAAAAAGCAAAAATGTTACAAAAATTTTATACAAAGGTGTTCTACATATCTTTAGCAACAATATACAGGAAGGGTTTATTGGTATTAAGTAAATATTAATTGCAGAAATATTAAAATTAAATTATTTCTAAAATATACATATTTTTCGAACTTTCATTTTGAAAAATACATCAAAGTTGGCTCTGACGAATTAAAATAATACCTGCTACATTTATCTTTAGTTTTACTAGTGTACGTTAGATGTCTCAGATTTATAAAGAAAAATACGAAAAAAATTATTTAATCACAAAATTACGACAAGTTCTTAATATTTTGAGAATTTGTTTTGCTTTTCCTACAATTGTTGACCTCAATTTTCCCCAGGTGGCGATTTTTGGTACGGTTTTTCAAAATGTTTACTGCCCACTGCCATCTATGTATATTGGTTTAATGCACACGATTTGTAGTAAGCTTTTCTTTTTAATTTGACCAGAATGTATTTGCCAGAATGCTGTTGTTATGAACCTTTTTTTATATTTTGGTTTAAATAAATCAATTATTACAAGAAAATGAAAACGATTTACTTAAACGAGGTTTATATAATATTGAAATTCAAACATTTATGAAAATATTTCAGAAATCATAATTAAGAATTTGCAATGTTTTCATTTACAAATGTTTCATATGTTTTATGTGTTTTGCTATGGAAATTTTGGTTTTTTCCTCGTTTCTAATTCCCTTATAAAAGTTTCGTTTTTTAGATTATGGCTTGTATAATCAAGGTTGCTTTGATATAATCCGAATCTAAGTTGATTTAACTGGTTGGCTCGTCAACAAATATGTCTCTTTGGATGGCTGTAGCGGAGTCGGTATATTTCATCTACTTGGCTGAAGTGCCTTGTGGTTATAAATAATACAGTAGCGATGGCATACGTTAGCGTTTTCAATGCGTACTGTTTAATTCGTTCTCAATAGTATCCCCTGTACTTTAGCGCCATCCGGTTTGAACTAAATTTGCCGATTTATTTTAGCTACATTGCCGGATGTTACAAATCAGTATTGATGGAATCTGACTAATATTCCGACTAACTATGGGTGAATAAAAGGACTTGTCATCAAAAAATCATTCAGCGATATGCCGTTTGAACCCTTTGACGAATTACCTAATTCATGAACGATCACAAACCAATGCTTCTATTCTGATTAAGCGAAATGTAGCCTTCTCATAAACGAATCGAGCGTTCTTATAAACGAATTCAAGTATACATATATTATGATCGATTTCATTCAATTTACAAAATAATATTCCGCCATTTCGATTATTCGCGTTATTTGTGCTATTTAATAAGAGTCTAGACTTCTTTCTAAAATTGAAAATACGAAAATGTTCCATCCAGGTTAACAACCTCAATACAAATACTCTTCTAAAGTCTTAAATAATTTACAATAATAAAAAATTGCGTTCTACATAATTTCATCAAGTATTCTAAATTGTTATGCGTAATTAAGTTTATCGTTATGTGCTCGGTATATTAGAAATAATTTATTCGATTAACACCGATGTGTCAATGAAGATGATAAATTTGTGTTTTTATTTTGGGCGCAGTTGAATTTAAATAAAGGGAACTTATACTATTTGTATTTGCTTAAACTTAAAGTCATCTTTAGCTAGAATTTATTATTTAACCTGCAAACACTTATGTATTTCACTCTGTTACCCTTCTTTAAGCACTCTAATCATTAATGTAAATTTGCGTATTTGCTGTAGTAAACACAAAATAATTGTGTTTGTCATCAGATGCAAAATGTACATCCTGCTTTGAAGTGCATTTGGTCATTTTTCATGTCCTATATATCACTTCGACTGAATAATCTTAAAATGTATGTATTTGTATACAAAACTAATTCTTTTAAGAAATCACATTTAACACAAAAAAAAAACGTAAAGAACATCGAGAAAAATCTGCCATCTCATTTGTTATAGTATTCAAGTAAACCTATTTTCTATGGACTTCATCAAACCTTCGTAAATAATTTCAAAAGTCCATTTCAGATGAATTGATGTGTCAACACCGAATTGACCATTCTTTTGGATTTGTTTTTTTTTTTATAATCCTTTACCGCGCACCTTGTTTTCACCTTTACAAAATTCATATTCATATTCCGGTCGAATGAATGATCATTATAATAAAATATTCGAATGGTCATTCAGCACGCCATCATCATCTTATTGAATATTGAAAAAAATAAAAAAAAAATAAAAAATTTAATTTTAATTCTCTAATTCCAGATGTACTTGAATTTATGTCAATTATATTAGATTGATTAGTGTATTAAATTATTTTTGAATTTCGATTTGCAAAAACACCTTTCAGGTATAAACTTTTTGTCCGAATACTTATGTATATACAAACAAAATCATTATCAAACAGGAAGTACATAGCAGAGCAAATAAAATTTCATTTTTGTTGTAAAACGTTTTGATAAACAAAATTCTTAAGCATATAATCTGAATGGCTTAACATTTTTAAAATGCAAATTAGTCGGCAAGCGCCATCTAAACAATGACATAATCCCGGCTTAAATCTCTATATAGAAGCAAAATCTTACACAAAATATAGTTTCATGTAGGCGTGTAGTAGATGAATGTAAACACGTGAGATTACCAACATTACTAAAGAATATACAAAAGTGTTAGCTCGAGTTGGTTTTAGAGAACCAGTTTGAAATTGTATCGATTTAATGTATTTATGTAACGCACTTATTGGCTTATTAGATAACAAATATCCACTTTTGGTATATATTGAGATAAGACTTAAATATAAAATTGAAATATTAAAAACTAAAACTGCATTACTAATTAATTCGTGTACAATAAATCATTTAATTATAAAATTTTTTAATGAGGGGGTAATATTACTGCATGACTCCAAATAGAGTGGATGTTTATTCCATATCACTTGGGACTAGTTTCAACTACAATAATTTTTTTTTTGTGATTTTAAACCTCTTTAACCTAAATCCCAAGGCAAACTGTTTTTAATTGGTTCTGCGGATTGATAATTGCAGAATATTTAGCTATCATTTCTCATTCAAGTTAATAGTTAAAAATATTAAGCACTTAGGATCTCCTGTTGTTCTTGTCTATATTCCAATCCTGTTTACAACAAACAGTGTCAGTTCAATTAAGACTTTAATTCATTAATAATACATTTTCGAACTTCTTAATATAGAGGTACTATTTCGACCATATATATTTAAAGAAAATATAAAGGGCTCAAACCTCAAGAGGTAATCAGAACTTTGGTTCGGAAAATGACATGCTGCATGTTCTTCGTGAGCTTACTTCAATCTAACGTCAAGTTCAATGCTCAACTCAATTCATCAAGCTAACTTATAACTCCTTCTTGAATTCATCACAGATCATCCATAAATGCCTAATGAACATTTACTCAGCCCAACTCTCAACTGAACCCTTAATTCAATTCCTAACGGAATGCTCAAATAAATCCCTATATCAAGATGGTTCGAGAATCTCACAAACTGAATCCTAAGTCGACCCGAATTCAACCCAATTACCTTACCACAAAACTGAATGTTTAACTCCAAGATTGGTTAACGTGGATCGTAAACCAAATGGTAATACCACGTGTTAATAACCTCGTTTTTAATACCCGATCCTCGCTTGAAATACCCGTTTTTAAAAGCTTTTCAAGCCTCCGGCTGCACGATAGAATTCGATTGATGAAACCAGTTAAGCCGTTCTTTTGATATGATGGGCACCGACATCCATACAGATGTTTGGCAATTTTTGCAGCACTTCAATAGCTTCGTAACCGGCCAGAAGTTTATTTCTTTCATTTTAAGGAGCTTTTACAAAGTTTTATATGTCAAAAACATTTAGCATTTAACTTAAATGAATTAAATAATACATATTTTGTAATTAATCTGGAAAATTAAATATTGTAAGCACTACATCAGAAGATTTTACTATTAACTAAGTGCTAATATGTAATTATATGTAATACTAACTAACCCACTGCTTGTTTCAAAAATATGAGGAGATTGTTATAGAGATAACAAAAGCCTTGATTATGGGCAATGGCAGTAGAAATTTAAAAGTGGGACTTGCGATATTAATACCAGATGTAAATTTAGTTGGGTTAAATCCAATTCCGGGACTAAATGTACAACAAACGGGACATAAATTAGTAAAGGCCTTATTATTTTTTGTAGAAGTTTCTAGCAATATTGATGAAAATGCTGCAAACAGAAATGTTTACGAGAATCAAAAAGAATTGGATTCGAGATTCCAAATCCTAAATGAGTACTTGCATTTCTCAGTGTAATGAAGCAGTTCATTTTACTGTCAGGTTCAAAAGATGGAGAGCATTGTAATTGAGACATTTTTTTATTTGTATACTGGCGATATCAGTTTGGAAGATATTCTTAGATTTCAGTTTTTTAACCATTTGTTTCCTTATCATGCGCCATTTTCATTCTTTTTAATAAAAAGTTTTGTCTCACATTCTTGATATGTTTATTGCATGTACATGGTCAACTACTTTTACTAGAAAAATGTTTAAAATATTGTCCATGATTAAAAGTCCACAAAAATATTGATAAAATCGGTCATTTAGAACAATTTTATAACCGATTCTCTGAGACATGTTTATTGGAACATTTACACTGAAAATGTATACCAAAATTAGAGGGTACTTTGAGGGCAAATATTTTAAAATTGTGGATTCAAACAACTTTATATTTTCTATAGATATCCCTTATAATTACTGTCAGATTTTAGATAAAAAATAAAAAGTTTCTATTTCCGAAAACAATAAATCATCTAGAAACTGGCATAGTTGAAAGCTAATTAGATTTTTAGATTTATAAGCAGAGGTTCAAATCATTCTGAAATTTTGCAAACAACTCAAAAGTTTGCAATTGGAATATCTGGTATGAGCTCTAGATAACAATAAAAATAAAAATAAGAACATAATTTCAGTATGAGTGTACTTTATTTACCTTTAATCCACTCGGCCTTCCAGATAATCAAGCAATCGAGCCATATAGGACAAATTCAAAAAAATTTATTGAAAGTAAATACAAACCGCATTCTTTATATTTTAGCTCAATTATAAATGGCTGCATCATAACCGTTTGTGCTATCGTTGATACTTAAGAAAATATTCCAAGTTTCAGTTTGCCAATATTATAATTATAATAATCACCATAATGTATTTTTTAGAAGCTTTCTTAGTGGTATAACTTTTCCTTGTTCGCCATAGGAATCCATAGTAAAAATGAAGTTTTTTTTATCCACAAGTTTTTCAATGAAAAAATCAAAAATATTATAAAACGCTTATATAAAAGTTTTCTACATATCTTTAACAACAATATACAATATACTGGTTATATTGGTATTAAGTAAATACTAATTGCAGAAATGTTCAAATTAAATTATTTGTAAAATATATTTTTCAAATTTTCATTTAGAAAAATCCATAAAAGTTGGCTCTGTCGAATTAAACTAATGTTACGTTTTTGACTTGTCAATCAAGATTCATATCACTGGATTGTGAATGTAACGCTTCAATTTATCACAAACGAATTTATTTATTAACACCAACAATTTATTTAAAAAAATTCACTAAATCACTTATTATAATTTTTACACACTTTTACTGTTCACTTATCATTTTTAAATCTCACTAAAACAATTTTTAAATCACTTTTTCAATTCAATTTTTAATCTGCACACTATCGCTTACCAAAAACAAATGTTCAAATTCGGACTCGTTCGCTCCTTATATGCTCAAACCAAAACTTCTCGAAATTTCATGATTGTTCTGGTAAGAACAGTTTAGAAACATTTAGAACAGTTTTATCAAGGAAAATTCCATTTTAGTACAGTAAAACTTTGTGCTATCAATTAACTTACATATTTTATTCTATCCTAGGTGTCACCGTAACAATAATACTTGAGAAATTTCTCTTTAGTTTTACTGGTGTACGTCAGATGTCTAAAGTCTAAGCCGTTTACAGAAAAATACGAAAAAAAATGATTTAATTAAAAAAGTTTCATCCTTTTTTAATAGTTTCTGAATTTGTTTTGCTTTTCCTATAATTTTTTAACTTGAAATTTCCCCATGTGGCAATTTTTGGTACGATTTTACCAAATTTTTACTGTCACAAGTAAAACCCAATATATATTGACTTAATAACCACTTGATTTGTAGTAAGAAAATGAAAACGAGTTTCTTAAACGACATTCATGTAACGCACTTGACATAGAAAAGTGACACATCTCAAAAACTCAGTATTTGAGATAATTCGTCAAAATGATGCGTAATTACTCTGACATAGTGGCGTTTTCATGTTTATTTTACGAAGCGAGGGACGGCCTAATTTTCGGATCTTCCTTTTATTGACGTCTATGGGCGGATAGTGTAATAAAATCGAAATAAGTATTTTTTCTTTTGCTCTCCTTAAAAATTTTGAAATTTAGAGTTATGTCACTTTTCTATATCACATGCGATATGTTGAAATTCAAACATTTATGAAAATATTCCAGAAATCATAATTAAAAATTTGTAACATTTCCATTTAAAAAATTGTCTTATAGGAAAAGAAATGATTTCTTATAAGTTTTTGGTGTTTTACTATGAAAAGCTTTTTTTTGCTGGTTTCAAATTCCTTGATAAAAGCTTCGTTGTTTAGATTAGGGTTTTGTATAATCTAGGTTGCTTAATGAGTCAAGTGTTGTGCGTCTTCGCAGATTTGGAGATTGCATACACGCAAATGTCGGCAATAGTAGATCGGCTCTCCAACTAAGACTGAAAATAGTTACAAAATCTTGGAACACTCCATACTGATTGTTATTTGATATTATTATGTCGATAATACCACATACTTTAGGTACATCAGATTGTGAAGTTCTAGTTAGAACATAGCCTTTGTTTTATTCTAACCCTCGAAATGTAATTGAGTCACATGAGTGGGTAGTTGAACATGCGGCTATTCTACCCAAAATTGAAAAACGAAACTATCTAATTTCATTAATGGTAAATTCTGAGCAATTCAAAAATTTTCATCTGAGAAAATATGGTTGCCTATTTTTTTTAACTAGACGACTTCGAAATTAATGATCCATTAGGATCAAAGTCTGGAGTAAATTCAGTGTGCGGGATTTATCATAATTTTCCTGTTTTACCGAAATTTTATTTACCAAAAATTACCAATATTTTAGTAGCAGGATTTATAATGAGCCGTGATATTAAATAATATGGTATGGAAAAATGGCTTCGGCCTCTGGTTCAACAAATAAGCGAATTACAATATGATGGAATAGAAGTAAAAACGAACAAAGGATCCTATCAAATCTATTTTCAAGAAACACAAATACTTGGTGATAATTTAGCATTGAACACATGTCTAAGGTTAGGCAAAATCATTTACCGCACATACATTTTGTAGGATCTGCCTTAGGAATATATCTGAAACCCAAGTTGAATGTGTAGAGGTGATGAGGCCGCTATCAAAAAACGGTCCAACGAAGTGGACAGCCCGTCGACGTCAAGCGTCGAAAAGACGAAGAGAGTGCGTAAAAGCAGCGACACCACAGAGAACGATGTCTCACAGGCGGTCAAAATGATGCTGGACAACAGCTCCGACTACGACTATACGGACACCGAGTCTGAAATGGATCATGTAGTCTTCCCAAGCAGCCAAATAGGTGGACAATTCAACAGACTAAAGTCAGACGTACCTGCTGACAAGGTCAATCTGGACACTGGAAGAAAAGCCGCAGCCAGCGTCGCCAAACCACCACCAATAATTTTAAAAAGATTCGACTCTTCAAAAATAAACCTACTCAAAGAAATAACAGGAAAAATTACAGGCACTCTGCTCAAGGTGTATCCTAGCAGCACCATAATATATGCAACTAACTTGGAAAACCACCAACAGCTGGTAGCGGAGCTCAAAACGGAAGACGTACAGTTCTTCACGTATATCCAGAAGAACCAAAGGCCAAAAGTGATGGTGATGAAGGGTATCCATCAGGATACAGAAACGGAAGACATCAAAGCTGAATTAGCAAATAAAGGGCTAGCTGTGCAAAATGTGTACCCCATAAGCAAAACAATCAAGGAGAACGACGACTCGGAGATACGGATTAAACTACCCTGTTTTACCGTGTCCTTCGCGCATGACACAAAACATTCAAACATAACGCTGATCAACGGTTGCTGCGGCTACAAGGTCAGTTGGGAGAATAAAAGAAAAATCCCCTTAGCGCAGTGCCGTAAATGCCAAGGATTCGGGCATGTTGCTGCTGGGTGCAGCATGCAGTATAAATGTGTGAAGTGCGCCGGATCACATCTACCAGGTACCTGTCCCAGAAATGAAGACAAATCAGTCCCAGTGAAATGCGGCAACTGTGGCGGAGGACACGTAGCCAGCTTCCATGAATGTCCAGAGAGGCAAAAAAGACTCGGTAAGTTAAACAAACCTAATCCGAATACAAATGTAAACAATGCTCAGCCCAAAATTTTTTCATCTAATTATGTTAAAAAAGGTGTCTCTTACGCCGATTTTCTTAAACCTAAACCGATCCAAGGGCCTTCAGCCCATAACGTACCACATTCTTCTGAGCCCTCGGGAGCGAACAGTGTTCTTAGTGAGTTCTTTGCAAAGTCGCAAGAACTTTTCGGCATGAGTTTTACCTCGCTCACCAGCCACGTATCCAAATTTTTAATCCAACTAAACAAGATCCAGGACGTAGCCAGCCAAAAGGCAGCATATCTCAATTTCACTGTACAATTCCTGCAATGAAGATTGTTACCCTAAATTGCAATAGCCTAATCAATATTGCCCGCCGCCAGGAGCTATCGATATTCCTAAACCAACATAAACCCAGCATAGTGTGCCTTAACGAGACCAGACTAAACGACCGACATACACTATTTTTCGAAAACTATGTCATACACAGAACAAATTCCAAAATTAAGAGATCTGGAGGTACTGCGATCCTAGTCAGAGATAACATAAAACACTCATCGCCGAGAGCCTACATACGGGACAATTTAATGGCTACAGCTGTAATTGTGGGAGAGGGAGACGAATCTTTCGCATTAGTCTCTGCCTATTTTTGGAAGGTTGTGGCCGAAGACTTACACAGTTTGCTTGGCACTCACCCACGCGTCGTCGTTTGTGGTGACTTTAACGCTCACCATCATTCATGGGGCGGCTTGACAATCAACAGCAGCGGCCGGACACTGTCGGAATACTGCCAATTCAGGAACGTCAACATCCACTTCCCCCTTGTGGGAACACGCGGGGATGCAGTACTTGACCTGGTCGTGGCAAAGGAAGTGGACATCGACGAAGATGTCACGGTGCTGAACGAGTTCTGCTCCGACCATATGCCAGTAGTCTTTCATACCTCGGATCGGTTTGACTTGTTCCAAAGTCCAGATGGTGTCAAAATATTGGACTTCAAAAACGCGGACTGGTCTTGCTATAGGCGTTACATTCACAACAAAATTGCTCCGCTTAACGAACAGCCAATCGATTCAACGGAGGAAATCGAACGAAGAGTTGACCAGCTCACAAAAATCATGTGCATGGCCACGAATAAATATGTGCCGCCTATGGAGAGCAGGACCAGACCGCTGCCTGCTCATATAATCCAGCTGATTAAACTCAGGAACTATTATAGGAACAAACACCGCTACTGGCCGGCACTATACACCAATACATTAATAAACCGAACCACGAGGCTTGTGCACGAGAAAATCAGCCAGTTTCGCCAAGAACAGATAAACGAAAAGCTCAGCAACGTAGACCCAGACAAGTCAAACATATACAAATACATTAGAACCATCAAACCAACGAAAAAGTTAAACATGGTGCTAGACGGCCCCGACGGCCCGGTCATCGATCCTGCAATAATTGCTAATAAGGTAGCGGACTACTACCAAACAATTTTCAGCGATAGGACACGTACTGAGGATCAAGGAATAATAGACCAGACAGAAGGTTTCATAGCAAACCAGACATCCCCTTTTGCGATACATCCGGAAGCGACTAATGTCGCGGAGATGACAAACATTGTAGAGCAATTAAAAAATAAAAAATCACCCGGGGTAGATGGTATCTCTAACGGGGCAATCAAAAATCTACCAATCTCGGCTATCGTACAGCTAGTACAGATAACAAATGCCATTCTGGTTTATGCATATTTTCCCAAATGCTGGAAGCTCTCCAAGGTGGTAGCAATTCCCAAAACCGGCAAACCAGGCACCCCGGAAAACACGAGGCCCATAAGTCTGCTGTGCGGACTTAGCAAACTGGTGGAAAGAGTGATCCACCGTAGGCTCTGGTCAGCGGTCCAGCACTTGATCCCGGTGGAGCAGTTTGGCTTTGTTTGCCATAGATCGACAACGGACGCAATGATGCGCCTCCTGAATGACCTCAAACGAGCCAAGGCACGTCGTAAGATCATGGCGGTAGCATTCTTGGACATCCAGAAAGCGTTTGATTCGGTATGGCACAAGGGCCTCATATACAAACTAACCAAATGTGGGGTTAATCCTGCGCTCATCATACTACTCAACTCGTACTTAAAAGAAAGGGAGTTCTTTGGCTGCGTGAACAATAGGCACAACTCTGAAATCAAAAAAATCGCAGCGGGGGTGCCTCAGGGATCGGTGCTGGGACCTTTACTATACATATTTTTTATGCATGACATGCCTGCCCCTTGGCAGCCTTATACCAAGTTCCAAGCATATGCCGACGACACAACTGTATATTCCAGCAGTTACAGTGAGTACCAGTGTTCTGCCAGAATTCAGGCATACCTTAATACGCTGGTGGAATACTTCGACACATGGAATGTCAAGATTAATGCCACAAAAACCCAACTGATCTATTTCTACCCCCACCAAAACTACAAAAACAAATTCAACAAGGCAGTGGACGTTTCCATCAATGGCGAAAATATCACGGTGTCAAAGGAGGCAAAGTATTTAGGCGTCACTCTGTCCAGTACCCTCAATTTCAACAGCCACATTAAATCAATCAGCAAACAATCGGCTAATGCCTTCAGAATCCTCTACCCGATACTTAATCGTAGTAGTGTGCTGGACTACAAAAACAAGCTACTAGTTTACAAACTATACATCAGGCCCATTATCACCTATGCATCACCAGCCTGGTATGACCTAATCACATCAACGCAGAGAACCACGTTACAACGAATACAAAACAAAGCACTACGCCATGTTTTCGATAGCTGGCCACACCCGCCGGACTACAGACAGACCTCGACAGCATGTCTCCATGACATGGCCCAATTAAATTATATCGATAACTTCTCGGCCACAATGTTATCCAATCGGCTAAACAAATTGCTTTCCTTACCATGCGACTTCCTAAACAGCATAGCTCACCAATACTGAACAGCTCGACATGTTCACACCCACACACTTTATTGCGCTTAGCATTGTATTCTAGGATTAAGGTAGCATTAAGATAGTTCGTAAGTTGTAAATATTGTAAATAATAGTTTTAAGATAGCACAAAAAAAAAAAAAAAAAAAAAAAAAAATTAAAAAAAAAATACGGGGGATATCAATCCTCACTACCAAGTTGCCGCAGTGCATTTATATTAAAACTATTATATCAAACACAAATCTATATAAAACCTAAAGGTTACTGTAGAAAAAAAAAAATGTCAAAACAATACTGTACAATATATCTACATATAATTATTAATAAAGATTTTTGAAATGAAAAAAATGTGTAGAGGTGTCTGAAGCGCTTAGAAATATAAAAAATTACAATAACGAAATTTTAATAACTGGTATAATAGCGAGGCCAGTTTAAAGGAAGTTTCTGTAATAAACCAAATTGTTAATTGTCACGTAACTCAAAATATTGCACGTGATGTAATGCACGATGTACATATTGGTGTCTGCAAATATAACTTGCCTAAAATCCTAAACTATGTTTTGGATATAAAAAAACTACTAGCACTTGAGGGTTGGCCATGACTTTCGAGTCCAACGGGTGTGTTTTTTTGTTTTAAACTTTCCTTAAAAATTTATTTTTCACTAAAAAAGAATTATTTATTGCGAAAGAAAATAAATTGTAAAAGTCTAGTCAATTTCATAAATTTCTTACCTCTTTTGGATTTGTTTAGTTTAATTTAATTTTTGAAAAGAGCGATGAGCAAAAATTTGTACAGAGAGGTGTGATACAGAGCATAATGTGAATTATTAGCCAAGGGCTTTGCATTTGGAACGTATTGTGAGTATTTCGGTACGATGAGACCCGACGGCTAAATGGGTGGATCGGGATTGTTGTAGAATGATTGTAGTGATAGGTAGTTAGAAACAATATCTAGCTAAAATGAAGAGCAATTGTAAAAGGGTAGTTATTGTTATTCTTGCTCATTCTACAATGGTTATTGGGGTGTCTTTTGCCATTTATTTTACACGAAAGGAAGGAGGAAGGGAAAAAAAAAGGAAAACATTTTGCGTAGAGCGCAAAGGGAGAAGGAAAGAAACTAGGAAGCTACCGAATTACGTACATCTGTCTCCGTTGTGTTGTAGTTTCATGATGGACACAATTAACGGATTTGGCGCGGCGGGCTTTGGTTTAAGGCCACGTTCAAACAGATACTTTGCCGGTGACGTCTAGGCATGGTTGGGTTCATAGTGTAAGTCACAAATTCACATTCGTTGTAATGACTCTTTGCATTGCATCAAATCTATCTGTCAAGTCAGAAGAAGGTTACTGCAATATCGATTACTGCTAGTCAAATCTAAAGTCGAATATTGTTACTAAAGGTATAAATAGAACAAGAGCGAAAACGACGAGCATCGACGAATAAATAAAAAATATCGCCGCGATATCGTTGTAGTTAACATAACAAAAGCGTCAGCGCATGGCGTTAAAAAAAAAAAATAATAACAACGAACGATATACAAACATAAAAGGAATAAAAATTGATTAAAAAAATGATTAATAATATGACAGCTATCGTATAGCCTACTTAAAAATATAAACAAAAGTTGGCAACATTGTATCGCCGGCGATAAAATTAAAAATAGATTCTAAAAAAAGTTCGGCGATATTATCGTCGTCGCCAGCGACATTGGTTCTGTTAGCATCGTATGGTTTCTGTGTATTTTAATTTGACAGGTGTCATCGCTCGTCGTCGACGCTCTTGTTCTATTTATACCTTTATGCGGATATTTTTATGAATTTAATTTTATTCAAATACATTTTTAGCTGCTTTGACTGGGCCTAAGTTCGACGGATAGATGTCGCTTCTGCGACATGGAAGCGGAATCAGCGGAACATGTTCTGTGCCATTGCCCAGCCATTTTCTGCAAAAGGTTACAGCATCTAGGAGGGAGAGTAATGAGCCCGGATAGTATGCAGCATATACCGGCCGGCAGTATTGTCAGGTTCATTAAGAGCCTGAATATTGACTGGACGGCTCATTAAGTAGGGTCCATGCACAAAAGATCTTTTAGGTCGCAGTGCGGGGTGGCTTGAACGCCCACATGGCCCTCAACTAATAATAATAATAATAATAATAATAGCTGCTTTGACATGATTTGTGATTGTTTTGCAAAATATCAATTTAACCATAAACGAAGTTGGCCACAATGTGTAACTTGTGCACGATGTTATTCTAGCCCAAATTTGAGGTTTCGCTTAGTTTTAGTGCATTGCTGATAAATGAGAATTATATGGCCATGACGATGCACCATTTACTATAACAATTTTAACAAGTGGACCAGGAGGATTGCAAGTTTAAATGGTTTAAGTGAAATAATAACAATGATGAGAATGTTAAGAAGCTATTCAAAAATGGCTTTAATTATAGACCAAAAGAAATGTTTTTTTTTTAAATGTTATATTTAATTAACTTTTCACCAATATTTCGGAATTGTATACCATTAACAAGGCTTTTTTTTAAATTGCAAATAATATACAACTTATAAATAACAAAATAACAAAGATTAAAAATATAGAAAATTAAATGCTTATGAAAAACCTAAACAAACTACATGCTTACAATATTTCTCCTGATTCTAAAAATTTGTTAAGAAGTGTACAGAAATTTAACCCAGCAAATTAATAAATGCTTTTTCAGAATGCGGTTGTTTTTCTAATAAACTACAAAATTAGATTTAGATAGTTTCTCAATCATAACAATAAATTTCTAGGAACAACTTCTGATATCTGAAGCTGTCAAGAGAAACAGATTACTAATATTAACATTAAAATTATTTGTAGTACTTAAAGATTAACCCATAACATGTTTATGGAAATTAAATTAAACTTAAATTTATACAAGAGTATGATTAGAGTATTTAAAAATTAATGCAGATTTGAATTTTAGGAATTTTTTGAAAACCTAAATCAACTTTACGGGGGCTTAAGCAGTAATTCAACATGTATTTAGAAATTGTGTTGTCTTGTGCTAACCTATTTAGTATATTTATTACTAACAAATTTTACTAACTATCAAGAATTTCGGTATCTGGAACCGGGTGTCGTAAAAGAGTGTACGTTGATTTAAGTTTGTTTTATTTGAAGATTGATTTTTATTTATATTTATCTATATTTATTGAATATGGTGTTCAAAGAAACTAATTAACGCCTTATAATTTTGACCTTGGTCACAGGTGGCATTAATTCATTCATTACAGGAAAGCGTACATCCAAACTTCTATAATGCTAGTGGCAGGTTCGCCGAAATGCTTATTTATAGTATTAGTTTAGACTGAAATGTAGTGTCAAGTTGCGACAGTGACCAGTATGGCGGAAATCATTTGAATAAGTAGCTGAGACTAATTATATTATTATGTTAGATCGTCTCGGAGATACTGGTTTATAACTCTCAAGTTGAATTGAAATCAATAATAGGCATTTTCGGAAATAGACCAAGGTGGCTTCAGAGTAAGTTTTAATTTATATTATGTTGGTAACAAAGTTACTCAAGTTACCTTTCACATACAAACACCTAACCTAACCTACCTTTCACATACAAAAAAGTAAGATAGAATTTCGAGTGCGTTTGTTTCATGAAGTTACTTTTTTCATTACTGAAGTTACTTTGATCGTTCGTAAATAGATAAGTAACTTTAATGTTTGAAACTTACTGTGAAGTAACTTTTGTCTATTTCCGAAAATGCTTAATAATTACGATTTTCAGAAGTGACCAGAAATCGGACCCAGCAAACTAATAAATGGTATTTGAGAATGCAGTTGATACTACAAAATTAGACTTAGATACTTAGTTAATAATTAGATTTAGACAGCGGTTAATCATATTGCAACAACAAAGTTTCGGAGGCGGGTTTTGGAAGGTGAAGCAGCCCAGGGAAACAGATACTAATGTCGTTTTCGATTGATTTTTTTCCGCTCTATGAAAAGCAATCTCAATTTCGGCGTCAATCGAACAATAACATCTCATTGCTCTTTTATGTTTGTGGGTTATCTGTCAAAATATAAAAAAAAATATAAAAAATTCATTTTCGATGCAATGTTGAGTTTAATTTAATGACACATCTAAACAAACAATAGCCATAATATAAGTTTTCAAACTAAAAATTCCAACCAATCAGCCAAATGGCAGAACCAGAATATACCTACAAACATATTTATGTAAAATAGGGGTAAATCTACGAAAAAATCGAGATTTGTGTTCGAGCAAAAATATTTGACCCTCAGAACATCGTTTAATACACTAGAAGCAAAAAAAGCAAAATTTTCCCCTTCAGAGTGCTTTTTTTGATTCAATCGAAAACGACATAATATGTATTAAGATTAAGGTTGTTTGTAGCACTTAAAAATTAATTCGTAACAGGTTTATAGAAACTAAATTAAACTTTATTTTAAAATTAATCGGTTGAAAGTATGATTAATTATTTAAAAATCAGACAATCCATTTAAAATGGCCGGAGGAAGCAAGGTGGTGGGTTATAAGGGGTAATTGATAACTAACTAATATTGACTTTAGGATGCTAAGGATGGAAAGCAGTTTGTAGAGAAAATGTAGTAAAGTAATTATTAGAAAAATGTAACTACTAACAATTGACCGCCAAAGTGTTTGTAACCGGGTCGATCTCAATCCTATACTAACAATCCTATCCAATCCTCCCAAGTAAATGTAAACAAGGGTGTACGGTGGGCCCGGCGTCAACAATTCTTAGAATTACCGGGAGATCTTGCTAAATGCTTGGTCGTACATTCCAAATCAATCAATCAATAAAAAAACTACTAGCACTTGATACTCTTAACTACAGAAAACCAATTTTTAAATATGAAGAAACATAAATATCAAATAATAGTCCAATAATAGTTCGGGTCATAATACTTTTAATTATTTTGATTTAGTTTATTAATTAAATTGGAAAATTCAGAAAAATTTTCTGAGGAAAGTTCGAAGAAATATTCTTCAAAAAATGACCAAATTAATTTTGCTATTATTTTTAAAACTCCTCTAAATTTTCCCAGTTAGTAATTCCAATTTTGGTTGTAATTACTCTATATACGGCGATTATCATGTGAAGGGCCGGTCAAAAATCAAGGCAGTCATGATTTGTTTTAAAGTTTTTTTCCTGTAAACAGAAAAATTTTATTGTTTGATCGCATCAGTAGTGAAAAATGGTGGTTTTCTTTTCTCATACTACCTGAAAATGTAGAGAGATTTTCTTCTACAATTTTTCAAGCATTAATTCTAAACATATTGAGGACGCAAATTATCGAATAATATATTCAATTCGAGTGAATTTTAGTTCATAAATATTTAAGTCAAAATGACCGAATTTGCATTATTTCTTATGGGAAATTAAAAGAAAGAGGCTTTTTCTTCTAGTGTACAATATATAGGAAATTCGTCTGCGAATCCAAAATTGTTGGTTTACAGGTTTTTGAAATACGTTTCGGCAATAATACACTGTGTAGCAGCATTGCTGTAATGCAGTGTTGTTAATCTGAAAGAAAAAAATCGTTAAAATAAGGCATTCATTTAATTTCCATTTCATATATTGGCAAAATTTTTCTGCAAAATTCATCGTAACCGTTAAAGCTCAGTATGCAGCTCGAGCTAAGATAAATTTTAGCGCGGTCTTTACAAGTCTCCAATAGATAAATCATCAAGCTAATATGTTGTGTAGAGATAAATTTTGTTGATTTTGTTGACTTTTATTCGTTTGTTTTTGAATGAAGTTTTCGTCCAAATAATCCTCTAAATACTCGACTTCGTGATGTGGGTCGGCCATTTTGACTTATATCTTCTTTACATAAAAAAAAATTAAGTTTACTTCGTGGCTACTTCGATTATAAAATGAATCAAAATTCAAAACCGTCAAAATGTATCTTCAAATTATTGTCCTTGTGAGATAAATTGCGGCTAAAATGTTTGGAGAACTAATAGTGGCGCAATCTAGATTTGAATGAAACAACTGATATTTTTTCAAATTTTTCACGCAAAGGTGCATACCGCTCAGCGAAATTGTCAGCTAAAAAAAAATTATTTTATTTAGCTAGCTAAATTTTACGTTAAATTTGTATGGAAAATGTATCTTAGCTCGAGCTGCATACTGTTGTTAGGGAATATCAATGTTAATCTATTTAAATTAAAAATACTTTAAAAATACATATTGATTTACATTAGATTCTGTAACGCTTACAAGTAAGGATCATCAAATCGGGGCAATCTTTCAACAGCTTGTGAATAGGTTTTGTCGAGTTTTGAAATGATGTCTCTTCCCATTTTTCACAAACTTCGGGCCATGGTGAACAATTATTCGATAACAAACATTTTATTTTGATCAATTCATCTAAAAATTAAATTAAATCGTCATAACTATTAACTAAAAAGGAATTAGAACGACAAAACACTTTTTTTTCAAAGATTACTGACTGTTCTGTTGATTGATAATTTATTTTATCGACCTTTTCGTGCACATATATTAGCCCAACGAGAGTGTAGCTTGTCCTTTGGATTTTTTTATCGGGCTTGGGTTGCATAAAGTAAGAGTAGTCTCTAAAAGGATTTATGTGTTAAAAATAGTTTTATTATTTGACCAAATTTTTAAATCGTATTTTCCAATTCTCCTTCTTTTCTGTTCTTTCTCACATGTTGCAATTATTTTAAAAAATCGGTACAAAATTATCGACATAGATTTATGCATCTCAAATTCTCAATTGATCATTACACTATATCATGGCGAGAAAACTTGTTTGAGAAAAACATATAATGAAATAATCATTTCTATTTTTAATGTTTGTTGAGCTGTTATCATGATTTTGAAACGGAAAAATTGAGAAGTTGACTAAATGCGAAGATGCATAATCTTATAGGCATTTTTTATTAGATTCCAAATATACATATATTATTATTTTTGTATCAACGCTTAAAAAAACAATTTTAATTTTGATAGTCACTACGAATTTCAAACGAAAAATGGTATTTCATTCATTGTGGATAAAAAAGTACCCTTTAACTACATAAAAAAAAGACAAGTAATAAACACGATCAAACAGGAGCCGCGACTAAGGAGAATTTACACGTTATTGTCTTATTTTAATAAGAAATTTCTTATAATATTTTTATTTTATTAGAAATTTTTGATATTTTAATGAAGGAAAACTTATTAGTTTTTAACTTTTTATCTGAAAACTCATCCAGAATTAATACGAATTCTTTTTAAATATTAAGTAGAAAATCTTTTAAACTTTCATAAATAAAAAGAAATCCGTTAAATGGGAGAACTTATTAAGCTGTATTTCTCTTTGGGAGGTAATTTCTCGATGAGTGATCTACTTTTCGAAAGCTTTTTTTATTACACAGTAATATATTCATTTTGTATTAAAGGCACCTAGGGAACAATTGTTGTAATTTGGAAAGTGTGTTAACCGTAAAAATCTTTATTTCAAAAGTTTCGATATCACCTTGGAAAATAGATCAAGAAATGTATATTACTCCTTTTTATTAAAATGACCCCCACGCAATGCTTCAATCGACTTCAAATTTTGTGAACAGGTAGATGATAAGTTATCAAATGTATTATCAGCATAACAAAAAAAATCGTCGGTCCCGTTTTTGCGAAAATCTGTTTGGCAGCTTTCTCTTCCGCTACAACCCCCTCTATTTAGACTCTAATGGACCTAGAAGTTAACACAAACTGCTTATTTTTTCACGGTGTATTTTTCAATTTTGGTGGCTTAAAAATTAAATATGGTTTCGGTTGAACACTTCGGTTGCAACACAAAATTGTAAAGTGAAAAACTTAACGCATCGATTTATTGAACAGAAAAGTGTGATAAAATGTCACATTTAGTTACATTCTGAGTTTTCACCAAACTTAAATCTTTACAATAAATGCTAAGAATTTTCAATAATTTCCAAATTAGATTAAGAGTACAAACACAATTTTAGAAATTTGTAAACTAAATACAAACGCTACTAGCTACTCACCAAAACCCCATTTTCAACAGTAAAAACCAAAAAAAAAAAAAATTTTAGTTTATATTCGAACAGGCTGACGTGTCTAATCTCTAAACGCGGATTCTAATGTAATAGGTGTAATTACGTATCAAAACAAAATTATTATTTTAAAAATAATTTAATATTTCGCGAGAACAAAAGAAACAAAACGACATCCTCGCGACGCACATGCAAAATCCCGTTTCCAAATGATTCATCTGCGTTTTAAATTTTGTACTTACCTATCCCTAACAATCTTGTTTAAAATCACCCAGTAATATTTTAATATACTTAACAATCACCGTAAATAACATATAAAAAATACCATCAGTGCGGTAATAAGAATAGATCCTGTTAAAAAAAAATCTTTTCACTTTCACCCTCGGTTGAGGAGAAAAAAAAAATGCGGAAGTATATCTGCGGTTAATATAACAGAATCATTGTTAATTTTTTATTTTTTTTTATATAGGAAGTGAGCACCCGGCAATTTTATTTTTTATATAGGTACATATAATTTATAAAAAAATATCGGGAGGCACCCACGAAAATAATTTTTTATTCATATAAATTTTAAGATTTTTTTCGTACATCACATATTAAGCCAAAAACAGGCGGTGACTCCTCTTCATATTATGATTCTAATAACTTCCTTGTAATTTAATTTTTGTTGAAGCATATGTGATTTTTTTTTAGTATTTAATCGCGACTTAAAAAACCGCTATAATTTTTTATTTTTTATGAAATCTAAAAAAAAAGGAAAATTGAACCCACAACAATTTTTTTTTTGTTTCGTTTTCATTTAATAAGCATGTGGTGATGATTTTTTATTTTGATTCCATTCTCGTTCGTATATATTGCGTAATCCACATGTAAACTAACCATCTTGTAA
This sequence comes from Tipula helvola, assembly GCA_963556165.1. NCBI lineage: Eukaryota > Metazoa > Arthropoda > Insecta > Diptera > Tipulidae > Tipula > Tipula helvola. The sequence goes on along the minus strand of OY744482.1, from coordinate 317,763,461 downwards.
GCATTAGAATTTTTGTTTTTTTTTTGTATTGTTAAATAGAAGAATCATTTTTTATAATAAACTTAAATGTATAAAAATAAAAAAATAAATAAAACAAATTAATAAAAATAAAAAGTTATCCTTCAACCATCTGCTGTTGGTGTACATGACATGCTTTCAATTTCTTTTGGATGCAGAATAGAAAACAATAAAAATACCTGTGTTGTTTTTTTTTGTGCCACGTGGATAAGATGATGAATATGGAATTTATTATTATGAATGAATAATAAACCATGAATTATATTTAAATGGTTTCGTTTTTTTTTTGTGAATTGAATATTGAATTGAGAAGGTGAATGAATGAATTTTTTTTCAGTTTTCTGTTTATTTTTTTGTTTGTACTTTGGAAAAGGAAGAAAAGGTGTACAATGCAGCATGATGGCACGCGTCTCATCTATATCTGTTGTCTATGAACAGTTTTTTTATTTGTTGTTATTATTTACTATATAAATACGTACCTAGTTTATTGTTTCTATATAGTCAAGAGGATAAAGGTAAGCGCGTGTCAAAATAATATTTTTTTTATTATGAATGTAATTTTATAGCGGTGAATATTAAGTGCCTATTTATAGTAAATAATATCGTTAAACAACAGTTATAGTTAAATGTTGTTTATTTGTACATATAATATTTAATAAATCTTTTAAGATTGTTGGGGGAGGCCACGTCAATAACTTTAATTCATATTATCTTACATTGCGAAAACATGGAATTTAAAGCATAACGTGTTTCATTATTTTACATGGTTTCGCCTCCAGAAAGTTATACGCTACATTTTCTTAATATCGATTAGGCAGTTACAAAGGTGTGGGACATTCTGTAAAAGCTGATATTTTAATTTCTAAAAACCTGCATTAGTTTTCTCATCCTTATTTCTTTAATGTTCTTTATCTTTTTATCTCATTTTAATTTTTATTTAGTTTAATATTGCCGGAAGAGAAACAAACTGTTTATGTTTCACAATTTATTCGTGAAATAATTCACGAATAGGAATTTAGCATAAGGGCAATGCTGTCAGAAGACTTGTAGATAATCAAAGTAAAACAATAATTCGCACGCGACGTGTATCCGCCAGCTAGACCAACTTTTCAATAGCTTAAACGGCACAATATCTGCATTTTATTACGTTTGATCTGATCCGAATCAGATCATGTCTCATAAAACGACCCAAATTTGTCCAAAATATTTTCATGAGGTTGTTATTACTGGAACAATATAGAAATATTGTATATAATTTTTATGAAAATGGCTCCTCCTTAAGTTAATCCCAAAATAAAAACCGTCTGTACAGCTTGATGGTGGATGGGCAAGAGAGTTATTTATTTTGTATTACAAATTTACAGTAATTTTTGCCATAATCAGATACTATAAATTTCGCGGTAGATTTGTGTTTTATTGAACAAATGCAATATGCATTAACAAATTATCAAACAAACTCTTTCGCATAACTAAATTTAACATTTTTAAAGTTTTATAGATTTTAACATTTGTAAGGTTGATCAGAGCTTAAATTATTTTGTTGATCAGCTGTCATCATAATAAATGTAAATAAAAACAAATTGATTAGGTAAGACGCTTTATAGTAATTTGTATATATGTAAAAATGGATCGTGGTTTGTTCGGATGCTTAAAACTAAAAAACGACTGGAACAAATTGGATAATTCCTTTTGCGGGTTTGTTCGCAAATTGCTACGCGAAGGTTTAGGAAAAAATAAAAGTCGAAAAATTCTTAACAGGGTGCGCTGTAGGCGCATATTTCGCTATTCAGTTCAATTCAATTACAGATCAACAGGTGGTTCAACCGGTGACTTACAGGACCGGACTTTTTTGTGACGTTTACATGTAATCCAAAATGGCCAGAGATTACGCAGTTATTGCATCCCGGTCAATCACCAAGCGATCGTCACGACGTTACAGCACGAGTGTTCAAACAAAAACTCAGATGTTTAATGGACTTCATTGCGAAACAACGTGTATACGGTACTGTTCGATGCTGGATGTATTCAGTTGAGTGGCAGAAAAGAGGTTAGCGACACGCATACATTCTTCTTTGGATGGTGGATAAAATTACACTAGACCAAATTAATGACATCATTTCCGCCAAAATTTTCTGATCCTGCGAGATAGATTCAGAGTTGCACGAAGTGGTGAAGACCAAATAGCTTTCTCGCCTGCAAACAAGTTCGTACACTTTACGCTATGATCATTTCGACATGTCAGCATTCAAACCCACGTCAATTATGGGATACGTACAAAGATGACATCGCAGAACACACTTTGCCTCGCTTTCGAGTCGCGACAGAGAATTTCGAATTTTAAATGAACAATGACATCTACAATGAAGCGTTAGTGCGGATTGAAGATTTTTGTTTGCTTATGTGTGGCAAACTATTTCCTGAAATTCATATGCCAGCGCCAAATCATCAAACTAGAGATGTATTGAATCGTCAATTGGAACGCGACCGTGCTTACGATACAACAACTTTACAATAACAAGTATAAACAAATGTTCCACTGTTGAATGAACAGCAAAAGAGTGCGTATAATCAACTGATTAAGGCTGTCGATGATGTAAACGGTGGACTAGTTTTCACTGAGACGCCCGATGGAACTGGGAAAACGTTTCTGATATGTAATATTGATATTAGCAGCAATACGTGCTCAAAGTGGTATTGCGTTAGCTCTCGCATCTACCTGAATTGCTGCAACACTGTTGGAAGGTAGAAGAACGGCACATTCAGCACTGAAGCTTCCGTTAAACCTGCAAATCAACGAAAATCCTGTTTGCAACATTTCAAAGCAATCAGCCATGGCAAAAGTGTTGATAAATTGTAAATTGATCGTATGGGATGAGTGCACGATGGCGCACAAACGATCATTAGCAGCACTCGATCGAACTTGAGAGATTTGCGCAACATTAATCATCACTTTGGTGGCGAGATGATACTGTTGGCGGACGACTTCCGACAAACACTTCCCGTGATTCCGAATTAAACAGCGGCGGATTAATTAAACGCATGTCTCAAGTCATCGTATTTGTGGCGATACGTGAAAAACATTCCATTGAGTATGCCTAATTCCACGAATTCCCTTGACTTCAACCGATTTGCCCTTCCAGTTCAAAAGCATTCAGTTCCTAATGAAGCTTGTATTTGCGATGACTATAAACAATTCACAAGGGCAGTCGCTGGAATTGTGCGGCATAAATCAGGAAATGTCATGCTTTACACACGATCAGCTACATGTGGCGTGTTCCCGAGTTGGGAAACCCTCCTCACTTGGATCAGCTAGTAATACATAAATTTAAATGATGAACTGAAAATATTTCAGGGAAGATTAGAATACAATTTTATGGGCAGCAATCTTATAATGTAAAGATAAGTATAATACACGAATACCAAATTATAAATTACAATCAAATAAATTTTGTTTAATTCTAGGTTATGATTTAGTTGGTGTTGGATTCATACATATAGATCGGTTGGATCACCATCAGATTCAAGAATTGGAAGGCGGCCTAATTTTTGAATTGGACTTTTTAGTGTGCTGTTTTAGGGTTTAATGTCAATAACACGAACCTTGCCATCAGCACCTGGATATAACATCGGTAACTCGTCCCAATAGCCAATGAGCAGGTGGTAAATTATTATCATGAATGATAACAATGTCGTTTAATCGCAGATTTGTTTATTGTGTTTGCCATTTCGATCATTGCTGTAGTGTTGTCAGATATTCGAATTATCAGCGTTTTCAAAACTGACCATATATCTGCTTTACAATATCCCACCTTGCAATTAGAGATAACTTATGATCAGGTATACGTTCGGGTAATTGATGAATGGGTCGTCCAATTAAAATATGTGCAGGTGTCAGCAAATCTGGTTCATCGTTAATACTAGAACATATCGGCCGCGAATTTAAAATGTCCTCAACTTGAACCACAAGTGTTGAAAACTCTTGCAACGTTAGTATTGCGGCGCCAATAGTCCTAGTTATTTGTGTTTTTGTAGATTTCACTGCGCTTTCCCATAAATCGCCTTGATAAGGACTTACTAACCTAGAGGAATAAATCGCCATTCTACGAGTATATCATCATTTATAAGATTACAAGGAAAGTTATCGGAATGTATAGTGTTAAAAATTCGTGCACTTCTTTAAGATTATTTCACAGTAAATTGGGTGGCACAATCCCCGTCTACTGCAAAATCTTCTCAGTGCAGCTAAGAATGATTCCGTGCTCTGGATCATGCAGATATCGATATGAATGGCGTGTGAAACACACAAAAATGCATAGGTTTGCTTTTATTGGGATTGATCATGTGCATCAAACTGGATGTATTCGGAAAGGCCCACAAAAGTCAATACCATAACTGCTCTAAATAATACTGTATACTTTACTCGGCCTTCTGGTAACTCTCCCATGATTTGTTTCATCATTCGTGGGTTTTGTTTTAATCACTTCACGCATTTACGAAATACTTTCTTAGCCACATCTTTGCGTCTTACGATCCAATATTTTTGACGAACTAAGCTGGTTAGTAAATTTATGGCGGGGTGCTGGATTTTTACGTGTACGTCATAAGTGATTGTGGTGGCGATTGATGATTTATGGGTACGGGATGTTTAGTATTATAGGGCACTGCTGATTTTTGACTCGTCCGCCTACTCGCATCACTCCATCATTATCAACAAATGAATTTTTATTACGGAGACAATTATATTCTTCATGACAGAATTGCAGCATGTACGCTATTATCTTCAGCATCTTGACGAAACTGGAAATTGATTGCTGAGATAGTCTAATGTGTTGTTTTTGCCTTCATTGCTAAACACTTTGGTAAGGCCGTAGGCTTCTATAGGCAATGCACTCTCCTCTACTGTATCATGTATACTGGGTTGATTTGGCCATAGTTGTTCAACCTCCTTTAGCCATGGTGGGCCAGTTCACCACAAATCATTATGAGTAAATCCGCGGTGTGCAGATAATTTTTGAAGTGCGGTTTGCAACGAATATTGTTCTGCATCTTGGTTGTCGAGAGGGATAATATACTATTTTCGATTCCTTCCAAAACGTGACGGAAGGTACTGGGATAGTAAAAGTGGCCTTGACATGTTGTGCAAGTCGACTTCGAACAACATCACTCATCAACTTAAACCTTGGTAAGCTAACCTGCTTTAGCAGAGCCACTTTTGTTTTTTAGCAGATTAGTTGAATTGTGGTACGATTTTTGGTTTGTTATCTGGCGTGAAGCACTGCTGCATATGCCCACTTGCTGGCGCCACAAAATCCATAGATGAGTATGCAGTCTGAAAGAGTGATGGAACGTAGAATTATTATATCAGGCGATCTGCCTAAATCATTTCTGATATCAATCCAAGCTGATTTTGTTTGTACCGCAATAATATAAAATTTGTGATTATCGCTTTTGCTACAGAAGCACTTTATAAAGAAACAAATTACTTGAATAACTAATACACAAAGGGTGTTCCAATTCGAGGTTAAGTTTTATATTTTTAATAAAACACATAAGTTATTTGATAAGTATCTAAATTTTTATTTTAAATACAAAGGCGCTGGTTTAGTAATGAAAAATAATTTCTTGTAAGTACGGCAAGTTACCATTTTTTATCAAAAGTTTCTATGACATTCTGGCATACAATTAATAATATTCTCATTTAGGTCATCAATTTTTTGTGGATCGTTGGTATACATAATAATCTATGGGTGTTAGATCACAAGATATTATGGGTCTATTAATGTGCCTCTTCGAGAATTTATTCGATTACCAAAGCGTTTGCGCAAAAGGTCTATTGTTTCTTTTTCTCTTATAATCTTAATTTCTATAAAGCTGTCTATTTCCATGAATCCATACTTTATCTCGGCCCTGTAAACTGATATCTTATATCCTCAAATGTTTACTGGTAATTCAGTTTAAGTATATTCATAGTTCTAATTACAATGCTATTGAAATCTCGACCAATCTAAGTTATTAATTTGAACGACTAATCATTTTTTACCTCAAAAGGAACTGATTGACCAGAATTCGGATTAGGGGGATATGAATTGTTATAGTTACTCCGACGGAGATTAAGCGTTATTTAGCGAAGAAAACAAAGGAAAACATTATTATTAACTTATTGCATATTTTTTAATATTTCTCAACAAAATTCCTATGGATATAGGTGATCATGAAAACTAGCGAATCGAATAGGAATTGCTACGATCGTCGCAGTTCAAAAACAGATGAGCCGAGGCTTTGTTTTCATGCAACAGTGACAAACAATTTAAGTTGAACGCATAGAATAAATAAATTAATTAGTAATGTGATTAATTAAAATTACATTTGTTGTACGACCATGACGAGATAGCTAATAAATATTTCAGTTGTGCACATATTTAATACAATTATGAAATAGTAGACGTGCCATAACCCAGTTAAATTGGCCGGTCTTTTAAGTCTTGCTAAAAGTTATTTTTGTTATATAGAGTTGTTACTCTGTCCTTTTATAAGATATAATCACCATCGGTTGGATACGGTTTACCTCCTCTAAATGTTTACATTGACAATGATTGAATAAAATTAGCTCATAACCGTTGGTCTTTTAAATAATGTTACCATAGAGTAGTACCTATCTAAAAGGATTCGAATCAATGTTTATATTTAGGGACAAATTTAATCTCTTCCAAATAATGAGCGACAACCCTTTTTATATAGTTGATATATTTTACATAACAATTTAACAATAAAATCGTTACTTATTTAAGAGACGGCAGTTTATGAGAAGATATATACTTTTAAACCGATTAGCAGCTAGAAATAGTGGGCCATTGGTTTGGCCATTTTGAAACATGACAGCTTGCTAATGTGAAAAATAATTTTCTAATCACTTTTAAATTAAGTGTTGGATATTTAAAAAATGTCAGCCTTATTTATTTTAAATTAAATCCTATTTCGATTTGTGAATAAACATACATACAATGAAAATTGATTTTATTTGAGCCAATTATTTCTGCGCGCATATCCTCATTAAAATCTATTACATATCTCAATAGTGTTTGTTTCAACGATCAATAATACAAATTTACAAACACTCTCACAAATAATCAATCATACCGTGAAAATTTTTATTGCTTGTAAGAAAAATTAACTTTTTTTTTTGTACCCATAAATATTAAGATAACAAACTATAAATGTTTATGAGAAACAATCTAACTGAATATGTATGTATTATATAAGTAAGTATATGTATTCAAGAACCACTTATAAATGCATAAAATGCTAACTACTTTATCTGACGATAAACAATATAAAAAATTAAAACAAGAAAACCATCCGCAATGTATTCTATAATCTTTTATTTTGTTACCTTCTTAACTCAAACGAAAAGCAAATCAAAACAAAAAATGTAAACGTAAAAAGCAAAAAGAAAGCGCAGATATAACAAAATACCAAAACAGCTGATTTCTATTTATTGATAGAAGACTATAATTTTTATACTTTTAGTAATATCTTTATAGCATTTTACACCTAAGTTCGAAATGAGGAAACGTACGTAATACCGTTTGTTATAAAGTAAGAAGTTGGTTTGTGCATTTGAATTTATTCAATTAAATTTATTTTTTTGTCGAATTCGAAAAATGAATAAAATGTATTTCAGTTGTAAGACCTACATACCTAAGTGATCAAGAGGTTTAAGTCTTTATGGTTATATGAGAGTTCTACCAAAATGTAGACAATTGTTTACTCTCTTGAGCTGCATGCACAACAGGCTTATCATGTATGAACTTTCTACTCGTAACAGTACTCACCCTAAAATCCATGAAAACTGGAAGCAAATGCCAAAATATTTAAGGTAAAAAATAGTTTTAGAATAAGACACGGTTATATTGATTCGAAAAATTTGAATTTCATCTCAATATAGTGAGTTTTATAAGAGTAGTAAACAAAAAGTTTAGGATTTTCTTACGTCCATAGATCTCCATCAGTATACCATTTCCAAGTCTAAACGGCTTTCAAAAGTAACTAAACAGGGATATCGAAGAACAGCGCAATATTGGTGAATATGTTAACCGAAAAGACTTCAAAACCTTTACTACAATAAAGAGCATGGTTATATTCAACTAGAAAAAAAAAATGTCTGGCAATACATCCCAAAGAGGGATTTGGCCGCTTCATGATGAAGTTTCATATTCATTTTTTCAACGGATAATGAGTGATTAATTCATTGATACTACATTAACTTGCCGTGTTTTTTCATCAACCACCGGGATAGGGACCTCCGGAGCTTAAAGCAAGTGTTATGGGGCGGTAAATTTTGTTTTTTTACCTAGTTAAAATACAAACATAGTTTAAAATATACAAAATTCAGTAAATCAAATTGAATTATGATTTAAAATCTTTTAAAAACCAAATTTCATAATTTTGAATTAAGTATGTGTTGAAACTCTTTAAATTTTTGGAAGATATTCCACTTCACCTTCCTCATTTTTTCCCTAAATGATTGTAAAACAATAAAAAGTTACAATAATAACGTCATTTATGGTCACTGACGGTCACTTTTACCGCCGGATAAATAATCACCCACTAAAAAACATAAGAATACACCTGAAAGGTGAAAACAAATAAATAAATAAATTAATTAATAAATATAAATAAATAAATAAACAAATATAATAAATAAATAAACATGAATTTATTTTTTTATTTATATATTTACTCATATTTATTTATTGATATTATGCAAATATTAGTAAATATATAAATAAAAAAATAAATATATAAATAAATAACTAAATAAATATGAATAAATAAATATGGGTAAACATAGATAAACATGTATAAATAATGAAATAAATAAACATGAATAAATTTTATTATTTTTTTAAAATAATAATTAAACTAATTAATTAATTAATTAATTAATTTGTAAACTTATAAATAAATATGAATAAATAGATATGCATATAAATAAATAAACTTATAATTAAATAAATAAATTAATTAATAAATAATTAAATTAATAAACAAATATGAATAAATAATTAAATAAATAAATAAGTGTGAATAAATTAATAAATAAACATGGATAAATATATAAATAAATAAAGAAATATGAATAAATTAATAAATAAACAAATATGAATAAATAATTAAATAAATATGAATAAAATTATTTAATAATTCAATCGAATTTTTGGAAGATATTCAGTCACCTTCCTCATTTTTCCCCTAAATGATTGTAAAACAATAAAAAGTTACAATAATAACGTCATTTATGGTCACTGACGGTCACTTTTACCGCCGGATAAATAATCACCCACTAAAAAACATATAAAATACACCTTCTACATAATGAAAATATCATTACGAAAGCTGAGCCACAGTAACTGAAGAGTTCCTCCTCGATAGTCGTTTCCACAACTTGGGCCTCTGTGAACTTTTACTCAGGACGTCCCAATCTATAACTTAGAGAAGTATTTAGGCGATTCGACGTATTGCCGATTTTCAGTTAATCTTTGCGGGGTCCTTTAGATAAACTATTTTAGTGAAATTGCTTTTATAATTTAGGCAAATATTTTGGGGAAATTGCTTAAACGAATTACTTTTAGATGTCATGGTTTTAAAAGAATTGGTTTAAGTTTAATAAAATTGCTATTAGTATTTAGGTAAATTGGGTTCAGTTAAATTATTTTTATATTAAAATTTAGGCAAATAATGTAGGGTCTAAACACGACGAACTGCTTTTAGATGGATTGTTTATAAAAACTTTTGTAAATAGAATTTAGGCAAAATATTTTGGATGAATTGTTTAGATGAATTATTTTAGATGAATTGTTTCTAGATAAATTGTTTTAGATACATTTTTATGCAAACTGTTTTAAATTTTTAGATAAACTGTTTTAGATAAATTTTGTTAGATAAATTGGTTTTAGCTAAATTGGTTAAACATAGGTGCTCTATGCAGTCCCCGATGGAATGTTTTTCCCCGTAAATTAAATTTCATTTCGATTGTAAATTCAGTGAAATAAAAGTAACAATTTTGTATGATTAAAAACTAAATTATTAATTAATTAATAAAATTGTATGTACAGTGATTTTAGTGAAATCCACAAAAGTAAGGTAAATAAACGTGGTGAAAATTAATCACTTTCAAAACTTAGATAACGGTACTGCTCAGGCGCTCGTTAGGCATTATTATCATTAATATTTTATACATATAATTTAAAAGTTGTGGTGGTTTTTCCTTCGAAATTTCTCCCAGTTGAAAGCCCAACTATTTTGATATTGCTGTAAAATGTATCAACTGTCGATTATTTGTTTACATGATTTTTCGAAGGTTATTCCAGGGGGGGGGGAGGTATGAATAGACAAGAAAGAAGAGACGAAAAACTTCAATAACAACGTTAAGCAACATTTGCTATAGTTAGTACAAACTTGGGTGACCGATGGAACGAAATTATGTAACGAAATCTCGCCGCTGCCCCGCAACCACCGATGGAAAAAGTATTGGACACATAAAAAATAATTAATAATAATAACTAAATAAACAAATTAATTAATTATTAAATAACTATGAATAAATAATAAAATAAATAAGTAAATATGAATAAAGATATAAATAAATAATTAAATACATAAATAAATATATTATAAATAAATATAAATGAATAATTAAATAAATATGAATTAATAATTACATAAATATGACAAAATATAAAAATAAATAAATAAATATGAATAAATATGGGTCATTCTATGTCAACTGGACACCCCACTCTGCCCGAAAATTGGGTAAACTAAAAAAATTATTTTAAAGGTTAAATTAAAGCCTGATATGTCTACTTTTATTTGCTACATGGCCTTTTTGAGAAATTCAAGATGGCGGCCGAGATACATCAATTAGAATACATGGTTATTAAAAAAGATGTCTTTAATCGTTATATAAACGTTCTTCCTGATTTTAAAAAAACCTGAAATAATTCATATATATTCTCTATAAATGTGAAAATGATCCATATAAAGTAAAAAAATTAACAAATATATGAATTTTCACATGTTTTCCATTATGTCCAATTTAAGGGGTGAATGTATCTTTCGAAAAACGAGATATTTTTAAAAACTACTACAGACACTAACGAAATAAATCAGCCTATTTAGGTGCTACAGAAACGAAGATCTGATTTTTTAAAAGAATAACAAAATAACATAGGACTATTTACAATATTATTAAATAACATTTTATTGATAAAAAATTATTTGAATACTAATAAAGTTTCAATGAAATTTTCTTATAATTCCATTATAGAGATCAATGAATAGAGAATTCCACGTGTTTTTCCCAATTATAAAAAAAATCAGATCTTCGAGCATGCAGTACCTAAATTGATTATTGTAGGCGTATTTTTTTCGTTATTGTCTATAGTATGTTGCTAATAAAATCAAGAACGTTTTTATAACGATTTAAGACATTTTTTTAATGTCCATGTGTTCTAACTGACGTATCTCGGCCGCCAACTTGAATTTGCAAAATGACCATGTAGCAAATAAAAGTAGACATGTCAGGCTTTAATTTAAGCCCAAAAAGATTTTTTTAAGTTTTTCCAATTTTTGGGCGGAGTGGGGTGTCCAGTTGACAGAGAACGACCCATATATAAATAAATTAATAAATAAATTAATTAATTAATAAATAAACTAATTAATAAATAAATAAATATGAATAAATAATTAAATACATAAATAAATATATAAATAAACAAATATGAATAAATAAATTTAAATAAAAAAATAAACAAATAAATTATTATGATAAATAAATTAATTAATTAATATGAATAAATAAATAAATTATCAAATAAATATGAGTAAATAAATAAATAAATATCTAATATAATATAACATAAGAAATAATTAAATAAATATGAATAAATATATAAATCAATAAATACGAATAAATATGAAAAAATAATTAAATAAATAAAAATGCGTAAATAATAAAACAAATAAATATGATGAATAAATAAATAAAAAAAAAAATTAACTAAATAAATAAATATAAATAAATTATTAAATAAATATATAAATAAATATGAATAAATAAATACATAAATATGATCTAATAAATTAATTATTAAATTAATTAATTAATAAATAAATTAGTCAAACAATTAATTAATAAATTAATAATAAATAATTATGAATAGATACATAATTAAATAAATATAAAGAAATAAATATTAAAAATTAAATAAATATGAATCACTAAATAATTAATTTAATTAGTTAATTAATAAACTTTAAATTTAATAATTAAATATATTAATAAATAAACTAATAAATAAATATAAATAAATAAATTTATAAATTAATTAATAAATATGAATCAATAATTAATTAAATATGAATAATATATAAATAAATATGAATAATTAAATATGAGTAAATAAATAAATAAAATAATATTTAAATAAAAATTTAATAAATTAATAAATATGAATAAATAAATATGCATATAAATAAATAAATATGATGTATAAATAAACAAATAAATAAATAAATGAATAAATAAATTGATTTTTAATTAAATAAATAAATAAATTAATAAATAATTAAATTAAGAAATAAATTAATTAATCAATTAATTAATTAATTAATTAAAAATTGAAAAACTTAACAAATAAATAAGTTAAAAAATTAATAAATAAATTATTCAATTAATAAATAAATAAATATGAATAATACAATAATTTAATTAATAAATAAATTAACTAATAAATTAATAATTAAATTAATTAATTAATATAAATGAATAAATAAACAAATAAATTCATTAGTATGATCAATAATTAATTAAATATGAATAAATAAATTTTAATAAATAAAGTAATTAATATGAATAAATAAATATGAAAAATACATCAATAAATAAATCAATTAGAAAATTTTAAATAAATATGATTTCATAAATAAATAAATAAATTAATTAATTAATTATCAAATAAATATGAGTAAATAAATAAATAAATATCTAATATAATATAATATAAGAAATAATTAAATAAATACGAATAAATATGAAAAAAATAATTAAATAAATAAAAATGCGTAAATAATAAAACAAATAAATATGATGAATAAATAAATAAATAAAAAACTAACTAAATAAATAAATATAAATAAATTATTAAATAAATATGAATAAATAAATACATAAATATGAATTAATAAATTAATTATTAAATTAATTAATTAATAAATAAATTAGTCAAACAATTAATTAATAAATCAATAATTAAAAAAATATAAAGAAAAAAATATTAAAAATTAAATAAATATGAATCAATAAATAATTAATTTAATTAATAAACTTAAAATTGAATAATTAAATATATTAATAAATAAACTAATAAATAAATATAAATGAACAAATTTATAAATTAATTAATAAATATGAATCAATAATTAATTAAATATGAATAAATACATAAATAAATATGAATAATTAAATATTTTTTATTTTTTTTTTATTTTTTTATTTATTTATATTACGACTGAGTCTTACACCCATTTAGTAATTTACATTGCATTATAAAGTATTTGATTAGTCGGCACAATCACAAGATTATCCCCCATTTCGTGTAACTCATCCCCTGGATTTTCGCCACAGCAAGTCTACTGACCTCCTGGTCGCGATAAGTCCAATGGTTTTATTCTTTGCAGTCTTCTGGTAGGTGTGGTAGTCAGCATACAGCGTATGTCCAGATTTTCATGCTGGTGCAGACGTTGTAGGTGTTTTGTTGCATGATGCTTAATTTCATCCACGACAAGCTCGATCTTTAGATCTCGATGGAGGTTGTCGTTTCGAATGTACCACGGTGCATTAACAATACATCGCAGGATTTTATTTTGAACTGTTTGTATGATTTTAATATTTGTCCTCTTGGCACAACCCCAGAGTTGGCTACCGTACGTCCATACAGGTTTAAGGATTTGTTTGTATAACAGCAGTTTGTTATGGATCGCTAGTTCAGATTGTCTCCCTAAGAGCCAATGCATCTTTCTAAATTTTATGTTTAGTTCTTCTCGCTTCTTTTTTATGTGTTCTTTCCATCTAAGTTTAGCATCTAAAGTCATGCCAAGATACTTAGCAGTGTTCGCATGCGGTACTACTATAGAGTTTATCATTATTGGTATATGATTAACTTTTAGATTGGTAAAGTTCACTTGGACTGATTTTGCTTCATTTAATTTAATTCGCCATTTCTCTGTCCATTTACATATCAGGTTAGCAGCCTTCTGAAGTTTACTAGTGGATTCATTGATGTTTTTTGCTGTTGCAAGTATTGCCGTGTCATCTGCAAAAGTCGCCATTGTTGCTTCTATAATTGGTATATCTCTAGTATATAGGAGATAAAGGATTGGTCCAAGAACACTCCCTTGTGGAACTCCTGCTGTTATTCGTTTTAGCTGGGAGTATTCATTCTCATACTTTACTCGGAAGTGCCTCTCTGATATGTAGGATTTTAGAATTTGAAAAAATTGCTCTGGAAGATCTCGATGAAGTTTGAATTCTAACCCCTGGTGCCATACTTTGTCAAATGCTTGCGCTACATCAAGGAATATAGTTGAACATATTTGTTTGCTTTCAAGTGATTTCTCGATTACATCAGTAATTCGATGTACTTGTTCTATAGTAGAATGTTTTTCCCTAAATCCAAACTGATGTGAGGGGATAAGATTCCTTTCTTCGATAATTGGTTTTAGTCTTTTAAGAAGAACCTTTTCAAATAGTTTCGATAATGTTGGTAACAGAGAAATCGGCCTGTATGAAGCTTTATCGTTCGGAGGTTTGTTCGGCTTAAGTATCATAATTACTTCTGCCACTTTCCATTGTCTTGGTACATATCTTAGTCGAAATGCTGCATTAATTATATGCATTAGTTTCCTCAATGCTTTCTCCGGTAACACTTTTATTATCTGACCCGTTATAAGATCATATCCTGGGGCCTTATACGCATTCAGATTATTCTTGATTTCCCATTTTAGTTCTTTCAATGTTATTGGTGTAATTTTTATTTCATCCTGTTTATTTATCGGGGTAATATTTTCCTCTTCCGTTTGTTTTGGGTAAGGTTGAAATGTTTCTTCAAGATGATTTGCAAACAAATCAGCTTTTTGTTTAGCATTTCGAGCCCAATTGTCTTTATCTTTAATTGGAGGAACCTGAAGTTTGGGTCTTTTAAGATTCTTAGTTGCTTTCCATAATGAGTAATCAGTATCTTTTTGCCCAGTTAGAGTGCTGAGGTATTTATTAACTGATTGATTTTTAATATCTTTTATTAGATATTTTAATTTGTTACACAAGTGATTAAATACCCTCTTATTTTCCGGGTTTCGATGTTTTTGCCAATTCTTCCGTGCTTTTCTTTTGATTTTAAGTAGTTCCCTTACTTCCTCCGGATAGCTAGCATTGCGCTTCAATTCATGATTGTTATTAGGAGTGCTTTCCCACGCAGCACTTTGGATATTATAGATGAGATTATCTAGTTCTTCTTCTAATTGGACTGATCCCTGAATTGGGTTCTGCAGATTAATTCTTTCTGTTAACCGTGTTTGGAAGAGATCCCAATTGGTTTTGAAGCTCGTTAATTTCGGGTTGCTCTGTTTCATAATAATTGTTTGGCTAAGTGTCATAATAACTGGTGAATGATCTGATGATAGACTTTCACTGTTCTCTATATGGGTATAATTATCTGAAATTCCTCTTGTAATAAAGAAGTCTATAAGATCTGGAGTCTTACTGATATCCGAGGGCCAATAGGTTGGTGTACCGCCTGAGTGAAATTCACATTTTAGTTGTTTGCCTGCTGCAAAAAGTTCTTTTCCTTTAGTGGTCGTTAACCGTGATCCCCAATAGGTATTTTTTGCATTAAAGTCACCTCCAATTAAAAAGACACTTCCTAGTATTTTGAGAAGATTAGTATAATCTCCTTGTTTGAGATTGTATCTTGGGGGGCAATAGATTGCTGAGATACTACAAGTTTTATTAATGTTCAATTGTATTTTGATTGTTGTGACTTGCATGGAAAGCTTCTCAATTTTAAGTTCTTCGTTATGCTGTATATGATCTTTTATCAGAATAGCTGATCCACCTCTAGCTTTGTTCTCTGGATGTAATGCATGATAGCAATAATATCCTTTTATTTTACAGAATGAAGTTTTAGTGAAATGTGTTTCTGGTATAAGACATATATCTATATTATACATGTTTAAAAATATATCTAGTTCTTGAATGTGATGCAATAGCCCATTTGCATTCCAGGTTACAATTCGTAATGTTTTATTCATTTCTTTATTTTATAATTCGATTTTATATAATTTATATTTTGATACACTCGATCAAAGTTTCCTTCAATTTTTTTATTGAAACTAGTTTGTGATTTCATTTCTTCTAGCGCGTTCTGCAGGCTCATTTCCTGTGAAGAAAGTCTTTTGTTGAGGTTCTCTAGATTTCTCAGTATGTCCTGTAAAACAAGATCCACTTTGAGCTGTTTCTGCTCTGTTTGCTGAACTACTTGTGCATAAGTAACATTTTCATTTACTGGCTCTCTTTGTGTGTTAGGATTAGGAGTCAACCATTTTGGCTCCGTGGTTTTTTTTATAGATTGTACATTTCTTGATGCAACTGGTTTGCGTGATTTATCTCTCATTTTTTGTAGTTCTACTGCAACTTCACATCCTCTGTAATTTGCCGGATGCTGGCCATTACAGTTTATACACTTCGGTGTTGTATTTCGGGGAACTATGCAATCATTTCCTGCGTGTTTTCCTACACATTTAACACATCTTGCTTCTCGATGGCAGTACTTCTGTGTATGATTATAATCTTGACAGTTTTTGCATTGTGGTATTAGTCGAGTGACCTTT
Organism: Tipula helvola; assembly: GCA_963556165.1. NCBI lineage: Eukaryota > Metazoa > Arthropoda > Insecta > Diptera > Tipulidae > Tipula > Tipula helvola. The sequence continues at coordinate 317,746,496 of OY744482.1, read as the reverse complement.
CTCGGTGTTTCTATTTTAACTCTGAGGTTAAGGATAGCCCTAATATTATAGATACTTTCTATTTTTTCTTGGTTGTCGAAGGTTAGCATAAAAAATGGGAGACCTCTTCTGTTGATTTCAACATTTCCGTCCCTGTTATCTCTTCTCTCTTTTCTAATGATGTTGACTGCATCAACTATTTTCAGGCCTTTGCTTTGCAGGTCCTTAATGATTTCATCTTTTGAGCAAGTTGGGTGTAGACCTCGTGCCATTACTTTAATTGATCGATCATTTTTATCCTCGTAGGTGTACCACTGGAGACCATCAGCATTTAATTTGTTAGCTAGAGCTTTATAGTCGTCAGGCTCTGTTGTATTAATTTTCCATATATTATTATTGAGCGATATTACTTTGTAGTCATTTCGTACTACTTCTTTCATCAATTTCTGAATACTACCGTAATTTGATATTCCTAGAATATTGATCGGGGGTGGAACATGTTTCTTCTTTTCTGGCTCATGCACTTTAGGTGCAGTAATTGCATTGGTAGTTTTAGAGTGAGTTTGAATTGGTTCAACTTCTGGTGATGATTCAGCTTTCCTCTTAATTGGATTGGATTCTTTTCTTGGTTTCTTATTTGCTCTCCTGGCTCTCTGTAGTATCCAGCTTGTTTCTCTTTCAAGCTCATCTTCATCAGTGTGGTATTCTTCTTGTTCTCTGAGTACTTGAAATTGGTTGTTCATTAATACTGAGTTTCCTGCGTTGTTACTTCTATTTACTGTTTCCTTTAGCATAATGTTTTCTTTCTTTAGCACGACCACTTCATTGTTTAGCTGCGCGATTAACTTCTCCATTTGCTCAAATTTACTTATTAAATCCGCGTTGTTTATTGTATCAGTTTGTGCACTTTGCACGACTTCAGAAGTTTGATTGACTACTGATTGCTTCATAGGAGAGGTATTTTCCTTCTCATTGTTAGATTCACTGAACAGTGTGGTGCTCCCTGATGGTGGAGTTGACGGCGGTGTTCTATGAAGTGCCGTACTTCTTCCACCAAAGGGCCATACATTTATTTTTTGTTCCGTGCTTCCAGTAGTACTAGGAAAAGGGTCAGCCTGGTTGCCTACCGACAATTTCCCTTGCAATGTCGTGTTGCTCCCTCCAGAATCCGTGGAGCAGCCCGGTAAACCGGGGCGGGATTTAGAATCTAAGTTCTGACCCACCTGGAGTACATTATTGTTTACACCCGACATTTCATCTTTTTGTTGACTATCTGCTATACTGTTTCTCTACTACGTAGGGATTGGATACCACAACCGTTCGATCTACAGCACATTGCCCAGGATGCGCCACGAGGAGGCTGTCAACAAGCACCCCATAATTAAATATGAGTAAATAAATAAATAAAATAATATTTAAATAATAATTTAATAAATTAATAAATATGAATAAATAAATATGCATATAAATAAATAAATATAATGCATAAATAAACAAATAAATAAATAAATGAATAAATAAATGGATTTTTAATTAAATAAATAAATAAATTAATTTAATAAAAATTGAAAAATTAACAAATAAATAAGTTAAAAAATTAATTAATAAATTATTAAATTAATAAATAAATAAATATGAATAATAAAATAATTTAATTAATAAATTAATTAACGAAGAAATTAATAATTAAATAAATAAATTAATTAATATAAATGAATAAATAAACAAATAAATTCATTAGCATGAATCAATAATTAATTAAATATGAATAAATATATAAATAAATAACTAAATAAATATGAATAAATAATTAAATAAATTTATAAATTAATAACCAAATATGAATAAATAAATTTAAATAAATAAAGTAATTAAGAATTAAGTAAAAATATATCAATAAATAAATCAATTAGAAAATTTTAAATAAATATGATTTCATAAATAAATAAATAAATAAGTTAATTAATTAATAAATTATCAAATAAATCTGAGTAAATAAATAAATAAATATCTAATATAATATAATATAAGAAATAATTAAATAAATATGAATAAATATATAAATAAATAAATACGAATAAATATGAAAAAATAATTAAATAAATAAAAATGCGTAAATAATAAAACAAATAAATATTATGAATAAATAAATAAATAAAAAACTAACTAAATAAATAAATATAAATAAATTATAAAATAAATATATAAATAAATATGAATAAATAAATACATAAATATGAATTAATAAATTAATTATTAAATTAATAAATTAATAAATATATTAGTCAAACAATTAATTAATAAATTAATAATAAATAATTATGAATAGATACATAATTAAACAAATATAAAGAAATAAATATTAAAAATTAAATAAATATGAATCAATAAACAATTAATTTAATTAATTAATTAATAAACTTAAAATTTAATAATTAAATATATTAATAAATAAACTAATTAATAAATATAAATCAATAAATTTATAAATTAATTAATAAATATGAATCAATAATTAATTAAATATGAATAATATATAAATAAATATGAGTAAATATATTAATAAATAAATAAATAAACAAGAATAATTATTAATTAAATAAATATGAATATATAAATATATATGAATAAATAAATTAATTAAGCAATTAATTAATAAATAATTTAATTAATAAATAAGTTAATAAATAAATAAAATAATATTTAAATAATAATTTAATAAAGTAATAAATAAATGAATTAATAAATATGAATAAATAAATATGCATACAAATAAATAAATAAATGAATAAATAAATAATTAAATTAATTAATAAAAAAAGTAATAAACTAATAAAATAATAATTAAACAAATAAATATATTAATAAATATAAATGAATAAATAAACAAATTAGTATGTATCAGTAATTAATTAAATATGACTAAATATATAAATAAATATGAATAAATATATTATTAAATAAATATAAATAAATAAATAAACAAATATAATAAATAAATAAACATGAATTTATTTTTTTATTTATATATTTACTCATATTTATTTATTGATATTATGCAAATATTAGTAAATATATAAATAAAAAAATAAATATATAAATAAATAACTAAATAAATATGAATAAATAAATATGAGTAAACATAGATAAACATGTATAAATAATGAAATAAATAAACATGAATAAATTTTATTATTTTTTTAAAATAATAATTAAACTAATTAATTAATTAATTAATTAATTTGTAAACTTATAAATAAATATGAATAAATAGATATGCATATAAATAAATAAATTTATAATTAAATAAATAAATTAATTAATAAATAATTAAATTAATAAACAAATATGAATAAATAATTAAATAAATAAATAAGTGTGAATAAATTAATAAATAAACATGGATAAATATATAAATAAATAAAGAAATATGAATAAATTAATAAATAAACAAATATGAATAAATAATTAAATAAATATGAATAAAATTATTTAATAATTAAATCGGATTATTTAACTATTTTATGTACTCGATTCTTAGAGTTCTAAACCATGTTAAACTAGCAAGAGAAAACAAAATGTCGGCAGGTGTTGTTGTGAAACATTCCCTATTCATTAAATTTAATTTATAATAAGCTAATTTTCGCGGTCATACAACTTTGAAGGTGAATTTATAATTAGTAAGTCGCGTTTGCATAATATTAAATTACAAACAATAAGCGCATAATTGTAAATATTTGTCAAGGCCATTTAAAGTTGTAAAATCGTAAAACAAGCATATTCATCAACATAACATTTTTCCATAATTTCCGCGATTCTTTAAAATTGTATTTCAGCGTTAAAAATGTTATGTTCCGCGATGATATGTTTCCGCTTAGCTTATAAGTTTTTCCAGATATATAATGGAAATTCTTACAAGTAAGATAAGTAATTATAAAATAGTCTTAAGTAGTTATGAAGTAGTTACAAAGTAATAGTATTATATAATTTGGATAGTCTGATATAAGTTTTTTGATACAGTCTCATTACTCAAATTTGTACCATTATTATATTCTGAAACAGTTATTTATACATAATAAAATAGTTCTATCTCAAAATATATCTGTGTTGTATAAAGTCTAAAAAAAGTATATTTAGTGTGTATGTAGTGTGCGAAACCGTGAATTTAAGTGCAACAATATAAATATTCGGTAAGTAAAAATTTAGGTATCTATAATTACATATAGATACCTAGTTACAAATTTGTCAATTAGTTTTAGTCTTAGATATATTATTAGATATATAATAGTGTGGTTATTTTACCTGATACCTTCGACTCCATTTGGATAGCTGTATTGTTATGAAAATCATTTCAATTTTCAACTGTTCAATTAAAATCATATTTATCAGAGCACAAGTGGTAATTAGAGTAGGGTAATTAGTCCTGTCTTTTTCAACCTCTCCTCAAATGACGTTCCGAAATCAAATGGTTACCAACTTGCTTTATTTTCTGACGATACAGCGATCTTTTCATCACATGAATTGTCATGAAACTAATTTAAAATTACACCTCATTTTTCTAGTTGATTACTTTAAAAAATGGAAATGAAGGCTTAATATTAAAAAATGTTAAGTAATTAATTTTACACGATGCACTGGCAAGACACCCCACTGAGAGAAGTCTGTTAAATAGCTAGGATTCTATTTTTACTCTAGAATCACGTTAAAGCCTGTATTCCGTGAGAAAATTTGACTCACACTAAAAAAAAAGGAAAAACACAAAATTAATCGTATCTTAAGACAAAGACAACGTTTTTTTAGTTTTTTTATAGCAAAAAATGTTGCTATAAAATAAAAAAATCGGATTGTTTTACTTTTTTTTGTTTTTTTTTTACTGTGAGTCAATTTTTCTCATGAATACAGGCTTGATGCTTTACGTTCAAAAAATATGTGATACATATAACTTACTATTTAAAGTGTTCTACGTTCTACCCATATCTAAACTAAAGAAGTAAGCTAATCTGCCTAGAACTTTAAGATTGCACTCGGTTACCGACACAAAGTTGATAACCATCTATGTTGAGGAGGACAAGCTTAAATAGTGGAATAATTCCAAAACAATAAATAACATTTTAATTAAAAACTTAAATAAATCTATACAACTTTTATTAAAAACAGCTTCAATAAATCTATTAGTTTAAAACCTATAGTTGTATTTAGTTAGTTTAAGTTTTCAAAATTTAAAATATGTATAATAATATCCATTTTTGCTAAATTTTGACTGATAAATCTAAATCTATTTATTATTTTAAGATATTTTAAGGTAACTATTTCGAAAATAAATTTCAGAGGAAAATTATTTTCATTCTAATAAATTCTCAAAGTTGTGTCGTGAATGGTCACGAACAGATTGTAGAAGACTCTAACTTCATTTTAGCTAGTAATAGAATGGCGTAAAACGATACTAAGGATAAACTAGTCATCAGCGTGAATATATTTATTGTTCAACTATGCAACTTAACTTTCAAGCATACCACGTACCCACTATATCGATCCTCTTACTCAGTGTGTTATTGACTCGAACTGACACAAAATATTTAATAAAAACCGCATGCGTGTACATAAATCATTGAGTATATGTCATTCTTCAAATTTTTTATAGACATAGATAGACTCGACGACAAAGATATTTTTCTCATTCTTTTTGCCCGCGCGAAGTATTTTTTTTTTTTTTTCTTAAAAACCTTGTATTATGTTTCCATCGCACAAACTGAACCAACAAACTCTTAAAAAGCCAAAATTACAATAAAAGTAAACTGTTCATTCATATAATACGCGTATACTTATCTTTTTGGGTCGACAAAATCCCGTTAAATAATTTAAGATTATATGTCTTCGTATTGTTCTTGTAATTCTAACATTTAACTATGTTGCATTTCGACAAAAAAGATTTGAAAGAAGAAATTTACGAAAAAAAAATGTAATAAAACGTTAGAATATTTAAAACGAAACGAAATGATGTATGCGTAACGCATACGCGTTTTTTTATGTCCGATGTGAAATCAGTAAAATTGTTGTTTAGATAAAGTAAAATTGTATCCATCAAAGCAGTCGTCGGTGTATTCACCAAATGACAAGATAAAATATTTTGTTGCCTGAATATTATTTCTGTCCATAATTGCATTACAAATTTTTTTGTTTTGTATTTAAACTGTCGATAAAATTAAGTTTTAATTATATTTGAGTTAAGTATAAATATCGTAAAACATATTTATGTATGTTGATTGTATAAAAATGTATTTTATAGTAAATAGTTTTGAATTAAGCCATTGGCAAGGTCGAGCTTAGCTATTTTTATATTATTATAAACACAACAAATTAATGTGGGTAAAATAAAAAAAAACGAAAAACGTTTGAATTGAAATGTAAATGCAGTTTCGATTTTTATTTTTTTTTTTCTAATCATGCTCATGACTTTGAATGATCATCGTAAATATTGTTGCAAGGTTATTGCTTTTTGAAGTAATTCTGAACTAGTTACATGAATATGATTTATAATTAAAATAACAAATTTAATTGAGGGGCTCAGAACCATAGTGGCCTAACCCACATTCAAAATTTCAAAATTTTTTCATTTAATTGGTCATAAATGTCCATTGAAATGGTAATTTATTATAAAACAAATATTATAATAAGTAACCTGAAAGTAATTGTGTTTGGAATTGGAGGTCCGTATAATTAGATTCCATTGCCAAGAACATTTATAGCCGATTAAAGGAAAATGTTTCAAAATGTGGGTTAGGCCACTATGGTTCTGAGCCCCTCAATTTAGATGCGGATTAATATAAAATTTATGTGTTTTAGATTAGTTTGAAATTGTGAATATATTATCATGTTGTGAATTTAGTTTAATTTCCTATATCCAACTAATAGTCTGTATAATAAAATAGTTAACATTTAATGGGCTTCAAACTTTGTATATCTCACCATTCAAATATGCCGATTGATAAACATTTTTGGTTCAGCGGTACGCCATATTTAACAGGAATTTCAGAAATTTAATTTATTACTAAAGCAGGAGTTACCTATATGTTCGTTTTCGCATGAATAATTTATTGTTCTGTAAAAGTCACAGACTCGTTAAGAATAGAATATTCATACAGAAACTAAGGATCTGCAAAAAATAACAGTTTCGAAATATTATCTAATTTATGGTACCTAACATTGTTGCAGTTAAACGTCTTTCAAGGAATTTTACCGCTTCTGGTTGGCTTTGCATGGCAGAAGCTAGAGATCATTTCGTATATGTAAGGCGTTAACTGAGCTCTTTGTTATAATATGATAATTAATCGATCAGTGAAAATATAGGCACCACGGATTCCCAAATCGTATTTCTTGAATCTTGATTTTCCCTTATCTCGCCGCACAGAAAATAAATGGAATGATTCTGATAATTTATTTTGCTCCAGATTACAACTGTTGCAATTAAAGTATAGGGCTAGCGGACATATTTTTAACAATAAACTTTACAAAATGGATATATTTTAATTAGACTGCGTTGACGCTTTAAGTTAAAAGAAAAAATAATAAAACTTTAAAACACAATTTACAAATGAATTCTAAGATAAATGAAATCTAGGGACTTGTCTACAAAATCCAACCGAATTAGCTATGAGCTCTTACTCGCATTTACACGCAGTGTAAATGAATAACCTAAACTCCAACAATCTCATAAGTCGACTTATGCTGTAATCGACTTTTGAACATTTTCTGTTCGTTTTTATTTTCAAGTTTCCAAGATAATATCAAAGAAAGTAAGATATCTCATTCTCTTGCATTGTACCTAAAAATTGGAATAAAATTGTATTAACAGAGAATTAGATAGAAAATGCTTATAAGTTCATTAGTCGACTTACTCCGTTTTAATTTTTAAGTCCATAATATAAAGAGGCTTAAGAATCGATGAAACAACAAAACAAGGATCAATACAATAATACAAATGTGAATCAATAGGGAATGCGAAGCGAAAAGACCCTCCAAAATCCATGAATGAGGGGCTTCAATAATCTAATAAAAAACCCTTTATTTGTTCTCTCAAATGGCAAATTGGAAAATTTCTACCCTGACGGATTCTAGTGAAGATGATTTTGACGTAATAAGAATTTAATTTAAAAATTCAAAGTTATAAACTGGAACTAGAACAAGGCAGACAAAGAAGAAAAGCAAGACAAACCTCATTAAGGCCACCAGCGAATGTTCTCTCCAGCTAGCGGTATTCAAGGTACAAGAAAACCAAAATATTAGAGCTATCAGTTTGAAAAGGAAAAGAATCATCCAGCTACATGAAATGTAAATATATGTTAGTTTATCATCATCCCATTTTACACGAAAAAGCAAGTAACTTTAACTGAAACATATTTTTACCTCTAATATATTTTATGAGATAAAATTACGCAGACCTAGATATTAATTTGCCATGAATATTTCAGACCGCACATGTAAAGGCTATTTTTACGAGTACTCAAACTTGACAGCAAATACCCGGGTAAATTGATCAATTGATTAGAGCTACAACAACTTAAAAAAACAGATTATTGAATAATTTACCTAATAGCCCTATTAATACCAAAAATTACAGAAAAGAGTTAAATTACTCCAATTTAAAATTAATAATTTAATACCAATCACAAAAGAACAGTATTATCAATGATATTGTCGATAAACTGAAGCCAAAATCTATTATCGCTGAGATAGATAACGATGGTAATTTGTTTTCTGATTTGTCACTTATTGCGGAGGTTCTCAGAGAAGTTGAAGTGCAACGTTGCTAACAGTTTCGGTGGTCTCAACGAAAATATTCTGATGATAGGGCGCCAAATTGAATCAAAGTCGTTTTCTCTTTCAGCTGTATCTCTATGTGAAAACCTATTCTATTAATCCAGTTTATATAATTCTAATTCTTGCGGATTGATAATAAAAAGAATTATTTAATTTTAAGAACTCTATTGTGTATATTTTTCCGCAAATTTTTAATCTCAGCCTGGTACATGTTTGCTAATTGTCTGAAAACTGCCACAGTTACTCCCATATATAAAAAAGGCGATAAGAAAGATCCGTCTAATTATAGACATCTTTACACTTGGTTTTCTTAAAGATTTTTAAAAATTGCATCAAAGCTAGATTTATTTTCTTTTTAAATGAATTTCCTTTTGTTTCGATCGGCAATATCTCAGGCAGGTTTGAATTCTACCTCAACAGAAGAACGCAAACAGTGAAAATTGAAGATGTATATAGAACTCTAGTAGACATTCGGTGTGGAGTTCCACAGGGATCGCTTTTATGTCCCATTTTATTTATAATTTATCTTAACACAATCTTCCACTTGAAGCTAGGAGGAAATATTGTAGGAATTGGTGATGACTGATGACATTCCAATTGCAAATACAGGCTCGCCGAATAATTTTATTGTACATCAAATAAATTATGATCTTATAATTCTAAGCAACTGGTTGGATTTGCATTTCATGATCCTCAGTAACCGAAAGTAATGATTTGGGGTAAACTTTAGTGTAATTTTTGGCTCTAAACTTACTTTGGATTGCATGGATTTTCAACATTACATGTAATAAGAAATTATATGTACATACTTATGTTCCTTTGTCCTCTTTCCATTTTATTAAAATATTATTATGGTCTGATGCAGCCCAAGTTGCAGTATGGTTTAATTATATGAGGAGGTGTCTGTGATTGTTTATTGAGAGCATTGGTAGTCGCGCAAAACACGTCAATCTGAATTAAAATGAAATCTTTTACAAGGCGTACCATTCTCTCCCACCACCCACCCCACCATGGGGCGGATAGAGGATTAAAAACCCACGCAATTTTTTCGGTCGCACAATAACTCGAAATTTTCTCTCAATTGACGTGTTGCAGAAAACGGTTAGCTTGGACAAAATTGGTACCGTTATCGCTGTAAATGTAGCTCGGTCTTTCTCTACAATGTATAAATCTGCGCAAAGCTTCGAGAAACCCGTCAGCTGCCAATGTCGTAACCAGCTCAAGATGAATGGCACGATATACTGCGCAGGTAAATAGACAGATGTAGCACTTTTGACCTTCTCGTAAAAAGACTCCCGTGATTTCAAAAACATTTGCATCTCTGACTCGCCTTGCGGGTAGAGTCATAGGCGGTGCTTTTAGTGTTCTTCACGCCGACTTGAAGTAATCCAAAAATTTTCTCTCAAATTTTTTAACATCGTATTGATGCCCGCGTGATTATTTTTCCGGTGTGTATGTGTAATCAGCAGTTTGACCAATTCATGATTATGGCTTAAAACTATCGGAAATCTGAAACCAAAACTGTCATCGCGATTTGAAACCAGTGATTTCGTTCTGATTAATCCGGTGCTTTCTTCTTTATAGACTTCGAGGGTCTTTAATCGTGAAACGTTTATTCCTTCAATGACCTCGTCTTGGCTGATTTTCAAAATTCGCGATTCTGCATCAATAAATTCTCTCGCGCTGATTTCCCCCTTTTGGCGGCATTCTGGATTTACTTTGCAGTTTCGCGCAAATCGAAAAATCCAAGCAATCATTCGGACGGGTTTTAGATAACTTGACATTCTGAGCAAATACCACGGTGGATCAGATTCTCTGATAATAATGAAACTTTCGGGCGTAGTTTTTCTTCAACTCTGCGTTAACTTCATTCTCGTTAATCTCAAAATGATCGGCTGACCAGTGATCAGGAGAATTTGTTAGCCAGTCTGGTCCCTCCTACCACCTGGAATTTATGAGCTGTCTGGTTGTACACCCTCGTGACGGCAATCGGCCGGATTTTAATTGCCTGGTACATGTCACCAAGTTTTGATATCAGTGGTCGCTCGTATTTCTGTTACCTATTCTATTCCACACAAAAACTGCACATTGACCATTACGACGAATCCAGGACAAAACAGTTGACGAATCCGTCCAAAAACTTACCTCTACCTTCTTTAATTTTAACGAATCGACTGTGGTTTTCATCAAGCGTGCTCCAATCATTGCTGCCAAGAGTTCCATGCGTGGAATCGAAATATATTCTCGTGGCTTAACTCGTGATTTCGCTTGTACCAGATGAACGGACGTACCATTTTCTCCTTCCACTCGAACAAAAAATGCAGCCGCGTATACAGTTTTGCTTGCGTCGACAAACATGTGAAACGTTACTTTGTTACGTGTGTCTCCGAAAATCCACCGTAGAACACTTAGATCTTGAGGTTCAGGAATTTGATCATACCAGGCTTGAAACTGTTTTTGGTAGTCATCTGGGATCTCATCGTCCCAATTTAATTCTTTGATTCTCCATAAATTTTGGAGCAATATTTTCGGAGGTAGCATAGTGGGCGTGGCCCAACCGAGTGGGTCGAAAACTTTATGCGAAGTATGGCACTGTTGTCAGATTGAGCTGAGCAAAACAGCTTCTTTCATGACCCGTGTAGTTTCGTCTTGGAAATACTGGGCCTCCTTTTCTGATTTCACGCTCGTGGCACAATTATCGATGTAGAATGAGTCGCGTATTCTCTCTAAAAACTCTGATTCTTCAATGTTCTTGGATTTTGAACCATTTTTCCAAATGACAATCGATTGTTGCTCCTAGCAGAAAAAATTTCAAAAATTGTCTATTCGAAGGCGCAATGTTTATTTGTAAAAATGCTTTTGCAATATTAGCAACTATTCCAATTTCATGATTCCTGAATCTCAACGAAATATTAGGGATCATTTCTATTAGGTTTGGACCAGTTTCAAGGCATTTGTTGAGTGAAACTCCGTCTTTTGTTTTCGCGGAAGCATCGAATACTGGTCGGACTGGTGTGGTGCTACTAATTTTTAGAACATGACCGTGTGGCAAATAATAATCATGCTCTGATAACTGATCACTGGGCACTTCTTCGATAATGCCGTCTTTTTCCCAAAGTATCAATAAATCGTCGTACTTCTCAAACAAGTGTTCATTTTTCAATTTATTGGTCAGATTAATCAATCTCTTTTCGACCATAAAACGAATATTTTCTAGTGGGGGGTGCTTCTCATTCCAGGGAAGCGCCACTTCGTAGCGCCCTTCTTGAGTGACCGGAGTGATGGATAAAAAATTTTCCTTTGCTTGAGGGAGATAATTTTTCCTTTGAAACTCTCTCAGCTGGATCTGTAATTCCCAGCGCATCAAGTCTCCATAAATCCGTAATATCTGCTTCTCTAGCAAACATCGAAATAACTGTGAGAGCAGCATCTTGGCGTTCCAAAAAATTTGTTGAATTTTCCCCATTAAAATCCAGCCAAGGAGAGCTTCGACGGCGGTCTTCTCAGTGGGAATTTGTACAAGTTTACCTGTGTACAGCCGCCCCACCAAGTAGATTCCTTTACTTTTCAGCTCGTTCAAACGTATGCTGTTTTCATATGCCGCAATATTTTGACAAATGATCTCCTCATGAAATGCCGTAAAAGTACACTTGAAAGTACCATCAAGTTTACTTAGTGTGATGCGTGAAACTTGGTGTTGTCGGGGTTCTGATATCCCCCCACCAAACAATAAGTGCACCATCTTCTTTTCACCGATATTTTCGAAACCTAATTTTTCGGCAAAACTGGCTAGCACGTACGATTTATGCGACCCGGTGTCAATGACCGCGCGAACTACTCGTTCTCTCATTGGCTCTTTCAACTTGACGCGGAGCGTCTGCAAATAAACTTGGGGACCTTGGAAGGTTACGTTGGCGAGAACGAGATTTGTTGTCATTGTCTGGATTCAACAATTGTCACTTCCCGACACATCAACAAAGCATGTTTTTTACCACACCAGGCACACTTTATTCTAGAACGTCACTTATTGTAGCTGTGGTTCAATTTCAAACAATATCTTGTCTCGCACTCAAACTCAACTTTTTTTGCTTTCTCACACGAATGGCTGTCGTGACTCTCCCCGCAAAAAATACACTTACTCGGAATTTTGTTTGTTTCGTTCGATGTAAACAAAGCAGCCGCGGTTGGTATTGAAGTTTCTGTCACACTTCTATTTTTTGTTGTTGTTGTGACTTGGTTTTTGCTCGACGAATCCGTTTATCGCTAATGAAATTCTCTCTTCGTTTTGCACTTCTGATTCCAAGAATTTCATCAAAACTTTCAATCGACCTTGGGCATTATCAATTCTAGTATTTTGTCGTTGCCAGGCAAGCAAAATTTCTTCGGGTAGAGAGGATTCGACGAGAGGAAATAACGTTAACGGACACCTAATGATTGTAGAGCTCTGAAATGCGTTTCCAACTTATCGTAAATCTGTGTTAAATTACCTTTCGACTTGCTGAGCACGAGTTTCAATAATTCCCGAACGTAAATTTCTACTAGAAGATCGTCCCGTCCGAAGTTATTTTTCAAACTTTCAAGTGCTTTAGTGTAGTTTGCAGCCATAGCATAGAATAGCATAGATAATACAGTGATTCTGATAAGTCATAATTGTTCACGATTTCATAAGACGCTAATATTTTATTACACTAAAATAAAATTAGTTTTTTTAGTTTTTCTTTTTAAATTCAACAGTTTCTTAAATATTTATTTAACAAATTAAAAAAACAATTCATTTTCAATATCACAAATATCAATAATAAATAAACATAAAAATTATTAGGTGTGATCAATTATTAGAGTCATTGTATTTAATTCATAACACCGGTTAAGTATGGTGGTTGTCCATTGTGGCATAGGGAAATTTTTTGCTGGCACGGAACAATATAATTTATTGCCCGAAAAATGGAATGATGGCGGTTGTTTACATTCATATTATTAACTCATCTAATGCTCGATTATTGCGGAGACGATAAACAACCAGGCTGGTGTTTTCAGCAAGATAGCGATACAAAGATAACCTTGAGGGAAGCAAAATATTAGCTTAACGATTGCAAAGTGGGAGTCAAACAATAGCAGAGTCAGTCACCTGATCTGAATCCGATCGAAAATTGTTGGAATCAAGTAAAAGTAGCTATTAATAACGAGAAACACAAAAATAACTAGAAATTTTGGAATTCAAATTTATCGAATTTGGAATAAGGGATCGTTCACAAATGCCAGGGGCTGGTGGGCTCTAAGGATGAGTCGATGCAGGAAAGTACAAATAGTAATAGTAACAAGCACCAAGTGCTCATAAGTTTAGTCGGCTTTTGTTGATATTTGCATGATATTTGATTGAATGAGTAATCCATGTATTTGAATAGTATTAGGTAGCTTTTACGTAAATGACAAAAACTAAAAGTGGTTTATTTATCTAAGGTACGTACATTAAAATCTTTTGTAAGGTAAATTTATAGATGTCGTACCAGGTCAAAAACCGTCCAAATTGTAAATGGATTAATGTAATCAAAATTTCAAAATATTTGAAAATATGTAAAAACATGTATTTAAGCCAAAATATTCAACAAACAAAAAAATTGTGAAAAAATCTGTTTTTACCTCAAAATTTGACATAATAATAATCGAAATATTATAAATTTCAAGTACTTCAATCCATTCAAGTACTCATTTTCAATTAAACTATTTCAATAAATATTTATTGCTGAAATAATTTGATCCGGTTAGGTCGCTTATGAAATTTGCTCATAGTCATAGTCGTTAAATTTTTTTGAGATCTCACAAGTGAATTTGCAATATATGCTTCAATCTAAATTTTTCGGGATTGACAAATGTAATCTATGTCATTTGGAATATGTAGATAAAGAGCAAATGTGTTTTCTGTACGAGCAGGAATAGAAACGCAAGAATTTGTGGTTAACTTAAATACAGTTGACTGATTGTTAAATGAAATTTCAAAACTTTAATTAGAAAAATCAATTTTACATTGGTGATTGGACAAGAAATTTCTTCCAATAATACCAGCACACGAAATATAAAAGGAACTGGGAACGATTTAAAATGTATGTTTAATATTTATAGAATTTTAAATTTTGATAATAGAATCATAACTTGCTAAGGTTTCGATTGTTTCTGTCGTAAATTTTGCAGACTCTGCTCTTTTGGCATAGATGCATTCCTCGTTTAACTCAGATAACAAATTCTCTCCTCGAACTGCGTATATGTGACACTTTCATTTCGATGTTGACGAACGTTAATAAGTTGTATTAGTAGTGATCAAGAATATTGAAATTATCCCAAAATCAAACTGTGTATACTTTATTACGTCATAAGGTTTACCTGATAATTCCGTTTTTAACAAATTTAAAAAATTTTCCTTTTCTGTGTTCGTTAAACTACCAACTACTACATCACAGCATGCCAGAAATGTATGCAAATTATCCGAATTTTCGTCATAATCCGGAACTAGGTTTAGTGATGTTTCGATATTTAATTTAGACATATTATGGAATTATTCAGAGACGATTTAAAATCTACTACGATTTAATATTAAAATCTGACTGACTAATAGAACACAAAAATCACTTTAGGATCCCATTTCTAACGCAGATGAAATAGATAAGTTTCATTCTAATTGGCCATTGTAAAACCTGTATAAAATGTGCAAGATATTTAAACAAATCCGCACGCCATGATTAATTTGAACCAAACTTTACACAAAAATTGTTTTTGGAGGTTGAGCTGAAGCCTGACTTAAAAGATTCAGTTTGGGATTAATGTGGGAGAAGACTTAATTTTGTAGACCGAAGTTCTGATCACCTAAGTTCCAGCCCTATATATTTTTCTATTTGCAAACTTATAATGTATGCTTCCCCTTTTGTCAGAATATACTGTTATGAAAGTGTTATCGACAACTAATACAACTAATATAATGTGCCTACAATAGAAACTTGATTAGATGACCTCATCGTCTATAATAAAATTAAATAAAATATTTCTATTGATTCATATTTTCCATCTTATGTGCATCCATAAATATAAAAGTTCAATAATAATAACAATAATAACAACAATAATAATAATAGTTTTAGAGGTAATCAAACTTTACCGGAAATTTAACACAGCAATAAAATCAAATAAATTTTCTATTCCCTGTGTTTTGTGAAAATCCCACATAAAATTCATAAATCTAATCTAACCTGAAACATAGAAAATTATTGAAATCATAATATCACGTCTTTGTGCTTCGATTACAATTTTTTTTTTTTTTACCTTAATTATTTATTGAATTTTCTTACTTTGCCATCTACAACTCGCGTTTATAAGTGAGTATAGAAAATAAGACAAACTTGTAATATACACATACACAAACAATGTACTATAAGTTTTTATCTCAATAGACATGTATTTATTTGCACTTGGGGGTGGACATTAAGCTACAAGGGAGATTATAAAATTTTCAAGGATTTCCTTATTGTTTTCCGATAGATCAATGAAAGTCTTTATATTATTATACCGCGCACTCGTATATGCATACAATATATTTGCAACATTAAAATAAATTTGTCTCGACATTATACTACATTATTACACAATAATCCGATTAATTAACATACTGCACATACACACACGCCACCAAAACCCTAATAAATCAAAATGTATCGAATAATTTTATACATAATCTGTCATTTCAATTAAATTAAAATTTATAAAACATTTAAATGTTAAAAATCAATTAATTTTATTTATTCGCGAACAACTTAATCTTTTGCAAAAAACAAAACCGCAGAAATTAATGTTTATGTTATACACATAAGTACACATACAACACCATTAATTTATTTAAATTTAGTAAAATTTTTAATTATACACTTCAATGAACACATAGCTACTCAAAATGAAAAATCGTTATTAATTATATTCAATATACGGTAATATCTATATTTAATTATTTAATTAATTAAAAAACAATTATAACAGAGTTTTATGCAAATAATTTGCAATACACTAATTAAAGATAATTAAAAATATTAAACATTAGAATTAGTAAAAAAAAAATGTTGGCGAGGTGAAAAATTGAATGTTAATTAAATATTAATTAAGGTGTACAAAATTTTTTTTTTTATGGCCATTTTTATTAGAGGTAATAAATCACTAAAAACCCTTCTATTACTATTAAAATTGACAACGCTTTAGGTAATTTGAATAATTGTGCAAATATTCAGCCCCCGTTTGTATAATATTTTTGCATCAGAGTAATTTTTAATTAATTTTTTATCACCTAATTAATATATCATACTTAGCTTAATTAATATATACCAAAAATAGTGTATTTGTGAAAAATAAAATGTATTGTAATTAGCTATTAGAGATTCCAGTTAAATGTAGTTAGACAAAATCGGACAGTTAAATATTTAACTGGCTGTTTAAGCGATTTTAAGCTATTCATATCTTCGGTTTATTTTGAGCGTTCAGATTTCAGTTTTTAATTAACACAAAATATTTCTTTAGCTTCAACCGATTTGAGGATTTACCTTTTACGTTAAAATTTCTGAAAATTTTTAATCTTTGATGAAAACTAATTAAAAATTACAAAAATGATTGTATATTAGATATGATCTGTTTTTTTATTTTTTGAAGTTAAAAAAACGATTAAGCTTATTATAGACAATTGTTACTATTTAAAATGTAATAAAAAGTAATTTGTCTAATATGAGTTTTAAATAATTTATAATTTATAGATTATCTAAATTAACAACTCTGTAAGTAAAATGTATGCAGTATACACTCGTTTTAACTCAAATAACCATAGCCACCGCTTCCTCCATCTACAAACCACTTAATCCGATCTCACTTAGACTAAATACCTTTATTGACTTTTAGTCAGAGGCGGTTTCTCCATAAATACATGCGTTGCCTGCGTCAAGAGATTCAGACTTTTAAATACAATATACACGCAAAGCAAAAATGTGTTTTTAGGAGTATTTGCCTATCAACTCGTTGGACGAAACGTAACCAATCAACCTCATAATCTCATTTCTTTCTATACACCTAATTTTTAGTTTAAATAATTCGCTATACCATTGAGTTGATACAAGGTTCGTGTATTGGGTATAGTTATGTTTATTGTGGGATATTTGTTACGAGTTTTACCGGTCTCTCTAATCAATTTCCCAACGTATAATTTTAGGGACGATCCAAATCCAGACGGAATCTCTCAAGCTTATCCTGCAATCTGCACTCGCAACTCGGCATAATATCGTCAGCGAGAAATGCAGAATGTATAAGCCAAAAAAAATATTTTTTTTTTCAGGAGACAATGAAAATCAGCTCACTCTCCGTGTTGCCTATACTCAAACATTAATTTACTTTCCACATTTTTCCCAAAAACGGAAAATTGGAACACTTTGCAATTCTTGCTGACGATTTATGTGACCCGTTGCGATAAGCGGGGTTAAACACTGTGCCACCCGTAAATATAACCACAGCCTCAGCCGCACAGTAAACAAGATTTTTAATCTCAAGAATTACATCATCATCACAAGCAGGTAAAATATTGGTTTAAATTATATGTGATGCTTGTTGTGTAAGTAGGTCTTGAAATATTTGTGTAAGCTGTTGTGCTAATGCAGCCAATTGTGTTATTGTAATCTAAATTGTGATTATCAACGAATAAATAAAAATCGTTCACTCTCAACTTTAACGTACATTTTTGAAATAAAACAGCACCGCATGTTATTTATTCATCAAAATCAAACTCAGACACAACAAAAAGCCAGTACAATATTACAGATTACCTGCCTTCCAAGGGTTCTCCTTATAAATTTGTTGACGTTATTTTTTGTTCTAACTAATTTACTATTTTTAATTTTTTTGTTTGTATACGACATTTTTCATTTTACCCTCAGGTGCAAATACAATTAAAATTTTAGGAGTGCCAACTTTGGAGCAAGCAACATATAGTTAACCATTGTGAAAAGCATAGGTTTCTTGGGCCTTATTAATTTTCATTGCGAAATGCAATTCGAACAGGGAATTGCAGTCGCTTAAAAGCTTAAAATCAAAGGGCATATCGCTTGGTATTGATGGTATTCGCGGAATAACTAGACACGTTTTCCTCTATAGAGTTTTCTCTAAGAATTGTTGCACGTGTGGCATTAATATCTTTACACATAGCCTAGTTCCGTTACACCATTTTGGTTGGTCCCTGCTGCGTAACAGCATCATCGGCGTCCCAATCGCCAATACCAAACTGTGTGTTGGCATTCCAGGATGTTCTGAAGAGTTCAGAAACTCAGTGGGGTAAAACAAAACCTGAATAACTTTATCTTGTATGTGCAAATTAATTTTATTATTGGTTTCATTCTTAGGCGCTAGAATCGCACATTCACAAAGCCATCGATGGTATTTATGTATATAATGGGCAAGAAAATTTAGACAAATTTAAACCGTATAAATTCAATATTTCAAATTTAGGAAACTGTATTTCAATTCATTTTAATAAGTTGGAGACATTTATACATTAATGTAAAAATTGGTAAATCTTGGTTCGTTGAGCCTTTCACAACGTTTAAAGGGACTCTCTCCATTGCCGATTTAAATATCGATGTATCGAGTTCCCTGAGAATAGAGATAAGGCAATTTATGTTTTTTGGTTGATACCCTTTGCTACACACTTTCCGCACAAGATTTGCCCAAAAATCCTCTATTATGGGCGCAACTGAAGCACATTTGGTTAATTTTCCTCTTTTGGTACAAAACGAATACCCAATCGCCAGATTTCGTCAGCATTTCAAAACAGCGTGTTTTGATTTGCATGGTGGTTTATTATAAATTTTTCAACTTTTGGCAAACATTCGACCATGTACCTTTTGCTGTTAATGGCTAATCCAGCTTTGAAAAATGTATGTTCCAACATTCTTCAATTTTTCTTTTCCTTAGCGTAATGTTCATTTTGTTTAAGCATTTTTTAGCAGTATTTTTGTGGCACTGAAATTTAATTCCTAAAGAACGATATGATTTTGCAACTTGGCCAACTGTACTTTGCTTCAATGCCCTTCGTGCTTTGTTTAATGATTTAATTTTAAAAAGTATTTTACAACATAAGAAGTTACTCCGTTTGGATCTTTTTCTAATAAATTACATAAACGACTTTTCGCCACTCAAATTCGTATTGAGAGATATTTTCGTGGATAATGTTTCGAATCGACTAATTTTTTCACAGCTTATTATACACACAGTATAAAACCAAATAAATTTTTTGGGCTTTGTTTTACTATCGCATTTTATCTTAAATTTTCTTGCCCATATGTTAGTTGTTAAAATGGTTTGGCAAAATTTTGTCTATGATACTCTCAACAGATGGCACCATTTTAAATTTGCCATCAGGGATAAAATGGATCGCTTTTGCTTGTTTATAATATTTTTTTCGTTTTCGTTTGTTCGTTTCGTTTGCTTGTTTGGTTTTCTTTGCTTGATAACTTCAGTTTGATTGTGTTCGCTCGAAAATTTTCGAAACAACTCGAGCTGATCTCCAAACATGTAATCTGATTTTTCAGTAAATTTGATAAATTTATTTTTTTCTAACTTTGTTCCAACTTAATTTACAATAAAAATTGTAAATTAATTTGTAAGTACATGATTTAAAAACCTTTCTCCTAGATTAAAATTCCGAGGATGAAACGGAAATCTAATTTAATTTTGGAAGAAATTCTAGGGTACGGCCTAGGAAGGAGCTTGGTTATTTTTGAACCGATTAGGATGAAATTCAGCATGTACGATGGAAACGGGATTCTAAAACGATTTTTAGATGAAGTTCTAAAATATGGCCAAGTATAGTAAATATGGCTATTTCTTAACGGATTTTAGTGAAATTTGACATGTGCGTTGGAAATAGAATGCTTAAATGATTTTTAGATATAGTTCTGGAATATAGCCAAGTAGGATGGAACTTGGCTATTCCGTAATCGAGCGTGATAAAATTCGATGTATGCCTTGGAAATGGGATAGAACTTAGCTATTTCTTAACAGATTTTAGTAAAATTTGTGATTTGCGATGGAAATAGGATCCTAAAATATTTTTAGAAAACGGTCTGGTTATAGGATAGAATTTGGATATTCCTTAACCAATTATGATGAAATTCGGTGTACTCCAAGCAAATAAGGTTCTAAACTAATTTTTCAAGTTACGGGAACCTAAACTACCATTAAAAATTTTATTAAAACTGCGCGTGGTGTCACCCACTTTTTTTTATTTTCCTTTGATTGTGATTAAAATTTCAGGCAAATGTATAATAAATACATCAATATGAGAAACCTTAACATCTGCCAGATGCACACATGTTTCTAAAAATCATTTAAGAATGCCATCTCCAACGCATATATCAAAATACTCTAAAATCCGGTTAAAAATAGCCAAGCTCCATCCTACTTGGCCATATTCCAACATTTTTTCATGTCAAATTTTACTAAAATCCGTTTGAAAATAGTCAAATTCCATCCTGATTGGTCATATTCCAGAACTGTATCGAAAAATCATTTAAGAATCCCATTTCCAACACAAATGTCAAATTTCATCGTAATCGGTTGAGAAATAGGCAAGTTAATTAATACTTGGCCATATTCCAGAACTTTATCCAAAAATCAATTTAGAATCCCATTTCCAACACAAATGTCAAATTTCATAATAATCAGTTTCCAAAGAACAGTTTCCAAAAATAACTTTAGTGTTCAATTTCCATTGCGCGTACCAAATTTCACTAAAATCAGTTAAGAAATAGCTAAGTACTATCCTACTTGGCCATATCCCAGAATTTAATCTTAAAATCATTTTAGAATCCTCTTTCCAACACACATGTCAAATTTCACATAAATCAGTTAAAAAATAGTCAAGTATCATCCAACTTGGCCAAATACCAGAATTTTATCTTAAAATCATTTTAGAGTCCCATTTCCATCGCACACATTAAATTTCACTAAAATCGGGTAAGAAATAGAGAAGTTCCATCCAACTTAGCCATATCCCAGAACTTAATCTGAAAATCATTTTTAAATCCCATTTCCAACGGTCAATTTTCACTTGAATCGGTTAAGGAATAGTCAGGTTTCATCCTACTTGGGCAAATTCCAGAAATCTCACTTAAAATCCCATTTCTAAAGCACACCTCAAATTTCACTAAAATCACTAAAATATCCAAGTTTCATCCCACTTGGCCACATTTGAGAACTTTACCTAAAATTCATTTTAGAATCCAATTTTCACACTCACATTGTAAATTGCATCACTATCGGTTAAGAAATAGACAAGTTCCATTAGACGTTACCTTACTCCAGATCTACATTTAAAATTCATTGAAGAATCCTATTTCCATCGCATACGTTGAATTTAATCAAAATATATTAAACTTAAGTTAGAACATAATTGGCCTTAACTCCAGAACTACATCTTAAATTCATTTTAGACGCCAATTTTCGCAATCACGTTATAAGTTGGATATCATTACCGGCCTAAGAAATAGCCAAGTCCAACATAATTGACCATATACTACAGTGCTGCTTCTAAAAATCATTTTAAAATCCCATTTCCATCGTATATATTGAATTTCCTTACTATTGTTTTAAAAATTCATAAAATGAAGTTTGAATGGGATTTTAAATTACAATCATTTTAACTGAAAATGGCAACAGCTTGCGAATTTTGAAGAAAATACTAAAAATTAACCAGCCGAATAATACTCTATTATATGTATATAAAACCATATTTTAGTTTGATGCAAAAAGAAATACGGCCAATTTCTCGCAAACGATTTAACCTATCGAACGAAATTTGGTCTTAAAATTGGCTTAACGTACCCTTCTTTGGATCATTTGTACGAATTCGGTGAAAGATTGTGGAATTGCATTCAAGGCAAACAAACAAACAAAAAAAAAATTAAATACAAAAATATACAGATTCATTAGGGGTCATCGGTGCTATTCGACTTGAGACACAGTATTTTACAGTTACTCTGCCTGAATGCCGAGATCTAAAATTATTTACCAGTTACAGCATTCAAAATACATATATCCTTTCAAAATCTAACATCGCCTGTAAAAACCAAATCCCAAAATTTCTGATTATCTTTTCTGAAAACCAAATAATTGTGTAACAATTCAAAACGAAACGATTTCCAAATACATACAATATGTGAAAATTTACAAATATTTTTCTATTTTAAAATCAGGTTCGTCGCTTACTCAGCTAAATTTGCATGTAGTTTAGAATGAAGTCTTTTGTTATTTACTATTATTATAGAATTTATTACCAACGAAGCGAAAATTTAGAATAATTTTAAAAAAATATTAAAGAAAACGAAAAGGTAATCATATTCATGTACCTATGTAAAGTTAGCCCAATTTTCATCCCCAAAAAATCTGATGGAACACTAATATATATAAAAATGGTGTAAAAAATGTATGTGCACACATCAGTTGAGAACGGCTGAACCGATTTGGCTCAATCTTTTTCTATTATGTTTGAAATTGCCAGGAGATGGTTCTTACGAAAGAAAAATTTTGGAAAATCCTTCGGAAAAGTCGGAAAATTCGGAAAATCGAAAGATAATGGTTTTGTATAGGATTTGGCGCGTAGCCAACCAGATGGTAAAAACCAGATGTTTTGTAGAAGAGAAAAATTGGAAAATCTGAGTGGAAAACTCGGAAACTTCCGGAAAAACCCGAAGAAAATTGAATTTTTTTTTTCAATGAAATTTTGAATATTTTGTATGTTTTGATGACCGATTAGGCTTAATCTTTTTTAATTGTATTTGAAATTGCCAGGAGATGGTTCTTACAAAAGAAAATTTTTGGGAAAATCCTTTCGAAAAGTCGGAAAATTCGGCAAATCAAAAAATTATGTTTTTGTACGAGATTTGGCGCGCAACCAAACCAGATTGTCTTTTAGAAGAGAAAAATTGGGAAAACGAAGTGGAAAACTCGGAAACTTCCGGAAAAACCCGAAGAAAATTGAATTTTTTTTCAATGAATTTTTGAATTTTTTGTATGGTTTGATGACGGATTAGGCTCAATTAGGCTCAATCTTTTTCTATTGTGTTTGAAATTGCCAGGAGATGGTTCTTAGGAAAGAAAATTTTGGGAAAAGCCTTCGGAAATGTCGGACCACCGCATAACTTGATGCACAAGGTTGGATCTGTAATAATCATGCTGTGCAATCTGAACCATCCGAAATTGTGTAACGGAACGCGATTGAGTGTGAAGAAACTGATGAACAACGTGATTCAAGCGACGATCATCAAGGGCAAATTCAAAGGAGAAGATGTTCTAATTCCGAGAATTCCTATGATTCCAACTGACACACCGTTCGACTTCAAGCGCATTCAGTTCCCCGTTCGTTTGGCGTTTGCTATGACGTCAATCGTTGGAGGTGTGCGGAATAAATCTAGAATTTCCGTGTTTTTCGGAGAACAGAACTAGAAATATTGTTTACCACAATGCATTGTATTGATTTGCGTCTGTATTCGATTTAATTCCACTCGAATAAAATACATTGAATCCTTTTGAATTCAAACTGACTCCAATTCATTTCCACAATGAGAGAAAAAATCCAAAACACAACTCAATTTTCGAAAGACGCCTGAGTTTGAATCGACATTTCATTCACTTTTCAATACATTAGTGTTGAATTCGATGAAAATGGAATGGAATGTCCACTCAACTCAATCATCTATTGAGAATAGAGTTGAGTTGTTTGATTTTTTCTATCATCAAAATCAATTTTCGTGAAGGACAAAAGTATTTGCTTGAAACGAAGTAATTTGGGGCGGGACGAAGTTCGCCGGGTCAGCTAGTTTAGTATAAATAGGCTTTACCTATATGTTTGTTTTTATCTTAGTAGTCTGAAATATAATATAATATAATTTGACATAGTAAAAACACAAAAAGTGCCCAATAAATGGAGGTAATATGTAACATATGTGTACAACATGGAAAAAAGTGGAGCCAAATTGCTATCGCTGGATTTGTGATAAAAAGTGTTCGCTGTTATGCAAGGGGCGCCTGTCAACGAAATTGACTGAAGACGGTCACATAATTTCTATAAGACCATCACCACACATTCATGACCCTGACGCTAGAGAAAAACATCTGCACATGCTAAATACAGAAGTTCGAACATTGGCAGCGACAACTGCGATGATTCCGGCTAAAATAATTTTGTCGAGCGAGCTAAATTTCAATGGTGATGTCCGTAAACAGACCCCAAGTAAGGCTGCTCAGAAAATGAAGATCGCTCGCCAGCGTAAGGGAGTGTTTAGTGAGCCACAAAATTTAGCTGATATCGTTATTCCTGACGAAATTAAAAATATTGAAGGTGAAGCTTTCATTCTGTCTGATGACAAATTTGACACGCTTCTTAGTCTAACACTTTTGGTAAATGCGGCAATTTGGATTATCGATGGAACTTTTGCAGTAGTTCCAATTATCATGAGGCAATTACTCACTATTTGCGTTATGGTTCATGAAACGATTGTTCCAATTATATATTGCCTAATGTGAAGCAAAAAAAGAAGTTCGTATGAAAAAATTTTTTATTCCATTTCTGGTTTGTGTTCCTTCAATGGACTTGATCCGAACCCAAAAATTATCATGACCGATTTTGAAAAAACAATTTCTTTAGCCGGCAAAGAATTTTTCAAGAACGCAAAATTTAAGGGTTGCTTTTTTCATTTTGGGCAAATTCTGTGTTCAGATACGGTTGTGATACAGAGTTTGCCAACCGCGTTCGAATACTCAAATGTTTAGCGTATATGGATCCAGATAAAATACCAAAAGCATTCAAATGCGTAATACCATACATGTGCAAGGATTCCATGATACTGGCAAAATGGCTAAAGATTAATTACATACAAACATCATCACCGTACCCTCCCTCATTCTGGAGTATTTCAGAACTTTTATTGAAGCTTGGCATCGTCGCTTGCAAGTTGTGATTAGCCATAAACATGCTGGTGTTATCAAATTGGCAAAAGTGCTACAGAAGGAGTATGTTCACATGTCTATCATTGTGGAGAAGGCCAAGATTGGTGAGAAACCACCATGTTCGGCTGCAAAAATTTAAAAAATAAAGTCGAATCAAAAGAATTTTGGAAAGAAAAAATGAATATTCAACATTTGAGATTTTAAGTAGTTTAGCTACAAATTGTTATTTAACTGAAATAAATTAAAAAAATATTCATAATTTTACAGTTTTATTGATAACACTGAAAATATCAATAAACATTAATTCAGCAAATTTCCCGCCGCGGTGAATGAGATGAAATTAATGTAAATCTTGGCGGTGAAATTTGCTGTCGGTAAACCGTACGCGGTGAAATTTGCTGTCGGTAAACCGTGCGCGGAGAACTGTTAAACGGCAAACCATGGGCGGTAAACCATGAGACGGTGAACCGTGTACCAACCCATAAAAATATCCTAATATCGAAAATCTTGATTTACCTGTAAAACTCACGACGCAACTCCCTAAAAAATTGGGATTAAAACTAAAATAGAAAAATTTGTTATTCGAAAGCACCCAAACCGATTTGTGAATAATTTAAGATAGCTAAAAAAATGAGTTTGAGTTTTGCTTGCATCAAATTTAAAACCAGCAGCAACCACTGGCTTATATAAACTCGTTTCTATGAAATGTAAGCACTAGTAAACTGCGACGTTTTTTGCTGAAGTTACCTCCAATTCCTAAGTGATGGTTTCATTTGTACAAAAACTGAATTGTTACTGAAAGTTTAAAAAAAATGAAATCGTTATTTTTTAATATCGTAAGATATTTTTCAGCAAGTTTAGTAAATTCAAATCACGCATGTAATTATTTCGACATTCACTATATTCATGCAATCAATAAGAACTTGTTGGGTCTTTCTTTCTAAGAAAATTCCTGATAGGCATAAAGCATCTGGAAGATAGCTCTTCGTTTCCCTTACTGGAGAAATAGCTGTTGTTATGTAAACTTAAAAAAAAATATGTAATTTTAAATAAGCACAGCAATGCCATCTATTGATGGGAAACAAATCAGCAATTAATTGTCTCAGCATAATATAACGTAAGGAGCATAACATCCGACCTATACAAATTTTAAATTGTCGATTATAATTGTAATTAGAAGTTATTAGCTTAGTAATTGTTGTTTATGTAAAATGTATATATGTAGATATTTCCCATTTTTCTATAAATTTTTTTTGTGTACTCGCGTGGTAAAGATTTTTGACTTAGAGCCTAATATTTGCTTGTTGTCCAAGATCGTATGTTTTTTTTACAATGACTTCCAATATTTTGTTATAATTCTTGGTTATAATTTTTGGTATAATTTCTAAAAGACATTTTCTTTTGTGTATTAAATGATAAATGAAAGTGAACAGATCAAAAATTCACGTTTGAGATTAGGAAACAATTTCAGTCAATTGGAAGTTGTTAAGCAAATTGATTCAATTGATAATACCGATATATTAAATCGGACATTTATACCAAAACTGGAATTGCCGAAGTTTATCAGTTTAGATTCTAACAAGGTTCTATCAAATACTAAAGGCCGTGAATTTAAAATAAAGAAATTTAATTTTAACTTGAGCATAGCGTTTAAGATAATTCCAGAATATGACGGAAAGAGTTCGGACGCCCTTGATAGATTTTTAACTTGCGGTAAAATTATTTATAAATCGTTAAACGAAAACGGTAAAAGTGAATTTTGTGAGTTTGTAATTACTCGATTAACGGGCAAGGCATTTAGTTTAGTGAAATATTAAAAATATTTAAATTTGGAAGAAATAAAGAAGAATTTGGAGTTAAATTTTTGCGAGTAAAAATTTGTCGGGCATTTTAATTCGGAAATGATGAATATTAGAAAAAAAGAAAAGGAAGGTATTCGGGATTATGCAGAAAGGTTAGAACAGGTTAGAACAATTAAACAATGCGTGTATCGCAAAGGGAAGAATCTTCAATTATAATCAATACAATGAATTCATTGGCGTTAGTCTCATTCAGGAATGGGTTATATGATGGAGAAATACGAACAGTGGTAAAGGCATACAGAGAGGAGGAGTTGTACACAAATTACAGGAATGTTGGACAGTCTAATGTGAAATTCTAAATTACAATACCGTAATCATTATTTTTAACGGATAATGAATGATTAATTCATGGATCCTACATTAACCAGCCGTCATTTTTTCATCACCCGCCGGGAATCGTATACCCAGGACCTCCGGAGCTTAAAGCAAGCATGCTGACCACTGTGCCACCGGGGAATTCAATTCTGCAATTCTGCAATACCCGCATACTTCTATAATCGAATTATTCACCAATTAAAAGGAGGTGTTAGCATTTATATAAGGGGTAGAGTATTTTCGACCATATTTATATGGACAACCTTTTTACATAGTAACTGATCGTCTATTAGTTTATTTGTTCAACGTAAAAGATCTCAAATCAAAATTAGTAAGGTGGAGAATTAGATTAATCGAATACCAATATACCATTAAATATAAGCCGGGTGAGTTAAATACGAATCCCGATGCACTTAGCAGATTAATTAACCCAAAGGTACCAATTCCAGGAGGTGAAATGATTGTAATAACTCGAGAAAAATCTAAATAATTAGGAGATAATATTGTATTAAACAATAGTAATATTAGTCAAAGTAGCAACCCGAACGAGTGTCTTGACACCGATAATTCCAGAAGTGAAACAAATTCAAATAATTCCAAAGTTGCGAATATTAATCAGAAGCAAACATATTTTGGTATCAATAAAAGAATTCGTTCCTATTTTTACTTTCCAAAAAAAATGACGCGTATACGAAATTTTATAATGAAATATAGATACTGCTAAAAGAACAAGTACCTACAGCTTACCAAACCAGATGCCATTGCCAATTACTACCACAGCGAAACAGCCTTTTAAGAAAATTTCTCTCGACATTGTAGGACCATGTCCTGTTAGCTACACAAATAAAAGATACATACTTACTTTGCAGGATGATTTAAGCAAATTTTTATTAGCCTTTTGGTAGCGCATGATGCGGAAAGCGTAGCCAAGACATTAATGGACAATTATTGTAACCGACAAAGGAACAAGTTTCATTAGTGAGCTTTTTCAAAACATGTGTAAACTATTAAAAATTAAACGACTAATCTCCAAAGCTTATCATCAGCAATCTATAGGGGCCCTTGAACGCTGGCGCCGTCCATTGCGCCGGAATATTTACGATATTACATTGAGAAAGATGCATTGAATTGGGATTGCTGGATTCCTTATGCAATGTTTATTTACTATTCGACGCCGCATTCGACTCATGGATTTATGCCATTTGAATTGGTGTTTGGATCGAAACCTAATTTAACATTATCTAATTCTCAGAAAGTTGAACCCATATATGCCTATGATGACTATGCCGTTGATATTAAACATAAATTACAAATCAATCACAAAATTGGTAGGCAAAAGTTAATTGAATCAAAAGAAAAGTCAAAGATGTACTACTTCGATCGTTATATCAGACCATTAAATTTCAATATTGGTGAAAAAGTTGTATAAGTTAATGTAGCCAAAAATGATGAACTCTCTCAAATTTATCAAGGTCCATATGTCATTTCTGAAATCGTAGATGATGAATTCAAAAATCCAAATTAAAAATGCAAGTAAGATGTATGTAAAGGGTGTTCTTTAAGCCCGATAGAACTTGAAATTGTAAAAAATAACACAAAAAATTAAACGCAATTCATTAAGAAACTCAATCAACCTAAGTCAGTTAAAGTCAACTGAAGTAAAGGCAAACTACAGGCAAAAAATACCAGAAAAACAAAATTTGGCCTCATAAATGTAATCAAAAATTTTTTTTTATTCGAAAGATCGATAGGTAGGTACATGTCACTAATATTTGAAAATGATTTCGGGCATATGGGAACCGCGGCTATTCTTGACGAAATGCATTCTGGACGTCCAATTTTGGGCCACTTTTTGGAGCACTGCTGGCCGTATGTCACGAATAACACGAACAGTGCTGGCCTCCAAGGCGCCAATTGTTGCTGGTTTATCAGCATAAACCAGTGAGTTCACGTAGCCTCACAGGAAATAATCGAGAGGTGTCAAATCGCACGACCTTGGAGGCCAATTGACAGGTCAATTTCTCGAAATCAACTTATCGCCAAATTTTGATTTTAATAAGTCGATGGTTACGGTCGCCGTATGCCACGTAGATCCTGTTGAAACCACATCTCGCCCGGATCAATGTCATTCATATTTTCGAACAAAAAATCATTGATCTTGGTGCGGTAACGATCTCCATTGATCGTAACGCGATCTCTGGCCTCATTTTTGAAGAAGAGTCTATTCATGATGATTTTCCAGAGTATACTGAGATCTGCCAGAGTATATTTCTCATAAAAATCTAATTTTTTGTTTTATTTTTTACAATTTCAAGTTCTATCGGGCTTAAAAAAACACCCTTTACATAACAATAGACTAAAATTATATCACGAGTAACAATAAGTTCAGATGATTGCAGGAAAGCAACCGTTAAACTAAACCAGATATCTTTAAAAAAGACGAGTTACGGCGGTTAACTCAATAACGGATATTATTCCATTGCGAGAGGAAATGCTTGCATAAACCCTTTTTCCAATTAGCGCATGTTCATCCAACTTGCGGCAGTTCAACTTTTTCGTTACCATTTGAAGGTTGGATTGTGGAATGGTTGCCTTCATTTAATTGAAAAAAATAAAATAAAAAACCATCAGGATTATATTGCGTATTAAATATTTTATATTCTGTGTTATGTATATTGTTACAAAATTAGTTTTATTAAACTTGTTTAATATTATAAATAAATATTTAAAAGCCTAGGAAAAATTTTAGGCACGAGGTGTTATGTAAACTTAAAAAAAATGTAATTTTAAATAAGCACAGCAATGCCATCTATTGATGGGAAACAAACCAGTCCAAGTTTTCAAAGGTATGGCAAGTCAAAATACAACGAACTCGAAAAAGTCTACAACAAATACAAAACAACCACCCTCTATCTCATGCGGTATCCATCAGGGCCGGCCAACAAATATTTTATGACTTCAAGGGACTATATGAGAGCTCACCGATATACAAAAATGTTAAGAAGTTTATACAACAAATGCTTTAAGCCATCTTCTAACTAATATAATCATCTGAACTAGCCAAAAATTATTTTCTGAATTCAAGGGACAATATCACAAATCACCGTCATAGAGAAATTCTAAAAAGCTTTTCAATAAATGCATTAAACCAACATCTGTCTCTAAGTTAATTATTTGGGCCAGCCTCCAAATATTTTCTGATTTCAAGGGACTAACAGCTCATCGAAATACAAAAATTATAAAATATTTACAACAAATGCATTATACCATCCTCTATCTCATTTTATAATCATCTGAGCCGGCCAACAATTGTTTTCTGACTTCAAAGGACTAGCTGGTTCAAAAGCTGGTTCTTGAAATATTGAATTTTGACTATCACGACAGTAATATTTTTCGGGCTGAGAGTGAAATACTGTATAAATAATCTCAAAAAATTTATGTTGCAATTGTTGGCCTCGATAAACATTTAACGATCGATTCTATCATTTCCTGTCGATGATACTTTACCATCAACAGAAAATGATAAAATAGTTCGTCGAATTTTTATCGAAGCAGACTCCAAACACTTGTTTTGCTATCGTCAGCGACACGACAATCGCAATACGAGTGAATAATTGACTTGGTTTTTACAAAAATTGTATTTGTGACATGACGTTAATTTCTATGTTTACTCATTTTCTACTATCAGCCATTTATAATCTTTTGTATTTGTCGTTCGTTTACTATTTCAAGTAATTATTATTTTTTTTTTTATTAAAGCTAAATAAAATGTCATGCAGTCACCTTTTTCTATATACAGGTAGTAGCATTTGCTACTTTTGAAGTTTTCGGGAATTGAATTTCAGGCTAACTCCACAAAGGTATCAAATTTGCCGATTAATTTACAAAACGATCAAGATCAACTAAAAGATGTTACCGTGTAGAAGCTCTTAAATTTCACAGTTTAATGCAATTAAATCTTTTTATTGTAAGGGGGAGATTGTCTACAACCAAAAATTACACGAAAGAATAAAGTAATAAATTCATTACAGAACAAGGAAGCAAAAATAATAAATTTTTGACTGCGTACAATCACCCAAAATAAAGAAGTTCATACATGTATTTGTATGTGTGTACAATTTGTGATTCTTTAAATTTATTGATTTATGTTAATATAAATTACAATATGTGTACATACATATGTAAATTGATTTGCCTAAAAATTATATATAATTTAAACCACAATCTAAATTTTGCCGTTTTGGTCGCTTTGATTTATTAGCCAACAAGTTTAACGAGTTATTTATTATTCAAAAGTTTAAATTAGACAAGTGACTTGAACTTAACCTTTGCGACAGCAATTTGTGAGGTGCGACAAATTTAAATTTGCTCTATAAAATCAAAAAATCCATTAAGCCAAATTAAGCCAAAATAACAATTCAAAAATTTATTTGTACCATTGCCGATTAAATATTTGCTTTACCAAAAATTAAACCAATTTATCTTTGTCGCGCGCATATACATTGATAGGTGATGACTGATTTGAAATGAATCTAAACGACAATATTAACGAACAAATAAACTCTTTTATGTATTAGGCTCTCAAATTTATACTCGCGCAGAGCTTTAATATTCTTATTTTATTTTTTTTTTTTCAAACAAACATTCAAGATGCTCATTAAAATTTTATCAATTTATTTTTATAAGAAAAGTAAAAACGCTCGCGTAAGCTCACCAACTCACTTATACCAAGAAAAGAGAAGCGCGCAACCCAAAAGAAAACAGACAAAAAACTTGATTCTTTCGTCGTTTGTTATATTTATTGTTGTATGCGTATGTCAATTTCGCTAAACTAAAAAATAAAATACGATACGTGTTTTAGCAGCAGCAGACGCCAGAGAGAGTCAGTAATGTGGGTCAGAATTTGCCATTGAACTAATGACGTCACAGTACATTGAACCCACCATCATTATTAAAAAACTTTGATAGTTGTGTGTTTTTATTTTAATTTAGAGTTTCGTATATCGGGTGTTGTTGTTGTTGTTGTTGCTGTTGTTGTATTGTGAAAATAACCAACAACCACAATAACAAAAATATAGTATAAGAGATATAAATTGGCTGTGAAGCTAGAAATGTAGTAGAAAAAAAAAATCGAAATGAAGATGAAGAGTTGTTGCTAGGAAAAATATAAATAACACATGAGGAAATTATAGTTTTGTATAGGAAGCTAATAAAATGAAGGAAGTTACCATTTTATAGATTTCAATCAGATATACATTTTGTATCCTTTACTAAAATCGTGTATACTGGGTGGCTTAAGCAAAAGATGATATTTAGTTTTTCGCCCACTTCCGCATTTGGTTCCCAATGAATTATTTTTTTTTGCACATTGCACAAAAAATTGCTGGCATTGCCAAGTATATTTTCATCTGTATAGTCTGCGATTCTATATACCATAAAACTTCTAATTTCAAACTAATTCTATTATCTATCGATTTCTCGAAGTTTAGAAAGTTCGATTGAGTTCATAACGATTTTTTTTTTTTTTGCTCAATTCTATGTTGTTACTTTTTTCTAATGTACACTAAGACTTAAATAATTGTGTAATGCTTGCTTGCTTGTTATACAAGAAGTAATAATATTTTTGCGGTTCACTCAAAAAAAAATAAAAAATAAAAAATAAAATAAAATAAAATAAATAAAAGCAACAAAAAAAAACGTAGAAAGAAATGTTCAATATATGGATGGAAGTTTAGAATCAGGTTTAACGATTTAAGTGAAGCAAAAATTGTTTAGATTTAGGCTTTTTTATTTTATTTGTTTGGTTTTGGCAGCACAAAGTAGTTACATTTCGTTTTGTTGTGTGTTTGAGACGATCGATTTTTTTTTATGTTTTTTTTTTTGATTTTTTTGGTATAAAATAAGAAAAGAATGTGCACACAGAATACAATACTTATAGAATGGGTGAATGCTTTCAAATCTTAAATTAATCAATTTATATACGATGATGAAGAAGTTTTTATTTTTTTTGGTTTTGGTGGGGCTATGATTTAATGCACATGCTTTTGCATACACCTTTTTACGTTTTATGTATGTATTATATTTTAGTGTATAAGAAATTTATCATACAACCATATATACCGACCGAATATTCTAGACATAGGCAAAGTGCCTAAGGCAGTCGTTTGTATTTATTCATATAAAAAAAACAGCAGAGTAATAAAGATTTATAGTAAATAGTTCGTTCACCTTGGTTTCGTTAACGATTATAATATATTGCTAGATAATTATTGGCGATTAATATGACTCCAAAATTTGTATAACATGCCTACAAATTTTAGAACTGATGTCACACCCAGTTTTATTTTTTTTTTTGAAGAATATTATTTATGTGTATTATAGAGTTTTTAATTTATCAATAAATTTTAGGTCAGACAAAATGGATGATTTATGATTTTACAAGCAAGTTTATTTATTTATTTATCTAGTTATGTAATTTAAAAAGTATGATAATGATGTGACACAATATATCCACCACCACCACAAGATTTATTTAATAGAAAAGAACATATAGGAGAGAGTCTCCGGTTATGGGCACTCCTGCATAACTTTTGATAGAATGCAAATATGGCTGATCTGACTGTTGCCGTGCTTGTATTTTGACAATACACAGTTTTCTAGCTAATATCGAAGTGAATGGACGAACTTGTTCATTTGCTGCGATCACATTAAAAAAAAAGTCCGTAAAAATCAGCACAATTGTAATATTCCAATGTTTTGAAAGTGCGATAAATCAAAGTGAATAATCTCAAACAGGTAAGTGTTATCGATATTTTTACAGTATTTTCGTTGTGATTTGGGATGCCACATCGATTTATGTCAAAATCATGACGCATCACATTTTTTTGGTTACTCCGAGAATGGTCATGATTTCTGGTTGTGGGCACTTAAATGTAACCGGTTCTAGGCACCCTATTTTTTTATTTAAAATGTCCGTTCCCCCTCCCTCTTCCTCCCAGAGAAGAGTAAAAAAAGAAGACAACCCGTCACCTCTGCCACTGAAGTTGAATAATTTTTTAAAAATCCTTTTTATGTTATATTTGCCACTGAAGGCCTTTAAAATTAATAAACCTCGAAATTCTTTCAAATTAGGTGCGTTTTCCCTAAACTATTCCGATTTTCAGCGAATTTTCGAAGGGTCCTCATAACCGGTTACGATTTTTTTTTTGCCATACCAAAAGATGACTTCACAAAATTGGTCGTAAAATGTTTCTAGTTGACGGGAACAATGAAGTTACTTTAGTAAACATTTAGCTAATGCCTCTTAGCTTTCCATTGATATTCATATCTCCGCATAATATGAACTCAATGCGAAATTATGGGTCAAAAACAAAACTATGCCCACAACCGGAGACTCTCCCTTATTAATATAAAAATTAAATAAAAATAAATAAAATAGAAAAACTATTTAACGAAATTGAATGGTCGAAATGTCGAATTTTTTATTATTCTTTTATGTCCTTCAGTGCGAGTTCGCGACAATAATGCATTTTGCTACGACCACAGTACTCCCTGACCAGAGAACCTGTATAGGTGAGCGA
Organism: Tipula helvola; assembly: GCA_963556165.1. Taxonomy (NCBI): domain Eukaryota; kingdom Metazoa; phylum Arthropoda; class Insecta; order Diptera; family Tipulidae; genus Tipula; species Tipula helvola. Next base: position 317,710,930 of record OY744482.1, on the reverse strand, counting down.
ATCAAATAATCGAGCCGGTGGTCGTGTCATCCTGCCCTCTCGAGTTAACCTAGGTTCTTCGCTGCTCAACCTATTGAACAACAGTGTCGCGTTGTCTTTTATTACATTCTCGTGTGCCAAATGTTTCGTTATTGTTCTAGGTATATCGTTGTTGACTGGCTCAAGTGGAGTAGGAGCGTACATTATGTTAGGATTAAAAGCTACCTTAGTCGATTTGTTTTCTCTAGAACTTATTTTGTTGGCGATCTCAGTATCAGACGTAATGCTGAGAGTCGAATCACCCGTGGAATAACCACTAATTGTTGGAACATCTGTATTTGAATTAGTAAGTGATGCCACTAACTGCGGTGATGCTGTTGGTTCGAAGCTCTCAACAAAATATAGATTCAAGCGGTCTATCGATACTATGATCTGCCTGCCTTTAATTTCGATCACAAAATTTTTCTCGTCACGGCTGATTACCAAATACGGGCCGTCATAGGGTTTAATGCTTTAAAAATGAATCCGTGATTATTCAATATATGACGAGTAGGCGGATGGGGTCGCAACTCTTTGAAATGTTCTCTAATCGAAACCACAAACTCTGATTGCGGCTTTAGAACCTATGTATCCTCAACTAGCTGGCCTGGAATTCGTACCATTGTACCATAGACAAGTTCAGCCAACGTTGTTAAAAAATACTCGCTAAAGACAATTCGAAGCCCCAACAAAATTGTAGGAAGAGATCGTGCCCAGTCTGGTCTGTTATGACTCATAATTGCAGCTTTTGGTGTCCTGTACCAACGTTCGATAAACCCATTTGCTTTAGGATTTTAGCTCGTAGTTCGTTTCCTCTCAAATCCCAATAGTTTGGAGATCTCTAGAAACAGTGCTGATTCAAATTGGGAGCCCTGGTTCGTGACAATGTATTCCGGAACGCCAAAACGAGATATCCATCCATTCAATATAGCTAGTGCCACCGTATCGGCTCGAATATCTGCAATAGGTATCGCTTCTGGCCAACGTGTGAAGCGGTCTATCATTGGAACATAACAACATTGCCCGTCGGAAGAAGGAAGCGGTCCAACTATGGCCAAATAGATTTGTGTGAATCTCTGAGATACCAGTGGAAAATTTCCTAAGGCGCTTTTAGTATGTTTGGTGATTTTTGCCTTTTGGCAGTTCAAACAACATTGTGCCATTTCACGCACGTCTTTATTCATTGATGGCCAATTATACCTTCGAGTGGCAAGTTTAGCGGATGCATTACTTCCTGGGTGTGCTAAATCATGTATTGAAACAAAAACAATTTTTCGAAGCGCGCTTAGTATATACGGATGGTTTACTTGCGTTGAGGTTTCACAGACCATGGTTTTGTTGGTACCTGGTAATGGAACTCTTTGGAAAATCAACTACATATGTGCTTTTTTTCATAAGTTCTTTTAACTCCGAATCGTCATGTGGTGCATCAGCAATCCGTTCATAATCAACTGTTGAGGGTATCGTAATTTCATCGATTCGCGACAGCGTGTCGGCCACTACGTTTTCCACCCCAGCGACGTGTTTAATGTCGATGGTAAACTGCTCGATATAGTCCAACTGGTAAAATTGCCTAGGGGAGGCTTTGGCCGGATTTTGCCTGAAAATTGATTGCCAGTCCCAAACATTTCAATTACTGCCTGCAGTGGTTGAACGCCTCTACGGCCTCCTGTGGCCAATTAATTTTTCGTTTGTCATTTTTCTTACTACCTCTAAGATAGTTGTCCAGTACAGCCTGATTACCCGCGGCGTGTGGTATTGACCGTCTATAAAAATTCAGCATGCCCAAAAATCGCCTAAGCTGCTTGATCGTCTCAGACTGGGCATACTTGGTTATGGCGTCGACTCTTTCAACAGTCGGTTTAACACCCTGTGAATTCAAAGTGTGACCAAGAAAATTTATTTTGCTCTCAGCAAACACATACTTGTCGCAGTTAATCACTAGACCTGCGTCTTTTAATCGTTGAAATATAATTCTCAAGTGGTCGTGATGTTCTTGAACTGTACGCGAAGCAATCAACAAATCATCGATGTATAGACAAAACAAAAACCTAATCCTCTGAGAATAGAATGCATATAGCGGTGGAAGGACTGGGCGGTGTTTCGCAACCCGAAAGTCATTTTCGTAAACTCATAGAATCCGAAAGGCGGCGTAATCGCCGTTTTTTTTAATGTCGCTTGTCTCAATAGGGATTTGATGGTACGCTCGTACCAAGTCTATCGTCCAAAATATCGTACATCCATCCAATTGAAATAAAAAATCCTGTAAATGAGGAATTGGAAATTGGTCAGCCTGAGTTAAATTATTAAGAGCTCGGTAGTCACCGCATGGTCTCCACTCTCCATTTTTTTTTTTCAAGACGAGGTGAAGAGGACTCGACCCCAGACTGTTAGAGGGTCTGCATATGTCTTGCGATTGCATTAGCTCAAATTCCCTTTTTGCAATGCCAAGTTTTTCCGGGGAAAGACGTCTCGACTTCGCAGAGACAGGTGGACCACGAGTTTCTATAGAATGGGTGACCGAATGTTTAACTTGGTTTGAAATTTTCGAACTAATGTGTGTAACTTCCTTGAACTCGACAAGAAGAGCGGTAATTTCTGGAGTTACTGCATTCTGATTTATAGAGGTCAAAGTGTTCACAGGGATTCTAGAAATTTCACATAACGGGGAAACTGTTGAGAAGGAATCCCACAGACACTTGCGTTTTATGTCGACTAATAGACCGTATTGGCTAAGAAAGTCTGCTCCAAGTATGAGCACTGTGAGATCAGCAACAATAAAAGTCTGGGAAAATGTTCGTCTGAGCCTTAAATACAATTGAATGGTTTTCTTCCCGTATGTCCTCACTTTCGTACCATTTGCTTCATATAGAGAAAAATCTGATCTTCCTCGAGACTTATCCTTTTGTGATGACGGAAGTACCGAAATTTCTGCTCCGGTGTCAATAGGTTATCTGTTACGTGAGGACTTATCATAAATTGTTAGGTGACACTGGGTTTGGTTGTCATCACACGTTGCCAACTGTGATGACTTAACTATTTTTTGGATCGTTAGATTATTTTTTTTCGATTGTGTGCCCTACGACCATAAAACAAGTCCCTCGACATGCCGAAATTAAAACTGCCGCAGTTATCATTGAAAGCATTGAAAACATTAATTAGCGGTTCCGCAACATTAAAATTGTTCAAACTAAGCGGAATACGTAACAAGTCCGACCGCGATCTAAGTGCTCACTGAGGGGTGTAAATACAAAACATCTCAAGGAGTTCAGGTCAATCGATTTTAGAATATAATACATCACGAGCGAACACGGTACAAGCGATATTACGACTAATTGCTAAAGTTTGTAACTTTATCAACAATAAACGGTTAACGTATAGTTCACGAGCAAAACCATGATCCGAGTTAGGCAAACGTCGGCAGTGCATAAATCAGAAACTGTTTTTGGATACTATCAACTCTATCAGAATGAGTCTGATAGGACGGATTCCACATCACTAAAGCATATTCTAGAACTGATCTAACATAAGTCACGTAAAGTAACATAAACAGGTCACAAAATTCCCTCTCATTACGCTTGATAAAACTTAATAAAGAGCATCTTTTACCAACTATATAATCTATATGCTTATTGAAAGACAGGTTAGACGAGAAAACAACTCCTCGAGAAGGCAGCCGCGACCTGCACAACGTCATAACTTTACATTTATTCGTATTCAAGGGCAATTTATTCCTTACGGACCATTCACAAAGCATCAAGTTCCTCTTGCATACGTGCAGAATCAACTATAGAATTAATATTCGCATAGATTTTTAGGTCGTCGGCCTACATAAGACATTTACAAAACTTGAAACACTGGACAAGATCATTAATTAATATCGTAAATAGAAATGGTCCAAGGTGGCTATCCTGTGGACCACCGGAAGGTATCTGGAAAAAAAAATATCTAGCTGCTGAGATCCTTACGCATTGCCGCCGCCCAGCTAGAGAGGACATCGTCCATTTAATTGGAATAAAATCGGATCCAAAGTTATACAATTTTTGAATCAGAAGTTTGTGATTTAACCTATCGAAAGCTTTCGAAAAGTCTGTATAAATAACAACGATTTGTCCACGTGATCCAACAATGTTGAATGCATCATTCGAAAAAACCATAAGGTTAGTAATCGTAGATCTACCCTGTATTAGGCGGGTAGAAGAAACGAAGTAAGTAATTATCGGGGGATTTCCATTCTTTCCGTTATACCCAAACTATTTGAATCTATGGTTCACAAGGTCTTGGTTTTCCATACCAAATCATTAATTTCTTCTGCTCAGCACGGGTTTTATCCAGGCAGATCCACAGTGACTAATCTAGTTTCTTTTTGTGGCAAATTATTTAGCAGTTTAAACTCCAGGCAGCAACTGGATGTTATTTATACTGATTTTGCGAAAGCTTTCGATAAGATTGACCACTCGCTGCTGATCTCTAAATTAAAGAACTTAAATTGTCAGTGCATCCCAATTGAATGGTTGCAGTCTTACCTTTCCGACCGTTGGCAATCCGTTAGGATTTTGGATTCTAGTTCACAGCTATTTCGCATGACATCTGGCGTACCTCAAGGAAGTCATATTGGTCCTTTATTATTTATATTATTTATCGACGATATTGTTGACTGCTTCGAGTTTGCCAGCTGCCTCCTGTTTGCCGATGATATGAAAATTATCGCCCGGGTCAAAAGCGTGTCCGATTGCGTAAAGCTGCAAGATGATTTGGACAAATTTTGCAGTTGGTCTATTCGCAATAGATTGGGACTCAACGTGAGTAAGTGTAAGAGTATTTCATTTTATCGTACCCGGTGACCTCTGTCCCATCGTTATCGTCTGTATGGTGTGGATGTAGTCAGAGTGGAGTATCTGATCTGGGTATAATTTTTTAGCCCTTAAAAAAATTAGCAAATACGTTACAAATTTCAGATGAACCCGCAACGGAGTCATTATTATACGTCATAACCCTTGGGTAACCATATGATTTTCTCGGAACAAATACATCAAACCCATTAAGTAACGGCAAAATATTATTTTGAATAAATTCCATAAATCCATGATATATATCTGCAGTGCTACCAAAAGGTATGTACGTAAACCGCCACAACACATATCCAAAACAAGCCACATTTGACCTTGGCGACAAGTGACTCTCCAGAGATACAAATTAAGTAGAGTTGATTAAACTTCATATTATTCTGTAACGCAATAATAAGTGTATTGCTTTGGTAAATTTACAAAAAAATACAACAACAATTGCATTAAATAAATCCAAAAAAGATTCAGCTAAATCCAATTATTTTTTGAATTTACTTAAATCAAATCCGATTTTTAGTTTCAATACCTACCACTAGAATTTGATTCATATGAAACACACCAAACAAAAATTAAATTCAAAAATAAATCTTTGCGGGCTGCTTTCTGAAATTTTAAATCCAAACCTAAATCTAATCCTTTTTTACCAAAGCAATACACTTAATAATGCCACCCCCAACGTTCCGTCCGTTGGTGCGCATTCCATTGTTGTTGAGGTAATAAATATCTAAGTTATCCTTATTGAATTTATTGTTGTTCTGATTTATTATCAGTGTGTTGTTGAACTGGTCGATTGGTACATTAATGGCGGCAGAAGCATACGGCGGGACGTAGCTGGAGGTAATTACTCTGTTATTATGATAATACGTATGTAAGCTATTGTTGATTTTTTTGGTTGTATCAAACGTTGATGATGAATGTGAATTTTACGACTGGGTTAGACTGTGGGTAGAATCACCGGAGTTAAGTTTTATGAACGGCTATAGTGAACTCCCTCACCAAAATACCTGCTGGCCACAGACTGGGTTGAAGTAGCCGATGAAACATGTAGGATCCACACCAATTTTGAAGGAAACGTAATTGAGCCTATGTAGTGACATCTTTATTAGCAGAAACAAGAATTCGACAATCTTATTCTTTCGTATGGGCAAGTTAATTCAAATTAAATATTTTTTTGACCAATTACATCAGATTCCCCAAATTTAAAAATTCCAAAAAATTCAATAAAGCACCGGAATTTAAAACTGTAAATTTCGTGATAATCGATCTTAATATGTGGGACAAACTGCCAGATCATTTGGACAACGATTTAAGGAACACGGAAGATGTACGGATCTAAATTAAAACCGAACCAAATTTTCACAACGTAACTATCATAATATTATGACTCACCAACGACCAACATTTATATTATACGGTTTAATTATAATGTCAAGCCATACAACTAAAAAAAAATTCTATTTGAAATTCCAGCAACGGAAACCCTGACTATAATATTTTTTTATGTATTAAAAGCCGAGAAATGGTCGGTAAGTTTCAAAACATAAAGAAACAATCAACTAAGAAGATGTTATAATTTATATCGAAATCAATGTTAAATCGAACAATCAGGAAGTTATAATTTTAGTAATAAAAATAAAATAAAAAATATTTGAATTTTTAATTAATTTAAATTAATTTCAAACGAAGAGTTTCACAATTCACAATAAAATCGTCAAGCAACATTATAAATACGCATGCTCGTAAACCAGGATGGTCACTTTGTATTTGTATACACCATATATGAGGATGCCATCAGACTGTAGTACCCCTCTTTCTAAAGCTGTCTTTACTGATTACAAATGAAGTTAATATTGCGAAATTTATCATTATTAAAATGGCCATTTTCAGAACGTTGAGCATTGCTAAGCAAATAACTCTATTACTCCTTCAAGCAAAGGACCGTTATAGACTATTGATACCAAACGACTTTAGCCCTACGACAAAATAAGTTAGCTGATTTCCAAGCTTGATTTGGATTGGCTGGCAATAAACCGGCATACACAAAATTAATATTTAAGATACAAATAATTAATAAAACGGCACAAATTAATGAGCAACAAACAAAAATTTTTTGGCATCATAAAATTAATTTTTTGAAACAAAATATAATAATTTGGCAACATTTATAAATTTATTTTGGCACAATTGGAAGGGAATACAAAAATTGCTTCTTGGGCATCGAAATAAACATTTTGAGCGACAAAAATATTAAATTGGCAACAAATTTATAAAAAAATAAATTAAAAATTAAAAAATTGAAATTAGTTTTAAAATAATCTGGAAAATGGAAATTTATTTTTTAAATTATTTTGTCAACCTTGCAGATCAAATATTAAAAAATATGTTTCGATTTTTTTTTTATTACTAAAATCATTTTTTTCTGTTCCAAAATATTATTTTTGATGCTACTGTTTGTCACTAAAAAATGTTTCTCTATGCCCGTTTAAATTCTCCCATTTGGATTTGAGAAAATTGCTCTATGATATTGCGTGTAACATGAGGGCAATTTTAAATTATCGTATCGATTAGCTGGACAGGTATCATGAGATATCACTCCATCATTATGTATTAAACTAGTTATTCATCAAATTCAAATATTGATATTGAATTTTTTTTTAAATAAACTTACATTCATTAATATCAGTGTGCAACCTGTTATCGCGTAATAAATCACTCCAGGCGCCTTGTGTGGTTGTTCTTTGCATTTTCTCCAAAAGTGTTAGTAGATCTACAAGAAAAATATGTTTGATAACTATTGGACCTAATGAATTAAAAATTATCATCAAATGGGGAAGGATCCTCTTCCCAAATTTCGCGTCGATTCGTTTACGAGTAACAGTTTCTCGCCATGAATCTTCCTTCGGATCTTAAATCAGACCCAATGTTTTAATTTTTGTCAACAGCCCACCCGATTCAAAAGGCTAAATTTGGAAAAAAAAAAGCGGTGACTAAAATTGGTCTGACGTAGGTTCATTTTAACTGCTCGAGGCAGCACATCTATCTCCTTTATGAGTACGTGATGGTACGTTTATGACTAGATTCATCTCGTGCAGTTTCAATCCTTCATCGGACGATTATCACAAGAGGGGCCAGTGGGACTTCCAGTCATCCAGGGGCATGTTAGGTTAGGTTGGAGTGGCTGATTTGTCACAGTTAGACGGGTTGCTGTCCATTGTGATATCACAGGATTTATCCCCTTTACCCTTACTGGAATTATCGCACTTTACTGTTCTCGAGATCCAACAGGTTGTCAATCTTGAACTTACATACGAATTTATGCCTTCCGCATGCTAATACCGGAAATGAGCAGAAGCCATTTGCCTCCTCTTTCATGTTATCCCAAAAAGGCAGTACCCAGTGAGTTTCCTACGAATGTTTCTAGTTCACGTCTGTGTAGTGAAATTAATTTCCTGGAGCGCTTCAAGTCCCATTTTGGCCAGACTAGCCTTACGACGCTGGAAGTGGGATGCTACTCCACCTGTATTAAAAATTATTATTAGTTGCTTTCAACTCGACAAACCGTAATCACCCGTTAGCAAACCGCTAGTAGAATTGTTTTTGTCTTTGCTATGATTGATTGGTCAGCTCACAAGTGGATTTTATGAGTAAAACATAACCTCAAAATCGTAATTGTGTGCTATTACCCTAAAGATGTTGTTTTTTTATATAAAATCAATAAAAAAATAATTAATAAATAACGCGCTAAACAAAATCAATTAAAATTCCTAATTTTAATATAAATATTAAGCGGTTCTACATTTAAAGCAAAGATACCATGAACTATTTAAGCAGTCGAATGAACCGATTAGGCAAATTGTTGCTGATATTTGTCTCAAAGAGGAGGCGTCACGAAAATTCTTTAAACCGTATAAAGTTCCTTGGTCAATGAAAGAATCAGAACCACGTTTCCTTGCTGCTCATTATCCGAAACGTGAGGTTGAAATCTGTGCAAATAAATTTAAAAAGCTTCATAAATCAATGGAGGCTTTTATGCAGGCGTGTGATAGTATGGATGCTGACAAGCTAGAAGAGTTATCAACTAGAGTTGAACATATCTCAGGACGTCTTAGTAGAACTATGAAGACTAAGACGGATCCAGTTGTTTTATCTGCTCAACAGCTACTAGAGAGCTGTGACAAACTAATAGGATGTTTTAATGTTTTACGCGAGGAACGCAGCTCGATACCAGAGGTAGAGAGGTCGCTGAAGGAGTTGGTCATAGTTGTTCCTAATAGCGGCGAAGAAGATGAGCATCTGGGGTTCTCAAACTATGCATGAACCCGTTTCCGCTAACTGAACAGAGCATAATAATCCCTTACTTCAGTTAAGAGTTACATCATTCAAGAACAATAATCTAAATAAACAAGAAATAGATGTTATCGTCAATGCTCTTATGACAAAGCTCAATTAATAAACACCTTTAATAAACACTAATAAACCGAGTAGGGATTTGCTGACAGAAAACATTCATTTTAGACCAGGGATGATTATGTCTCCAACACATTTTCAAACTTCTTCAGAATATAACGCTGCAATATCTACCTCCACCAAATTTTAACACGGTGCCCAAGCGAACTGATGGTTTAGATTTAACATCTGTTCTGTACCAGTTCAGCAGAGATTTTCTGAGGCTGAAATTTACCCCGAATGAAACAGCGACCTAGAAATACACAGATGAGCAATCTCGTTCAGCGGTGAGTGTGAGGAAATCCCCGTAGAAAGATTCATCTACCGAGTCGAGAGTATGGCTAATTCCAATGGTATAATGACTGAATTTCGCGTTAAAAACTTAAACGTGTTATTGAATGGACGGCCCACACTGATTATAAGCCTTTGGAATCCCTTTTGGGAAATTATAAAGCTGTCTCGTCTATTGCTTCGGTGAGATCCCACTGGTGGCTCGTATTCTTATCTTCCGTATCGGAGTATAATTTTGTAATAAAGTATCGCACAGCATCCAAACAAAAAAAATACCGATGCATTAAGCAGACACCCTGAAGATGTTAGCATGGACGTAGGAATCGAAGTGGAGGATCCTATTCTTCAACAAGTAATAAAGTGTTTAGAAACAGGTTGGCCAAAAGAAATACGAACCGTTTTCCAATAAAGGTCGTACTATAATAATTGGAAAAACCTCTAGAAAATAATGGTTGAATGTTTTTCTAAAACAGAATAGTAGTTCTTACAGGTATGCGGAGTAAATTGTAACAAATTCTTCATGAAGAACATATTGGAATAGTTCACATAAAACTATTGGCCTGACAATTTATTTGATATAATGGTATTAATCAAGACATAGAATTGTAGATGTAAATAATTGTGTAATACGTAGACAAATCCGTGAAGAAATTAAGGAAAGCCCACACTTTAGTTGGCCTGCCACAACGTTTCCATTTGAACGAAATCATATTGATTTATTTCATTTCAAATGGTTTGAGTTTTTGATATCGGTAGACGATTTTTCAAAGTGGATTGATATTTATTTACTGTATATAGAGAAGTTAAAATTTCAGTTTTCAATTTTTGGTCTGCCTAAATCAATAGTATCTGATAACGGCCCTCAATTTTCAATTTCCAGTTTACTTGGTATTTTTCGGTAATTTTTTTTTGGGATTTTTCCGTCCGGGAATATGATGGTATCCCAAAAAAAATATATATAATAATAATAGAAGTCTGAACCTTAAGTGAAGAGGAGTTGATATGTATACCAAATGTTATACAACCCTGCTTTATTAAAGTTTATTGAATAATTTCTATGCAGTACAAGATGTATTAGTATTTAGTTAATGTTATAAAGTACTGGTTCAAAATATTAATGATATACCTATACCGTAATGAAAAGATAAAAAATATACATTTGTTTTTGGGAGCTGGATTCGATCACTTGAAATTGTTATATTTTATTAAAGCCTCTATACTAGCCGGTTGCTGCATAAAGAATAGTTGGCTTCCTTATTTAGAAAACAAAAAAATACAGAAACTAAAAATCACGAGCAAAAAATTAAGAAACTAAAAAAATCAGAAAAACCAAAATCCAGAAAACTAAAATCAAGACACACCTTTCAGATACAGATCAAAAGAATGATGTCGCTTCTACTGATAGTTATATACCAAAATTGTTTCAAGTAATGATAAATGTTTAAAAATTCCTATAAAATTGAATTTTTTTCGATTAGACAACCAAGAAAAATCCAAAAAGAAAACATCCAGAAAAAAAATCCCAAAAAATCAAGTTTTAGCGACACCGTCATATTCCCGAAAGAAAAATCCCAAAAAAATAAAAAGTAAATTGCTCAATAAACTTTTTGTAGCTATAATATGAAAACAAAAAAATTATACCTACATAAATTCTTGTCATCCATGCGTAAAAAGGACCAATGCTAAGCGGATTTGGGGAGTTTTTTATTTTAGTATGTGAATAATTATTATAAAACATAATTTTTCAAAAATGCTCCAGTCTATGAATGTTAGAATTTGAAAAAATTATCATAGTGAGAGTGTAGGGGCCTCAGCCCCACCCTCCAAGGTATAAAATGAATTAAAATAATCTTTCAAAAATTTGTTATATTTAAAAACTTGATTTTTCGGGATTTTTATTCTTTTGACACCAATCCCAAATATTTCTCTTAACGGTGTATTCAAACCGTTGCATCAATAAAATTCGCCTTACATCTATCTTATGGGAATTGAGAAACCAGCCTAATGAGAACTTAAAAGAGAATAAATTCTGCAGGGACCGAATGTTAAGAGCTTTCCTAAAAAAAATTGTCTATTGGAAAATTTGCTAACGCAATAAAAATTTAGTCTTAATCGTCGTTGATAATTAAAATAGCAGTTGCATAGTATAGCGGTTTTTTAGGGGAATGTAACAATAATTACTTCCCATTTCATATACAAAATACGTCACAACTCTCTTCAAAAAACAATGTTTTATAAAATTTCGAAACCACATTTAATATGTCGAGATTTTGTTCGAGATTATGTCTTTCGATTTTTATTCATTTTCTGGATGTTGGGCTATTTGAGATTATTTCTTTCGAAATTTTTAAAAACGATTTTCGAGATTTTGTCGGATTCAAATTTTATGCTATCTAGAAAACGAGGTGGTCCCTAAATCAATAAATAATGAAGAAGTTATTATTATTAAAATTTGCATGATGGAAATTGTCAAAATTAACAAGGACATCATTAGTAAAACGTCCTGCCATAAAAACCAAACTGATTGGAATTAAGGAATTTAAATTTCTCCCAATGCGCCAACCATGGATTCAACATTCGCTTTTTTACTGTTAAATCGGAAATCTTGGAAATTTTCGATAAAAGGCTGATTGTCGTTAGTTTTTTATTGCTTAACCCATCCTCACTAACAAAATGTTTATTTTTAAGCTGTAATAAGGATATAAATAAAAGCTTTCATGGAAAAGTACAACATGATTGTTATTGTTGAAATTAGTTAATCGGAAGTTATTTGTGGATAAAGTGTTTAAAATAAATTGATTAAACTCGTCACAAGTAATTTTTTCATCGGTAATACTATGTAATAAGAACTTAGAATTTGTTTGATATTATTTCAGTTGAACGCTTAGTGTAGGATTAAATCTACTTAATATTCACTTAGCTTTAGAGATTATTCTAAAACATAGTAATTAATTTTAGTTTGACTAATCAAGATTTAAACCTTTTTGATTATTTCTCAAAATATTTATTTCAGTTTAATCTTATCGAGTCGAACTGAAATTTACATAAACGATTTCCCATAATTCTTTGTATAAAAGCATCTTGTGTTTGATGTTGAGTTACTATCAGGAAACTTCATACACCGGTTAAACATTATTTTAAGACAAAGCCAATTATGTTAACATGAACCGTTGTTGCATGTAGTTCTAGTGGGATAATTAATTTAAAATTCCAGCCCAAAATCATTAATTTTAATCAAATTACCTAACACAACTAAATTTCTATCAACAATTGAATTGAACAAAACATTCAATTCAACAGAGAACACCAACCTACGTAATACTACTACGTGCTACGTACTGAATAAATATTCTGTATTTATCAACTTCTACTAGAACACAGTTAAGTTGACACATTTTTCTATTAAATTGTGAATTTTTATTTATGTTCATCGAAACAGGGTTAAATAAAATATTGGTGCAGTATTCCGTTCGAGATTTAATTAAATAAAATTTTTAAAGAATTTGAAAGGTTTCAAAAAATAAATCATCCAGTAATATTTTACGAAGCTTTAACATCGAACTATTAAAATTGTGAAGAAATATGTTTTCAATTATACAGTGGAGATGTTTAACAAAAATAACAAATACCTACCTACAAGACTGACGAACAAACCTTTCCAATATAAGAATCAGCAAACAAAGTCTTAAACGATAACGACTTGAAATATCCATATAGGTATTCAATTCAATTCAATTTTTGACTTTTTTTTTCTTGTTTAATGGTGATTTCAAACTCTGCATATAGTGTACAACAAACTTCAAAATTAATTATATAACACAACCATACATATACATAGGTAGGTAGATACAAACATACACACACACTCATTTTATGTTATAAGAGAATTATTTATCAGATTTTCTCATGAAAATGTGTCGACCATAAATATTGTTACACGAGAAACATTAAAGCTAATTAGTTTTAAGTGAGCGCACATTAAAATTTCGCACCAGTGATCAAAAGATATCAATGCGAGACGACGAACCTGAATTTTGATAGCAAAATCACAGAATTCATTTCTGTGCAAACTGAGTGGGTACCACCAATTCATACCTTTTCATATATTGTGTATTCCTTATTTTACTGTCATCTAATAACCATATAAATACACTTTACTGGACCGTTTTAATTCCAATAAATTTGCGTTCTTTTTAAGAATTTTTTTGTTTTCTTTCGTAAATAAGATTGACAATATTTTTATTAGTAATAAAATACGAAATTTAATAACACACATAATAAAATAGTGATAACTACTATACTATACCGAAAATAAACACTATAATTTTGTGTTTTTTTGTACAAATTTATATACTTTAGTTGAATGACCTTGACAGAGTTGTTATTTTTTTATCTACATTATCATAATTTTAATTTGATTATTGGGGCGAATAAACTTTCATAATTATATTTATTTATATGTATGTATGTAGGTATATAATACATATGTGTAAATTTATTTTGTACATACACACTATTGCATACATACAATATTTTTATCGTGGCTTATTTGTTGTTTTTGTTGTAGAGCAAAGAAAATCTGTTTTATTCTTATTATTTTAACGTTTTCAGATACATTTTCTTCTTAGGGCACATTTATATTAATAAAAGCAAAAATTATCTTCTTAATCTCTTGATTTATGTGTTTTATTACTTATACGAAAATGATTGGTTTTAGGAAGAGGGTAGGATTTTTTTTTGTCTTTCGGGTTTTTCTAGTCACGGCTGTGTAATTTTTATCTTAATATAGCTAGCTACTAAATATTGTATAATTGAGATGATATAAAGAAATTAGGATTTAGAGATACTCGATGAGTCGATGATTCTTTATTTATTTTTCGGCTTACATAGAAAATTAGGAATATGCCAGTATTGGTGATAATCAAATAATTAGGCGAATTTCCTTTTATATATGATAATAAATACTAAATACCTTTTATTTATTTAGTTTTACGTAAATAAAGTTCAAACTAAATAAATGAAAACTGGTAATTTGTTAAACTTAATTAAAATAAAATAAAAACAATACATTTTTGTATAATAATTAAAATTCATGGAAACACATCCTAAGCTGTCCAAACTAGCTCCGTTTTGTTTGCGAATATTTATCTATTGAAGACACACCAACCACAGACAAATAAAATGGATGTTCACAGACAAATAAAATGGATTATGGGAACAAATAAAATGGATTCGTTTTTTACATTATGGCTTGTATAATCAATATTGCTGTGGTAAAATACATAAAACATATGGGAAATCACTTTTTTCCTAAGACAAATTTGTAAATGAAAATGTTACAAATTCTCTATGATGATTTCTGAAAGATTTTCATAAATGTTTGAATTTCAACATATATAAAGCTCGTTTAAGTAATAGGCTAGTTATATAGCCGAAACCGAAACGGAATGAAATGAAACGAACGAATTGATTGTATGAAAACCTACTAGACCAGTTATACAGAAGAAACGGAATGAAAACGAACGGACGAATTGATTCAATTCAATTTGCTTTCGTTTCGTCTTTGCGGTTATACACTATCGGTTTTAATTTATTTTGCTATCCTTAGTAGCACTTATGTCAAATTGTCAAAACAAACTAAATAAAATACAAAATGGATTCAGACTTCGAGGTAGAATGCATCGATGCAGGTTTTTGAACAAAAAAAAATTGATTGAGTCGCACAAATCAGTGTATATAACTGAATTATTATTAAATATTAATTATTTTTGCAGAAAAAGTGTGTCTTTGGCCCCGTGTTTGTTCTGTGTAGTCGTGTTTTATGTTTAGAAAGTTCGATTTTGTCTCTGAATTGATTTATTTAGCTTTACACGCCGATACATGTATTCTTTATTAGCAATAATATATTAATTAATAAAAAAACATCCATTTTTCGATGTGCGCGCGAATAAATTTTTGAAATAAAACCATTTTCAAAACGCCAAAAAACGTTTTCGTCAATTCGTCTATATAACCATGTCTCTTTACGTCTTTCGTTTTAGTCCGTTTCGTTTCGTTTCGTTTCCGTCTATATAACCAGCCCATAAATCGTTTTCATTTTCTTGTAATAATTCATTTGTTTTAACCAAAATTTAAAATATAGTTCATAACAACAGCATTCTGGTCAAATTAAAAAGAAAAGCTTACTACAAATCGTGTGCATTAAGTCAATATACATTACATAGATGGCAGTGATGGCAGTAAACATTTTTTAAAATCGTACCAAAAATTGCCACATAGGCGGGTATTATATTTTTTTTTTACAAAGGAAATACCACAAATCAATATATACAGATCATTCATATTGAACAAAAAAATGAAACCTGATGGGGTGCTGCAACAGAACAGAAACAAACCTTTCACAAATATAAATATTTTAGAAACAAACCAATTTAAAATCAGAAATACGCGCCTACTTGGATAAATAGCATTATTACATTGTTGAATGTATGTACATTTGTACTATTTTTTAGCCAAAATTGAATTGCTTCGCTTTATCTGCTAACTAAGTTTTATAATTTTTTTAAATTACACTTGCTGAGAGATAAAGAACAAACTGTACGTATACATTCAACAATGTATTAATGCTATTTATCCAAGTAGGCGCGTATTTCTGATTTTAAATTGGTTTGTTTCTAAAATATTTATATTTTTGAAAGGTTTGTTTCTGTTCTGTTGCAGCACCCCATCAGGTTTCATTTTTTTGTTCAATATGAATGATCTGTATATATTGATTTGTGGAAATACTGTTATATTTAGCTTTTTGAAGCTAAATATAACAGTATTTCCTTTGTAAAAAAAATATAATTATATTTATATAACTATATAAATGTGATAATGTAATATCCGCCATAGGGAAATTTCAAGTTTAAAAATTGTAGGAAATGCAAAACAAATTCACGAAATATTAAGAACGTGGCATAATTTTGTGATTAAATAATTTTTTTCGTATTTTTCTGTACAAATCACATCTAACGTACACTAGTAAAACTAAAAATAAATTTAGCAAGTATTATTTTTATTCGTCAGAGCCAACTTTGATGTATTTTTCAAAATGAAAGTTCGAAAAAAATATTTTAGAAATAAATGAATTTTAATATTTCTGCTTTTAATATTTACTTAATACCAATGTAGCCTTGTTGTATATTGTTGTTAAAGATATGTAGAAAATTTTTATTTAACCGTTTTATAATATTTTTGCTTTTTTCATTGAAAAACTTGAAGCTAAAAAACATCATTTTTACTTTGGATTCCTATGGAAATCAGTGAAAAGTTATACCACTAAAAAGCTTCTAAAAAATACGTCATGATGATTATGACTCTATACTCTAGAACAGACATGCTCACGTAGAAGCTCTGGAGCGGCTAGACGCTCTTGAAAAAATAATAAGTAATAATTGTAAACAATAGAAGAGCGGATTCCCGCTCTTTATTATTAATACGAATATTAAAAAGCAATAAATTCCATTTCATTGTTCCGTTATAAATTCAATTTTTGATTTACTTTTTATTGTTAGCTACAATGCAATTTTGCGTATATCATTTTGAATTTATTTTTGTTTCGTTTGCCGTTCGGTAACAACCTATGTATAAGACGTAATTTGATATAAAACTCAATTTGAAGAAGTACATAATTTTTAAGTTGTACGTTTTGGGAACAGAACGTAGTAATTTAATTTCTGGCTATAAATTACTACTTCCGATTAATGCAAGTCAGCCTGCTCCTTCAATATCTATGTAATGGTGCTTTTATAAAGGATATTTTTCTAAAAATACTAAATTGTTTGGGAGAACCTGCAAACAACATGTACATTCAGATTAACAGTATTCCTTTGACATGAGCCTCTTTAACGAAACGAATCCAGGACATAAGCCGGCAGTGTCATCAGCACTATCTTACATCAGCTTATTGATTTCGATAAGTTGGTTAGAGATTTTCAAAATTAATTGTTATTCATTTTATAATTCAAACATTTAACAGTGTATTAATTTTTACAATAAATTTTTTATTGAACTATAAAAAATATAACTGCATTTTTAAATAATTTTTAAAAAATGTATGTCCGCTCTTCGGTGTAATTCACATGACCATGTCTGCTCTAGAAGGCTCTGGTTTTACTATGGAAATTTTGGATTTTCCTCGTTTCTAATTCCCTTATAAAATCTTCGTTCTTTACATTATGGTTGTATATTCAAGATTGCTTTGACTAAACACATATGTAGGTTTTTAATCATTTTAAAAACAGTTGTAAAAAAAAGGTCGTACAATAATACAAATTATAAAAAAATAAAAACACAATATAAATAAAAGTTATGACACATTAAATAGAATAACATTTAATATAATTAAGATTAAGTGTGTAACAAAATTGCCTTAATCGAATGAACCATTAATGTATTCAATTGATAATTTTTTGAATTTATTTAGAAAAATTATTTCCTTAATTGATTTGGGAATTTTGTTCCAAAATGAAATGCAACGAACTAGCACCGAGTTATTATATAAGTATATTCGAGGAATTACGCAGTATGACAATGTGACAATGTGAAAATTAGATGGTGCATCAAGGACTGATTATGTCCAAGAATAGATTTGGCGAAACCTGAGACATGATCATAACGATTAAGATTGTCAACATATCTGATAGCAATATTAAATGAAACTTGCCAAGTATGCTTAGTCGCGGCATCACAGTTTGAATAAATTATTCGCAATAATTTATATGGAGAAGAATTAGAGATTTAACTAAATACCTAGATTCTCAATTCAGTAGAGCGCTTATGGAGTTTTAAACTGTACAGAATTTAATTAATTTTTTCGCATACTTCAAATTATTTCAGGATAAATTTTCATTAATTGTTAATCCTAAATTATTAACGCTCGCTGAAGAGGGTATTGGGTTATGATCAATGTAAATCGTAGGTCGGGTTTGATGTGGTGTATTTTGATAAAATTAATGCTTTACATTTAGATATGTGTAAGCAAATGCCTCTTTTGGCAGATCAATCGTGAATATTATCTAAATTTTCATTCAATTTTTCGAAAATTGACTCAATACGGTTAATATAAAACTAGTGATATAAATCACTAATATAAATCTGGTAGTCATCAGCATACAAAAGAAATTTACAAAATTGTATATTATTCACCTGAGCAAGGATTTTGTTCAAAAAACGCGACTTGAGAGTTGCGATTTTCGTTTACGTAGTAGATATATAACGGTAAATAATAATGTTGTTTGGTTTTATTTTAATATTACCGTACATCTAGAACGCCGATAAAAATTGCAACTCTCAAGTCTCGTTTTTTTTAACAAAATCCTCGATCAGGTCATTAAGATATAGACTAAACATCAGAGGTCCCAAAATACTACCCTGAAGAATACCAGAAATCACAACCCTAAAATCAGACAATGATCCATTAAAAATGATGGCATAAGTTTTAACGCAGTTGCTGAAAATTGGTACCGTAACATAAATTTTTGCATAACTAAAATATGGACAAGGCGGACAAAACCCTTACTGAAGTATAGAAGTACGAGAATAGCAAATCAGTTGTTTCTATATTCTATGATGCACAATAATAAAATTATTATGAATAACAAGTATCTGTATGTGGTATTTTACAATTATTTCTAAAACCTTGGATAATATAGGAGTAACCGATATTAGCTTAAGTCATTACCGCTGTTGGCATTCTTTGTTCACCAGGGCAGTTTTCCCAACACTAAGAAAAATCGATTTAGCAATGCAGTCATTTATTATTATTTCTACTGGAGTTATTACCAATAGTAAACGAAGTTTAATGAAAGCATGGTTCAATTGATCGTTCCCATTGCATTAGAACAAATTTTATAAATTGCTTTACTAGAAGTATGTCCAAAGTAAGTCGATTTTTTTAACGGTGATACCTCCAAAAAAGATTGAAGTATACGGTAAAATGGCACATGAAGTTTCTAATAGTATTTAGACGTTCAAATTTCAACACTAATGCAAAAATAAAGATTATTCTGCCATTAGCAGTCAAAATGTAGTATAAAAAAATTAATGACTGAAACGATGGCTCCATCAATGAAACTTGTTACAGGTCTCGCATTCAACTAAATTTTCAGCCCTGTTTTGTTTTAAGCATTTGAAAAACCAGTTGAGCCGTATCGTATTTATCATTCGACTGATTTAAATTTTGAAGAACTTGAGAATTTTGATCAATTAATTTGTCAATTTTGCCAAGCATGTCGGTATAATGGTTTTTAGAAAAGGAATGATCATCCGTAATTGATTGGTGCGGAATTGATTGAGCTGCTCTGAGTCGTCAGTGGTACGATTAAGTACGTTATTATCTTCAGAGCTGATTACTAAGGATATGAAACCAGTGTTTTTTGCATTTTGTACATAACCAAACAACACGATTATTGGCAATGTCGTCCAATAGAATTTTGCTTATGCCAGCACATTTCCGATGGAAAAACATAGAGCATTTACCCACACATCGCATACCAGTTTTATATAGGTATGTTTGTTATATTTTGCTGACAAGTTGAATAGAGCTGCATATTGATTACCAAATATAAATTTCATAGAGATTAATAGGCAACAACAATTTTTGTAGATAGAATTTTTAGGTGATTTTGTAAAGAGAACTTAAAAGTTACTATAGGACATAAGCGCCACATTGAACTTCGTTAGGATATTAAAAGATTGAAATTTACCATAAAAATTTGTGATTTGAAGACGATTTACGTTTTTATCGGTTTTGGAAACAATAGATTTCAACCAAATTTGAAAAATATCAAAATAATATATTTTTTCGTATAATTAATGGAAAAGAGCGTTATTCTTGGTTGAAAACAGTAAAGAAAACTGTTATTTTTCTTTTTAGCAACACGTTTCTTCGTAGAAACACTTTAGAAATACTTTATGTACCTGGATACATACTTTGATCCAAACTGGATCTACCTTTTTCATTTCCTACGCGTAAGAAAAGTGATTTACCATGCTCGTTTAATTGACCCTGTTCAAGTTAGCCGAAAGTTTAGTTTTAATTTCGCTGGAAACTTAAACTTTATTTTTTTCCTTCGATAGCTATTGAAAAATCCAATTAAAACGATTCAACTTCAGATATACACTCTAGTAGAGGTCGATTTTTTCCAATTTTGTGAATTTCTGATTTTCCGATATTTTCGGCGATTAGGTTAAACAAAGTTTTCCATGTAAGACTATTTGCAAAATGTTTAATTGCAATCCATGTATCCTATTTACTTTCGTCTGATAACCACAATTTTTTTTATTTTCGGCTGGAATATTAATAACATATCTGCCTTATCGACTTTTCACTTTCGGCTGGCAATTTTTAGCTAACTTTAACAGTATTAAACATTAATTGATTCAATATGGTTATTATGTGTCTAACAAAATTATAGTTAATTCAGTTAAACAAAGTTTCATACACGTTAGCAAAGGGGTATCTACAAATTCGATTTTATAATATGAAAAATGGTTCTATTTGCTTCGGAAATATAAGAGAGGACCATGCCATCCGGATTTTTTATATAGTTTCGTTAAAATTGTGTGGAGATAGAACTTTGGAATAGAATAAAATGCTAAACAGTGTGGAAATTCAAATTTTACAATACTATAGCTCATTGTAAAGACCACAGTCGAAATAGTAGGGTTAGATCCTAGAAGTGTAACTCACTTTTTTTAAAAATGTTTCTTAGAACCTTTTCATTCTGGACTAGCGAAATCGTGCCCACAGCCCCACACCTAATTACAAAATAACGCAAATATCTGCAACATAAACGATTGAGAATTTTTTCCTAAGTTTCTATAAAATACAAATGTAAGTGTGTATCCTTTTAACCAAACGAAAATTGAACAAAAATATATTCTCCCGAAGATATAACCGCCAATACAATTTTATTTAAAACTAACAAAATTAATTGTAGTTATCTTGTATTGTAATAACCATTTAAAAATAAAAACTTTTTCCAGAGGTCCTGAATTACAATAACTATAACGGGAACCTAGTTTAGGTTACATACAATCACAAATATATCGTCTTCAAAAGATACAAAATAAATTTATGCGAGCTATTTTAAGGGCAGAAAGTAGAACCCATATAAAAGAAATGCTTGGAGTGTTGAGGTGGAAGTCCATAAATCAGAGGATTAACTTTAATGTTCTAAAACTGTTGTTTCGCCTTGAAAACGGAAACCTTCCAAGTTATTTAGATTCAATGCTTTGTACTAATAGAGAAGTTCACAGCTATAATACGAGAAATACTCATTTTCGATTACCGCTGTACAGTAAATCTTTTTCACAAAGGTCATTAGGGTATAATGGAGTTAAGCTGTATAATTTATTAAATAATTTCTATACTTTAGGTGAATTACGAGAATTGAAGTACGATAATTTTCTAAATTTATTGAATATATTCATCAAAGATAACATTACTATTTAAATTAAAACTTAAACAAATGTCACTTTTATTTTATTTATATAATTAAAACAAAAAAACAAAAATGTCATATATTGATAAATAAATAAATAAATAAAATAAAAAATAAAATAAAATAAAATATAAACCAAATCTAATGAAAAACCATACATATTTTCCCGAAGGCTAAAAAATAAGCAGTAAATATTTAAGATTTCTTGAAGTTTCTTAAACTATTGCGATGTAAGTCGCTTTTCCAAAATGTTCCTGCTATTTCTTAAAGGTGAGCATTCTGAAAAAAAAAAAAATGTTGAATTACTGTTGAGCTACTCTAAAAGAAAACCATACAGATTTTCCGAAATCTCGGAAAACCGATAGTTGTAGAAAATCAATTAATGATTTTCCAGGATTAACAAAATGCTAAATTATAAATAATTGCATTATCAGGATCATTCCTGTAAACTTCTCACTTATCTAGTGTATATCTTTGCAAAAACGTTATTTCGGTTTAAAAATATGGTAACATTGTTGCATTATATTCTTTTGGTTCGTGTTTCACAACATAGCAAAGTGCTTAGCTGAATTTAAATTTCTGTTAATCGAATCAAGCGACAATTTAATTTTGCGACCACTATGATTCCTTTTAAATTCTTTAAAATCGCAATTTTCTTCTTAACTAACTGACATAATTCAAAAGTAATCCAGGGATAACCCAAATTTTTCAATTTTACCTTAAGAAATTTTACAGATGTGAATTTACTTACTAATTCATTATACTTGACTATGATGGTCCAGAGTTAGGGTTTCATTGATAAAATTAATATTGGCCATCGACTGTCTTATAACTACCTTTATAGCATTTATCATTATTGCGTCTGGTACCGTTTGACAATGTGGGATCACTGGATGATCCATAACTTTTCAACAAAATGTTGCAGGTCTGACGGACTGTTCCATGTAGAAATTCCATAAATAAAATTAATATGGGCCATAGATGTGTGCTTAGCTCCTAAGCATTTAATATTGTTGCGACTGGTCGACTGCTGTGGCCAAGTGATATTAAACGATGATCTCTCATTTTTTCTACAATATGTCGTCGGTCTGTCCTAATTAACTTCTAAGCATTTATCAACATGGCACCATTTGATAAGGTGGGGTGAAAAGGTAATCTATAATTTTTTTTATGATAATGTCGTGGGTCTGACATAGTGTTTTATACCGTGATTTATAACGTGCAGAGATGAGTAAAACGCTAAAAAATCTGACTTTTCGACAATTTTGTCAAAAATATGTCAAAACCCTTAAGTTATGGTCAAAAACTATCTAAAAGTGTCAAAAACTTTCAAAAAGTGTCAAAAACTGTCGGAAAGTGTTAAAAGCTGTGCGACTGATATTGTAAAAAAAGGAAACAAAATATTCTTATTGTTTAGTGAGCAAATCAGTTAAATATACTGGCAAATTTCGAAAAGTATACAAACTGCTGAAATAATTCTGAACGTAAATGAAGCTAAAACTGTACATTTTTCAATTAATTTCGCTGTCATAAACTCGTGTCAAAAACTGTGTCGTAAATACGAGTTTTCGACACTACCCATCTCAGCTTTAAATATAACTTTTTCCCAAGGAAGTCGTGTGATTTTTTTTTTTTCAATTGTTTGGCTTAGGTATAATTTCATCAATTGATCAAACAGGTATGAAGAACCGCAATCGGAGCACAATTGCAAAATTTGCAATTTTTGGCTCAGAATTTGCTGATTTATAGTAAGGTGATTTTCAAAAATATCGACTTTTTTGTGGAAATAATCAAACAGTATAAATGCGCTATGGCTCGAAAATTACAAGTCCCAAAACGATAGGTATAGCTTTTACGGTAAGGTGATTTTCAAAAAATGGAATTTTCTACGAATTATGTGGAGTTCACAATATTGTAAGATGGAGACTTTTACAGTTTTTTTAAGCAAATGGCGCATACTTTTTATTGGCGAATATTCTAAAAATACAATAAATTCCATTCACAACGCATTAATAATTGCATTTACCCAGTAAACCATATTCTGATGTGCATTACTAATACAAATTACGAACATTTTAATGATTTAAATGAATATAGAATTTTGAAAGTGAACATTTGCGATTACACCTCCAGGCCAAATATAAGCTTTTAACATATTTCTCAGCACATAAAAATAGTTTTTATGACTTTTAGATTTTTATTGGTTTGTTTGATGTGGAACAAGTAAAGCAAAAAAATAAAAAATTAAAAAGGCTTCAATGATTTTATTTTTTTATTAACGATCTCAAGATAGTTAAAATCTGTGTTGTACAAGAATTTTGTTTAACTATCATTATTACTTTGTTAGTAGTATTTGTAATAAGCACGTCCATGAATTACTAAATAAAATAAAATTATTCTTGTACTATAAATAAGAATATTTGTGAAGACATTGTGACATGACGGAAGTTTTTTTTTGTGTAAAAAATATTTTAATTAACTAATTTAAATTAAAAAATTATATCAGAATGTGAATGCCTGAGGTTAGAAAACTTTTAGAATCTATTAAGATCGTTACAATTTAATTGCATTTTGTTATTATAGCATTGATAAATATGCAGATAGAATTTTTTTTTTTTATTATTAATTAATTGAGACAGTTATTTAATTATGTTAACAGGTTTCTTGTATTTTGTTACCAGTTAGGCGGAATTTGTTACCTTATAATTATTTAATTAGACTCATGGGATTTGTATTATATTAACATGCGTTCCGAGGAAGTGTAATTCAGCCAGAATTTCATTTTCTATACACTGAACTCGAATTTATCTTTTCTTATCTTGGATTGATCATTCAATATTAATGCTGACATCTAGATCGTCAAGCAAAAATCATAACATGTGAGGGAACCAATCTTTCTGGCAACTATCAAAGAGATTAATCATTCTTGCAATTTTGGTAAAAGAACAGCGTCACTCTTGCTACAATATAAAAAAAAATTATAAAAGCATAACACGTTTTGAAAATTTGGACGAATCGAACCAAGATCTATAATTATTTTTAAGAAAACGACTTGGGTCTGATGGGTATTCTATGAAGAAATTTCTTACGTAAATTAATTTCGGCCATCGAAATGATCGATCGATAGTACCCTCTGATAAAATGGCTTGAAACGATGGTCCGATATTGTGATCTTAAAGAAAGGCCAGATTTTCTATAAAATGTATAGAACATAATAGTGACGCCACATGGCTTCACTAAAGCAGTACAAGTACCTTGAAGTATATTGGCTATCCTTAACGAACATTGGGTGGAGTATGAAAATATATTTTCACGGTTTAGTGTGCGAAAATTAAAAAAAATCGACTTAGATTCATATTCACCTGGAGAAGAACAGTTCATCAATTGAATGGGTGAAATTTCTGAAATGTTGTAACAACTCATACCACAACGCAAAAATTAACCAGCACAAATTTTAACCTCAAATTGTAACCTGTATTTTCCGAAGCTAATTTAGCGTGGACATTATTTCGAGAACTGTTTAGAACCATTGTTCATGACAACAAATCGATTTGTAATGTGGAGAAGGTGCATTACTTGATAACGAATTTATCTGGTGTAGCAGAGACATTATTATGATAATACTTGGGAAACCTTGGTAAATCGATATGACAACAAAAGGGTAAGTGTTTATCACAATTTTAAATGCTTGACGTCAAAACAAAATTTACACATCGAGTCATGGACAGTCATTAAAAAATCGTTAGATATACAACTAATGAAACCTTAAGGTATTATGGAACCATACTAACTCAACATTGAGACGATTGGATCGTTTTATGGTCGCACAAAAACTAGATTGTGAAAGTTGAAAACAATGGGGAATGGCTAATGTATCAAATGATGAGCATCTAACTTGAGAAAATCTGCAATTGATTATTCAAGACCAGTTTAGAGTTCTAAAGCCATTTTCAAATCCGTCGTCGGTTGAAACGAGAACTTTTCACTCGACATCATTGAATTCCTGTACTGACGATTACAGCCGTGGTTTCCGCTATACCATATTTTAAATGCGCGAGAAGTTTGATCTACAAATGTTCTAAATGACGCCATTTAAAATTAGAACACTTTAAGTAAAAATTGCACACTTATAGAAGTAGGAAGTTTTTACTAAATTTGTTCTAACTTTTGATTTATAGTCAATGTATTAGTGAAAATTATAAATTAACTTACATAAATTCAGGCGTACTTACTTAGCAATATAATTTGATAAATTTAATAAAGTATTTGCTGTTTGAGCCAAAACAATTCCAATTTATGCACAAATGTTGTGTATATAAAAACAAGCGTTGAGGACAATGAGAAATTGAGACATTACTAAATGAAGTTGGCGTCCTGGAACGCACCTGGAATTATATTTATCTATATAGAAAATTTGAGTGTATTGAAAATAAACAAAATTTATAAATTCTGGAAAATGGGGATTTATAGTCGCTATAAATTCTGGAAAAGGGAGATTTTAATATTAAACGAAAATAAACAATAATTATAAATTCTGGAAAATGGGGATTTAAAGTCGATATAAATTCTGGAAAAGGGAGATTTTAATTTTAAAACTAAAATAAACAAAATTTATAAATTCTGGAAAATGGGGATTTAAAGTCGATATAAATTCTGGAAAGGGAGATTTTAATTTTAAAACGAAAAAAAAACAAAAATTATAAATTCTGGAAAATGGGGATTTATAGTCGCTATAAATTCTGGAAAGGGAGATTTTAATTTTAGAACGAAAATAAACAAAATTTATAAATTCTGGAAAATGGAGATTTAAAGTCACTATAAACCCTGGAAAAGGGAGATTTTAATTTTAGAACGAAAATAAACAATAATTATAAATTCTGGAAAATGGGGATTTAAAGTCGATATAAATTCTGGAAAAGGGAGATTTTAATTTTAGAACGAAAATAAACAAAATTTATAAATTCTGGAAAATGGAGATTTAAAGTCACTGTAAACCCTGGAAAAGGGAGATTTTAATTTTAGAACGAAAATAAACAATAATTATAAATTCTGGAAAATGGGGATTTAAAGTCGATATAAATTCTGGAAAAGGGAGATTTTAATTTTAGAACGAAAATAAACAAAATTTATAAATTCTGGAAAATGGAGATTTAAAGTCACTGTAAACCCTGGAAAAGGGAGATTTTAATTTTAAAACGAAAATAAACAATAATTATAAATTCTGGAAAATGGGGATTTAAAGTCGATATAAATTCTGGAAAAGGGAGATTTTAATTTTAGAACGAAAATAAACAAAATTTATAAATTCTGGAAAATGGAGATTTAAAGTCACTGTAAACCCTGGAAAAGGGAGATTTTAATTTTAGAACGAAAATAAACAATAATTATAAATTCTGGAAAATGGGGATTTAAAGTCGATATAAATTCTGGAAAGGGAGATTTTAATTTTAAAACGAAAATAAACAATAATTATAAATTCTGGAAAATGGGGATTTAAAGTCGATATAAATTCTGGAAAAGGGAGATTTTAATTTTAAAACGAAAAAAACAAAATTGATAAATTCTGGAAAATGAGGATTTAAAGTTGATATTAATTCTGGAAAGGGAGATTTTAATTTTAAAACGAAAAAAAACAAAAATTATAAATTCTGGAAAATGGAAAATGGGGATTTATAGTCGCTAAAATTCTGGAAAAGGGAGATTTTAATTTTAGAACGAAAATAAACAAAATTTATAAATTCTGGAAAATGGAGATTTAAAGTCACTATAAACCCTGGAAAAGGGAGATTTTAATTTTAGAACGAAAATAAACAATAATTATAAATTCTGGAAAATGGGGATTTAAAGTCGATATAAATTCTGGAAAGGGAGATTTTAATTTTAAAACGAAAAAAAACAATAATTATAAATTCTGGAAAATGGGGATTTATAGTCGCTATAAATTCTGGAAAAGGGAGATTTTAATTTTAAAACGAAAATAAACAATAATTATAAATTCTGGAAAATGGGGATTTAAAGTCACTATAAACTCTGGAAAAGGGAGATTTTAATTTTAAAACGAAAAAAACAAAAATTATAAATTCTGGAAAATGGAAAATGGGGATTTATAGTCGCTATAAATTCTGGAAAAGGGAGATTTTAATTTTAGAACGAAAATAAACAAAATTTATAAATTCTGGAAAATGGTGATTTAAAGTCACTATAAACCTTGGAAAAGGGAGATTTTAATTTTAGAACAAAAATAAACAATAATTATAAATTCTGGAAAATGGGGATTTAAAGTCGATATAAATTCTGGAAAGGGAGATTTTAATTTTAAAACGAAAAAAAAAAATAATTATAAATTCTGGAAAATGGGGATTTATAGTCGCTATAAATTCTGGAAAAGGGAGATTTTAATTTTAATACGAAAATAAACAATAATTATAAATTCTGGAAAATGGGGATTTAAAGTCGATATAAATTCTGGAAAGGGAGATTTTAATTTTAGAACGATAAAAAAGATTCTGGAAAATGGGGATTTATAGTCGGTATAAATTCTGGAAAGGGAGATTTTAATTTTAAAACGAAAAAAAACAATAATTATAAATTCTGGAAAATGGGGATTTATAGTCGCTATAAATTCTGGAAAAAAGAGATTTTAATTTTAAAACGAAAAAAACAAAAATTATAAATTCTGGAAAATGGGGATTTATAGTCGCTATAAATTCTGGAAAAAGGAGATTTTAATTTTAGAACGAAAATAAACAAAATTTATAAATTCTGGAAAATGGAGATTTAAAGTCACTATAAACCCTGGAAAAGGGAGATTTTAATTTTAGAACGAAAATAAACAATAATTATAAATTCTGGTAAATGGGGATTTAAAGTCGATATAAATTCTGGAAAGGGAGATTTTAATTTTAAAACGAAAAAAAACAATAATTATAAATTCTGGAAAATGGGGATTTATACTCGCTATAAATTCTGGAAAAGGGAGATTTTAATTTTAAAACGAAAATAAACAATAATTATAAATTCTGGAAAATGGGGATTTAAAGTCACTATAAACTCTGGAAAAGGGAGATTTTAATTTTAAAACGAAAAAAACAAAAATTATAAATTCTGGAAAATGGGGATTTATAGTCGCTATAAATTCTGGAAAAAGGAGATTTTAATTTTAGAACGAAAATAAACAATAATTATAAATTCTGGAAAATGGGGATTTAAAGTCGATATAAATTCTGGAAAGGGAGATTTTAATTTTAAAACGAAAAAAAACAAAAATTATAAATTCTGGAAAATGGAAAATGGGGATTTATAGTCGCTATAAATTCTGGAAAAGGGAGATTTTAATTTTAAAACGAAAATAAACAATAATTATAAATTCTGGAAAATGGGGATTTAAAGTCGATATAAATTCTGGAAAAGGGAGATTTTAATTTTAAAACGAAAAAAACAAAAATTATAAATTCTGGAAAATGGGGATTTAAAGTCACTATAAACTCTGGAACAGGGAGATTTTAATTTTAGAACGAAAAAAAACAAAAATTATAAATTCTGGAAAATGAGGATTTAAAGTTGATATTAATTCTGGAAAGGGAGATTTTAATTTTAAAACGAAAAAAAACAATAATTATAAATTCTGGAAAATGAGGATTTAAAGTTGATATTAATTCTGGAAAGGGAGATTTTAATTTTAAAACGAAAAAAAACAATAATTATAAATTCTGGAAAATGGGGATTTAAAGTCACTATAAACTCTGGAACAGGGAGATTTTAATTTTAGAACGAAAAAAAACAAAATTGATAAATTCTGGAAAATGAGGATTTAAAGTTGATATAAATTCTGGAAAGGGAGATTTTAATTTTAAAACGAAAATAAACAAAAATTATAAATTCTGGAAAATGGGGATTTAAAGTCGATATAAATTCTGGAAAGGGAGATTTTAATTTTAAAACGAAAAAAAACAATAATTATAAATTCTGGAAAATGGGGATTTATAGTCGCTATAAATTCTGGAAAAAAGAGATTTTAATTTTAAAACGAAAAAAACAAAAATTATAAATTCTGGAAAATGGGGATTTATAGTCGCTATAAATTCTGGAAAAAGGAGATTTTAATTTTAGAACGAAAATAAACAAAATTTATAAATTCTGGAAAATGGAGATTTAAAGTCACTATAAACCCTGGAAAAGGGAAATTTTAATTTTAGAACGAAAATAAACAATAATTATAAATTCTGGTAAATGGGGATTTAAAGTCGATATAAATTCTGGAAAGGGAGATTTTAATTTTAAAACGAAAAAAAACAATAATTATAAATTCTGGAAAATGGGGATTTATACTCGCTATAAATTCTGGAAAAGGGAGATTTTAATTTTAAAACGAAAATAAACAATAATTATAAATTCTGGAAAATGGGGATTTAAAGTCACTATAAACTCTGGAAAAGGGAGATTTTAATTTTAAAACGAAAAAAACAAAAATTATAAATTCTGGAAAATGGGGATTTATAGTCGCTATAAATTCTGGAAAAAGGAGATTTTAATTTTAGAACGAAAATAAACAATAATTATAAATTCTGGTAAATGGGGATTTAAAGTCGATATAAATTCTGGAAAGGGAGATTTTAATTTTAAAACGAAAAAAAACAATAATTATAAATTCTGGAAAATGGGGATTTATACTCGCTATAAATTCTGGAAAAGGGAGATTTTAATTTTAAAACGAAAATAAACAATAATTATAAATTCTGGAAAATGGGGATTTAAAGTCACTATAAACTCTGGAAAAGGGAGATTTTAATTTTAAAACGAAAAAAACAAAAATTATAAATTCTGGAAAATGGGGATTTATAGTCGCTATAAATTCTGGAAAAAGGAGATTTTAATTTTAGAACGAAAATAAACAATAATTATAAATTCTGGAAAATGGGGATTTAAAGTCGATATAAATTCTGGAAAGGGAGATTTTAATTTTAAAACGAAAAAAAACAAAAATTATAAATTCTGGAAAATGGAAAATGGGGATTTATAGTCGCTATAAATTCTGGAAAAGGGAGATTTTAATTTTAAAACGAAAATAAACAATAATTATAAATTCTGGAAAATGGGGATTTAAAGTCGATATAAATTCTGGAAAAGGGAGATTTTAATTTTAAAACGAAAAAAACAAAAATTATAAATTCTGGAAAATGGGGATTTAAAGTCACTATAAACTCTGGAACAGGGAGATTTTAATTTTAGAACGAAAAAAAACAAAAATTATAAATTCTGGAAAATGAGGATTTAAAGTTGATATTAATTCTGGAAAGGGAGATTTTAATTTTAAAACGAAAAAAAACAATAATTATAAATTCTGGAAAATGAGGATTTAAAGTTGATATTAATTCTGGAAAGGGAGATTTTAATTTTAAAACGAAAAAAAACAATAATTATAAATTCTGGAAAATGGGGATTTAAAGTCACTATAAACTCTGGAACAGGGAGATTTTAATTTTAGAACGAAAAAAAACAAAATTGATAAATTCTGGAAAATGAGGATTTAAAGTTGATATAAATTCTGGAAAGGGAGATTTTAATTTTAAAACGAAAATAAACAAAAATTATAAATTCTGGAAAATGGGGATTTAAAGTCGATATAAATTCTGGAAAGGGAGATTTTAATTTTAAAACGAAAAAAAACAATAATTATAAATTCTGGAAAATGGGGATTTATAGTCGCTATAAATTCTGGAAAAAAGAGATTTTAATTTTAGAACGAAAAAAACAAAAATTATAAATTCTGGAAAATGGGGATTTATAGTCGCTATAAATTCTGGAAAAAGGAGATTTTAATTTTAGAACGAAAATAAACAAAATTTATAAATTCTGGAAAATGGAGATTTAAAGTCACTATAAACCCTGGAAAAGGGAGATTTTAATTTTAGAACGAAAATAAACAATAATTATAAATTCTGGTAAATGGGGATTTAAAGTCGATATAAATTCTGGAAAGGGAGATTTTAATTTTAAAACGAAAAAAAACAATAATTATAAATTCTGGAAAATGGGGATTTATACTCGCTATAAATTCTGGAAAAGGGAGATTTTAATTTTAAAACGAAAATAAACAATAATTATAAATTCTGGAAAATGGGGATTTAAAGTCACTATAAACTCTGGAAAAGGGAGATTTTAATTTTAAAACGAAAAAAACAATAATTATAAATTCTGGAAAATGGGGATTTAAAGTCGATATAAATTCTGGAAAGGGAGATTTTAATTTTAAAACGAAAAAAAACAAAAATTATAAATTCTGGAAAATGGAAAATGGGGATTTATAGTCGCTATAAATTCTGGAAAAGGGAGATTTTAATTTTAAAACGAAAATAAACAATAATTATAAATTCTGGAAAATGGGGATTTAAAGTCGATATAAATTCTGGAAAAGGGAGATTTTAATTTTAAAACGAAAAAAACAAAAATTATAAATTCTGGAAAATGGGGATTTAAAGTCACTATAAACTCTGGAACAGGGAGATTTTAATTTTAGAACGAAAAAAAACAAAAATTATAAATTCTGGAAAATGAGGATTTAAAGTTGATATTAATTCTGGAAAGGGAGATTTTAATTTTAAAACGAAAATAAACAATAATTATAAATTCTGGAAAATGGGGATTTAAAGTCGATATAAATTCTGGAAAGGGAGATTTTAATTTTAAAACGAAAAAAAACAAAAATTATAAATTCTGGAAAATGGAAAATGGGGATTTATAGTCGCTATAAATTCTGGAAAAGGGAGATTTTAATTTTAGAACGAAAATAAACAAAATTTATAAATTCTGGAAAATGGAGATTTAAAGTCACTATAAACCCTGGAAAAGGGAGATTTTAATTTTAGAACGAAAATAAACAATAATTATAAATTCTGGAAAATGGGAATTTAAAGTCGATATAAATTCTGGAAAGGGAGATTTTAATTTTAAAACGTAAAAAAACAATAATTATAAATTCTGGAAAATGGGGATTTATAGTCGGTATAAATTCTGGAAAAGGGAGATTTTAATTTTAAAACGAAAATAAACAATAATTATAAATTCTGGAAAATGGGGATTTAAAGTCGATATAAATTCTGGAAAGGGAGATTTTAATTTTAAAACGAACATAAACAAAATTGATAAATTCTGGAAAATGGGGATTTAAAGTCACTATAAACTCTGGAAAGGGAGATTTTAATTTTAAAACGAAAAAAAACAAAAATTATAAATTCTGGAAAATGGAAAATGGGGATTTATAGTCGCTATAAATTCTGGAAAAGGGAGATTTTAATTTTAGAACGAAAATAAACAAAATTTATAAATTCTGGAAAATGGAGATTTAAAGTCACTATAAACCCTGGAAAAGGGAGATTTTAATTTTAGAACGAAAATAAACAATAATTATAAATTCTGGAAAATGGGGATTTAAAGTCGATATAAATTCTGGAAAGGGAGATTTTAATTTTAAAACGAAAAAAAACAATAATTATAAATTCTGGAAAATGGGGATTTATAGTCGCTATAAATTCTGGAAAGGGAGATTTTAATTTTAGAACGAAAATAAACAAAATTTATAAATTCTGGAAAATGGAGATTTAAAGTCACTATAAACCCTGGAAAAGGGAGATTTTAATTTTAGAACGAAAATAAACAATAATTATAAATTCTGGAAAATGGGGATTTAAAGTCGATATAAATTCTGGAAAGGGAGATTTTAATTTTAAAACGAAAAAAAACAATAATTATAAATTCTGGAAAATGGGGATTTATAGTCGGTATAAATTCTGGAAAAGGGAGATTTTAATTTTAAAACGAAAATAAACAATAATTATAAATTCTGGAAAATGGGGATTTAAAGTCGATATAAATTCTGGAAAAGGGAGATTTTAATTTTAGAACGAAAATAAACAAAATTTATAAATTCTGGAAAATGGAGATTTAAAGTCACTGTAAACCCTGGAAAAGGGAGATTTTAATTTTAGAACGAAAATAAACAATAATTATAAATTCTGGAAAATGGGGATTTAAAGTCGATATAAATTCTGGAAAGGGAGATTTTAATTTTAAAACGAAAATAAACAATAATTATAAATTCTGGAAAATGGGGATTTAAAGTCGATATAAATTCTGGAAAAGGGAGATTTTAATTTTAAAACGAAAAAAACAAAATTGATAAATTCTGGAAAATGAGGATTTAAAGTTGATATTAATTCTGGAAAGGGAGATTTTAATTTTAAAACGAAAAAAAACAAAAATTATAAATTCTGGAAAATGGAAAATGGGGATTTATAGTCGCTATAAATTCTGGAAAAGGGAGATTTTAATTTTAGAACGAAAATAAACAAAATTTATAAATTCTGGGAAATGGAGATTTAAAGTCACTATAAACCCTGGAAAAGGGAGATTTTAATTTTAGAACGAAAATAAACAATAATTATAAATTCTGGAAAATGGGGATTTAAAGTCGATATAAATTCTGGAAAGGGAGATTTTAATTTTAAAACGAAAAAAAACAATAATTATAAATTCTGGAAAATGGAAAATGGGGATTTATAGTCGCTATAAATTCTGGAAAAGGGAGATTTTAATTTTAGAACGAAAATAAACAAAATTTATAAATTCTGGAAAATGGAGATTTAAGGTCACTATAAACCCTGGAAAAGGGAAATTTTAATTTTAGAACGAAAATAAACAATAATTATAAATTCTGGAAAATGGGGATTTAAAGTCGATATAAATTCTGGAAAGGGAGATTTTAATTTTAAAACGAAAAAAAACAATAATTATAAATTCTGGAAAATGGGGATTTATAGTCGCTATAAATTCTGGAAAAGGGAGATTTTAATTTTAAAACGAAAAAAACAAAAATTATAAATTCTGGAAAATGGGGATTTATAGTCACTATAAACCCTGGAAAAGGGAGATTTTAATTTTAGAACGAAAATAAACAATAATTATAAATTCTGGAAAATGGGAATTTAAAGTCGATATAAATTCTGGAAAGGGAGATTTTAATTTTAAAACGAAAAAAAACAATAATTATAAATTCTGGAAAATGGGGATTTATAGTCGGTATAAATTCTGGAAAAGGGAGATTTTAATTTTAAAACGAAAATAAACAATAATTATAAATTCTGGAAAATTGGGATTTAAAGTCGATATAAATTCTGGAAAGGGAGATTTTAATTTTAAAACGAACATAAACAAAATTGATAAATTCTGGAAAATGGGGATTTAAAGTCACTATAAACTCTGGAAAGGGAGATTTTAATTTTAAAACGAAAAAAAACAAAAATTATAAATTCTGGAAAATGGAAAATGGGGATTTATAGTCGCTATAAATTCTGGAAAAGGGAGATTTTAATTTTAGAACGAAAATAAACAAAATTTATAAATTCTGGAAAATGGGGATTTAAAGTCGATATAAATTCTGGAAAGGGAGATTTTAATTTTAAAACGAAAAAAAACCATAATTATAAATTCTGGAAAATGGGGATTTATAGTCGGTATAAATTCTGGAAAAGGGAGATTTTAATTTTAAAACGAAAATAAACAATAATTATAAATTCTGGAAAATGGGGATTTAAAGTCGATATAAATTCTGGAAAGGGAGATTTTAATTTTAAAACGAACATAAACAAAATTGATAAATTCTGGAAAATGGGGATTTAAAGTCACTATAAACTCTGGAAAAGGGAGATTTTAATTTTAAAACGAAAAAAAACAAAAATTATAAATTCTGGAAAATGAGGATTTAAAGTTGATATTAATTCTGGAAAGGGAGATTTTAATTTTAAAACGAAAAAAAACAATAATTATAAATTCTGGAAAATGGGGATTTATAGTCGCTATAAATTCTGGAAAAGGGAGATTTTAATTTTAGAACGAAAATAAACAAAATTTATAAATTCTGGAAAATGGAGATTTAAAGTCACTATAAACCTTGGAAAAGGGAGATTTTAATTTTAGAACAAAAATAAACAATAATTATAAATTCTGGAAAATGGGGATTTAAAGTCGATATAAATTCTGGAAAGGGAGATTTTAATTTTAAAACGAAAAAAAACAATAATTATAAATTCTGGAAAATGGGGATTTATAGTCGCTATAAATTCTGGAAAAGGGAGATTTTAATTTTAATACGAAAATAAACAATAATTATAAATTCTGGAAAATGGGGATTTAAAGTCGATATAAATTCTGGAAAGGGAGATTTTAATTTTAGAACGATAAAAAAGATTCTGGAAAATGGGGATTTATAGTCGGTATAAATTCTGGAAAAGGGAGATTTTAATTTTAAAACGAAAATAAATAATAATTATAAATTCTGGAAAATGGGGATTTAAAGTCGATATAAATTCTGGAAAAGGGAGATTTTAATTTTAAAACGAACATAAACAAAATTGATAAATTCTGGAAAATGGGGATTTATAGTCACTATAAACCCTGGAAAAGGGAGATTTTAATTTTAGAACGAAAAAAAACAAAAATTATAAATTCTGGAAAATGAGGATTTAAAGTTGATATTAATTCTGGAAAGGGAGATTTTAATTTTAAAACGAAAATAAACAATAATTATAAATTCTGGAAAATGGGGATTTATAGTCGCTATAAATTCTGGAAAAGGGAGATTTTAATTTTAAAACGAAAATAAACAATAATTATAAATTCTGGAAAATGGGGATTTAAAGTCGATATAAATTCTGGAAAGGGAGATTTTAATTTTAAAACGAAAAAAAACAAAAATTATAAATTCTGGAAAATGGGGATTTATAGTCGCTATAAATTCTGGAAAAGGGAGATTTTAATTTTAGAACGAAAATAAACAAAATTTATAAATTCTGGAAAATGGAGATTTAAAGTCACTATAAACCCTGGAAAAGGGAGATTTTAATTTTAGAACGAAAATAAACAATAATTATAAATTCTGGAAAATGGGGATTTAAAGTCGATATAAATTCTGGAAAGGGAGATTTTAATTTTAAAACGAAAAAAAACAAAATTGATAAATTCTGGAAAATGAGGATTTAAAGTTGATATAAATTCTGGAAAGGGAGATTTTAATTTTAAAACGAAAATAAACAATAATTATAAATTCTGGAAAATGGGGATTTATAGTCGCTATAAATTCTGGAAAAGGGAGATTTTAATTTTAAAACGAAAATAAACAATAATTATAAATTCTGGAAAATGGGGATTTAAAGTCGATATAAATTCTGGAAAAGGGAGATTTTAATTTTAAAACGAACATAAACAAAATTGATAAATTCTGGAAAATGGGGATTTAAAGTCACTATAAACTCTGGAAAAGGGAGATTTTAATTTTAGAACGAAAAAAAACAAAAATTATAAATTCTGGAAAATGAGGATTTAAAGTTGATATTAATTCTGGAAAGGGAGATTTTAATTTTAAAACGAAAATAAACAATAATTATAAATTCTGGAAAATGGGGATTTAAAGTCGATATAAATTCTGGAAAGGGAGATTTTAATTTTAAAACGAAAAAAAACAAAAATTATAAATTCTGGAAAATGGAAAATGGGGATTTATAGTCGCTATAAATTCTGGAAAAGGGAGATTTTAATTTTAGAACGAAAATAAACAAAATTTATAAATTCTGGAAAATGGAGATTTAAAGTCACTATAAACCCTGGAAAAGGGAGATTTTAATTTTAGAACGAAAATAAACAATAATTATAAATTCTGGAAAATGGGGATTTAAAGTCGATATAAATTCTGGAAAGGGAGATTTTAATTTTAAAACGAAAAAAAACAATAATTATAAATTCTGGAAAATGGGGATTTATAGTCGCTATAAATTCTGGAAAAGGGAGATTTTAATTTTAAAACGAAAATAAACAATAATTATAAATTCTGGAAAATGGGGATTTAAAGTCGATATAAATTCTGGAAAGGGAGATTTTAATTTTAAAACGAAAAAAAACAAAAATTATAAATTCTGGAAAATGGGGATTTATAGTCGCTATAAATTCTGGAAAAGGGAGATTTTAATTTTAGAACGAAAATAAACAAAATTTATAAATTCTGGAAAATGGAGATTTAAAGTCACTATAAACCCTGGAAAAGGGAGATTTTAATTTTAGAACGAAAATAAACAATAATTATAAATTCTGGAAAATGGGGATTTAAAGTCGATATAAATTCTGGAAAGGGAGATTTTAATTTTAAAACGAAAAAAAACAATAATTATAAATTCTGGAAAATGGGGATTTATAGTCGCTATAAATTCTGGAAAAGGGAGATTTTAATTTTAAAACGAAAAAAACAATAATTATAAATTCTGGAAAATGGGGATTTATAGTCGGTATAAATTCTGGAAAAGGGAGATTTTAATTTTAAAACGAAAATAAAAAATAATTATAAATTCTGGAAAATGGGGATTTAAAGTCGATATAAATTCTGGAAAGGGAGATTTTAATTTTAAAACGAACATAAACAAAATTGATAAATTCTGGAAAATGGGGATTTAAAGTCACTATAAACTCTGGAAAGGTAGATTTTAATTTTAAAACGAAAAAAAACAAAAATTATAAATTCTGGAAAATGGAAAATGGGGATTTATAGTCGCTATAAATTCTGGAAAAGGGAGATTTTAATTTTAGAACGAAAATAAACAAAATTTATAAATTCTGGAAAATGGAGATTTAAAGTCACTATAAACCCTGGAAAAGGGAGATTTTAATTTTAGAACGAAAATAAACAATAATTATAAATTCTGGAAAATGGGGATTTAAAGTCGATATAAATTCTGGAAAGGGAGATTTTAATTTTAAAACGAAAAAAAACAAAAATTATAAATTCTGGAAAATGGGGATTTATAGTCGCCATAAATTCTGGAAAAGGGAGATTTTAATTTTAGAACGAAAATAAACAAAATTTATAAATTCTGGAAAATGGAGATTTAAAGTCACTATAAACCTTGGAAAAGGGAGATTTTAATTTTAGAACAAAAATAAACAATAATTATAAATTCTGGAAAATGGGGATTTAAAGTCGATATAAATTCTTAAAGTCACTATAAACTCTGGAAAAGGGAGATTTAAATTTTAGAACGAAAATAAACAATAATTATAAATTCTGGAAAATGGGGATTTAAAGTCGATATAAATTCTGGAAAGGGAGATTTTAATTTTAAAACGAAAAAAAACAAAAATTATAAATTCTGGAAAATGGGGATTTATAGTCGCCATAAATTCTGGAAAAGGGAGATTTTAATTTTAATACGAAAATAAACAAAATTTATAAATTCTGGAAAATGGAGATTTAAAGTCACTATAAACCTTGGAAAAGGGAGATTTTAATTTTAGAACAAAAATAAACAATAATTATAAATTCTGGAAAATGGGGATTTAAAGTCGATATAAATTCTGGAAAGGGAGATTTTAATTTTAAAACGAAAAAAAACAATAATTATAAATTCTGGAAAATGGGGATTTATAGTCGCTATAAATTCTGGAAAAGGGAGATTTTAATTTTAATACGAAAATAAACAATAATTATAAATTCTGGAAAATGGGGATTTAAAGTCGATATAAATTCTGGAAAGGGAGATTTTAATTTTAGAACGATAAAAAAGAAAAATTATAAATTCTGGAAAATGGGGATTTATAGTCGGTATAAATTCTGGAAAAGGGAGATTTTAATTTTAAAACGAAAATAAACAATAATTATAAATTCTGAAAAATGGGGATTTAAAGTCGATATAAATTCTGGAAAAGGGAGATTTTAATTTTAAAACGAACATAAACAAAATTGATAAATTCTGGAAAATGGGGATTTAAATTCGATATAAATTCTGGAAAAGGGAGATTTTAATTTTAAAACGAACATAAACAAAATTGATAAATTCTGGAAAATATGGATTTATAGTCGGTATAAACCCTGGAAAAGGGAGATTTTAATTTTAAAACGAAAATAAACAATAATTATAAATTCTGGAAAATGGGGATTTAAAGTCACTATAAACTCTGGAAAAGGGAGATTTTAATTTTAAAACGGAAAAAAAACAAAATTGATAAATTCTGGAAAATGAGGATTTAAAGTTGATATAAATTCTGGAAAGGGAGATTTTAATTTTAAAACGAAAATAAACAATAATTATAAATTCTGGAAAATGGGGATTTAAAGTCGATATAAATTCTGGAAAGGGAGATTTTAATTTTAAAACGAAAAAAAACAAAAATTATAAATTCTAAAAAATGGGGATTTAAAGTCGCTATAAATTCTGGAAAAGGGAGATTTTAATTTTAGAACGAAAATAAACAAAATTTATAAATTCTGGAAAATGGAGATTTAAAGTTGATATAAATTCTGGAAAGGGAGATTTTAATTTTAAAACGAAAATAAACAATAATTATAAATTCTGGAAAATGGGGATTTAAAGTCGATATAAATTCTGGAAAGGGAGATTTTAATTTTAAAACGAAAATAAACACAAATTATAAATTCTGGAAAATGGGGACTTAAAGTCACTATAAATTCTGGAAAAGGGAGATTTTAATTTTAGAACGAAAATAACAAAATTTATAAATTCTGGAAAATGGAGATTTAAAGTTGATATAAATTCTGGAAAGGGAGATTTTAATTTTAAAACGAAAATAAACAATAATTATAAATTCTGGAAAATTGGGATTTAAAGTCGATATAAATTCTGGGAAAGGGAGATTTTAATTTTAGAACGATAAAAAAGAAAAATTATAAATTCTGGAAAATGGGGATTTATAGTCGGTATAAATTCTGGAAAATGAAAATTTAAAAATTACAAATTCTGGAAACGCTCTCTTATATCAGTCGAGGAGATGTTCCCGCGAGAAATTGTTCCCGCGAGGAAATATTCACGCGAAGTAGTATTCTCGCGAAGAAATATGTGCGTGGAAATGTGCGCGAGGAAATTTGCGCGAGGAACTGTCCTGGTACCGTAAACATTATTTTGGGACAGAGTGAGTAGAGAAAGCTAAAACTGGGCCAGAATATGTAAAACTAACTAACACAACAGAAAAATATAGTTCCAAGTGCGTACAAGAGCAATAAATTGGTTTAGTATTTTTGAATTTCTCAATTCGTATTTTATCGGTTTAAAACCCTTATAATTTTTTTACATTTTATAATATCAAATATCCAAGATAGGAAGCTAAAACTGGGCCAGAATATGTAAAACTAAATGGTCCACCAGAAAAATATAATTCCAGGTGTGTACAAGAGCGATAAATTGGTTTAGTATTCCTGAACTTCTGAATTCCGGTGAAATTGGTTTTATAAGGGGTTTTTTACATTTTTGAATATCAAATATCCAAGATAGGAAGCTAAAATTCGGCCAGAATATGTAAAACTAAATGGTCCAATAGAAAAATATAATTCCAGATGTGTACAAGAGCGATAACTTGGTTTATTATTCCTGAACTTCCCAATTCCGGTGAAATTGGTTTTATAAGTGATTTTTTACATTTTTGAATATCAAATATCCAAGATAGGAAGCTGAAATTGGGCCAGAATATGTAAAACTAAATGGTCCAACAGAAAAATATAATTCCAGGTGTGTACAAGAGCGATAACTTGGTTTATTATGCCTGAACTTCCCAATTCCGGTGAAATTGGTTTTATAAGTGATTTTTTACATTTTTGAATATCAAATATCCAAGATAGGAAGCTGAAATTGGGCCAGAATATGTAAAACTAAATGGTCCAACAGAAAAATATAATTCCAGGTACGAACAAAAGCGATAACTTGGTTTAGTATACCTGAACTTCTAAAAAACGAAAACAATAAACGAGTAGGAGTTAATGAAGTTGAACCGCTTGTAATACATTGTTGTAGCAACGGAATTTCAAAATAAATTAATCAACTTTGATATTTTTGTACAACGACAAAGTGAATACATTGGACTACAATATTGTTCTCGTAACAGCATTAGTCAGTTTGGTTTGTTCGCAGTTGACATAAAAGCCTCATTTAATTGCTGTAACAAAATTACGTTTGTGGCAATTGAAACGAGGTTAATACTTTAAAAACGATGAGGCTCATTCGGTTTTGAAAACGAATGTCTAGCGAATTAGCATCAACGGAATTGAAGATTTGCAAACGAAGTTGTTGCAACTATATGTGCATTAGTGCCTACCGTAGCTTGTTTGTACCAATCTTATGTCAATTGGTGCTATCGAAATTATGTTTCAGCAACTACATTTCGTTCATCGCAATGTAAAGTATTTTCTCGCGACCTCATGCCAACGAATCATTTCTCTCAGTGTATCGTTAATCTTCCGTTTATCGTCGATGGGTACTTGTAGATGGACCTTTATAGTTGATGGAGAAAGTTTTCATCAAAACAAGCAACTTTATGATGGATATGAAATTAACATTAGTCGATCGTTCTAGAGATACCACATCATTTTTTGTTCATGCAGACCAGTACCACAACTAAGCTTCAAGTGGTAATTGATGTATCTCAAAAGTCATCAAATGATTCTGATGTTATGTGATCAATTCCGTGCGAATTATACAAAACTAAATCACCATTGGATATATATAACGATGATTCAGTTAAAATACTTGGCATTTTTGAAATCAACGACCGATGAATTTTCCTACAACATTGCTTTGTTCTCAATCCACTCTGACATATATTGGCTCTTTGACCCTTTAAGTTGGGTTTCTCCGTACATTTTTACTGGGAAAGTTATTCTACTAAACCTGGTAACGTACATTATGTTCCGAAGGAATTTTGGAAAAACAAGAGTGACACCAATAAAGCAAGTGTCGTTACCCCAACTTGAACTGTGTGAGGCTCTTTTATTGTCACAAAAAGTCGCATCTATTAACCCAAATACTGTATTATGCCTGGCTGAACGGACTCCATGGTGGTGTTATGCTGGTCGTTGAGATGGCCTCCTAACAGATGGAAAACGTTAACTTCAAACAGGGTCGCTGAAATTCTCGAAGTAAACATCAGTCAATGGCAGCATGTATCTTCTAAAAACAACCAGTCCTATTGCGCCTCCAGAGGCATATCACATACCGCATTGCAAAAGCATCGACTATGGTGGACTGGTTCTTCTTGGTTGGGGCTACATTCATCGTATTAGCCAATACAACAACATATTCTAGTAAACCAAGATATTGACCTCGAAAAACGCAAGCTGGTATACTCAACGGTAATCAAGACCGATTCGTGGGACCTAATTCATAAATACTAGAGCGTTTCGAAATTCATTCGAATTGCTGCTTATGTACAGTTTCAGCTAAAATAGGAGAAACCGATACATTTCACACAGAGAATAAATGCTACACTAGCAATTTACACATTAAAAGTGTCTTGGTATCTGTGGCGACTGTAGTTTGTTAAGTCTCGGTGGTCATATTCAAAAAACATCCCATCACTTTCCCGCG
The DNA here is from genome assembly GCA_963556165.1 of Tipula helvola. Classification (NCBI taxonomy): domain Eukaryota; kingdom Metazoa; phylum Arthropoda; class Insecta; order Diptera; family Tipulidae; genus Tipula; species Tipula helvola. Next base: position 317,667,433 of record OY744482.1, on the reverse strand, counting down.
TAATAGTACCATCGCTAAGGTGATGATCACTAAGCATTTAGAAATACATTGCATGGGGGTATTACTCAAACACTTGGATTTATACGACGACCATATCAGATCATTAACGGTCGAAATTTGATACGGCAATTTATTCACAAATGTACAACACGCTTCCGTTATACAGCCACCACTAGAAGTCAATTAATGGAAATCCGCCTTCTCAACGTATTACGGGAAGTAGACCATTTCAGCATTCTGGAGTCGACTATGCAGGTTCGATTGTACTACGAAAATCTTAAGTGACCTTACCACTAATTCCTTTATTGCAGCATTTAAAAGGTTTACTTAAAGACAGGGAAAACATGATCTCTACAGTGACAATGGCACTAAATTGGTGGGGGCAGCGTCGGAACTAAAATGTAGCCATCTAGAAAATAGCTGGTTACCTAGCCAGCGACGGAATAACTTAGCATTTTATTCCGCCCGTATCTCCTCACTTCGGCGGCTTATGGGTGACGAGTGTAAAGTCAATCAAATACCATTTACGTAAAGAACTATTGGGGAAAATAAGTAAACCTACTAGAAAATGAGCACCGCACTGCCGTGTTAAAAAAAAATTACCTCTGCCTTTTTGTAGTTTTAAGTAATTTCAATTTTTCTGTTTTTGTTTGCCATGTCTTAGTATGGAACTTGACTATTAAATAAGGTGATTATATGGCACTTAATGAAGGGTATTTGACTTTTTAAAAAAGCAGAAGAATACTTATTTGTTTGCAGAATCCAAATATGCCCCTAACGCATTTTCGACTTTTGGCGCTTATGACTTTATTTCTTAGCACGGCAGCATACTTATCCAGATAGAATGTGTTCTAAATTCACGACCACTGTGCTCCTTAAATAATGATCCTAAAGACCTAACCGTTCTGCCACCAGTCGCTTTTAATAGGCGATGCTATTAACTCTGTTCCTACAAGGTAATAATTGAATGTACCCATTCAAAAAATAAATGTTGAATATTTTGGAGATCAACAATTTTGTGACCAAATCCTAGTTATAGTTCAAAATTTTATCAAATATTGCAATCGTAAAAATATTTTTTTTTTTTCAAAACAGCTCTAAAATGTTTATAGTAAATCGTAAATAAAATTTAAATATTTTTTCACTTTCTAGCGTGTTGACCTCTTGTGCGTTCTGTGTTATGGTTGTCGTCGCCGTCGTCAGGATAGATTTAAAGAATGTCATATTATTAGTCTATTATATAGTAGGTAGTAAAAGATTTGTGGTGCCTCTATTTGTTAATCATAATATTTGTATTGCCAAAGATTAAATATTTGAGTATTTAATTATTATTAACGATTCAAAATATTGAGGTGTTTTGTTATTATAAACAAGATTACGCTAAATTTGAAATGAAAGGAATTCGCGTAAAACTTGTTTGAAGTGTAAAAAAAAAAATAAAATTAAATAAAAATTTGGGACAATGTTTTGAGTCAAAGTTGATCTACACAAATAACCAGTTTTCGTTTTTTTTTTTTTTGCTTAATTTTTAATTTTTGACAAATACTTTGATTGAGTATTTGTAAATGCACCTTCCTGATTTGTTGAAACATGTATGCCGGATATTAGTCAAATTTATAATTAGATTCGCAAGACGTAATAAATTTTATTTTTAAGTGTAATGCATAAAAATAATTATTGAGAACACCAACAGGGCGGATGGAAAGTGAAAAACCATAAATAAATGTTTCTCTCTCGCCATAAGTTATGTTTGTATGGCATTAACTGCTATTGTATCGAAACGCGGAAATTGTACGCGCCAATATTTATTACCTATATACATACAATTCAACTGATTGATTAGGTATTGTTCGATCATGTGAATTTTATTGATTAAAAGTAACAGCAATAATCTGGAGTAACGTAATTGAATTTTAAATTGAAAATCAATTCTGTTCGATTCTTTCTCGCATCAAATTGTATAACAAACTATACAATCCACCAAATAAAAGAGTAATTTATTCTAATTTCTTGTTGACGTCATATCCAAAAATAGATTTTTTTTTTATATATGCGCGAAAATGAAGTCACTAACATGCTAGAATACTAATATACGAATACAATATTTCAATAGGGCCCAAAACGATATACAAAATGAGATCATTGGAATTTATTTAAAAAAAATTTGTAGGGAGTTGATGACAGGTCATATTGTATGAAAATCTGCACGATCATTGTTTTATATGTGGGTTTTATTATGCTTAATAGGCAGATTTCTCTTAAGCAACTGTCTGTCTGTTAAAGTGTTAAGAGGATTAAAGGTGTTAGGTGCCGAAACAGAGAAAAGATATACATAGCTAATCCATATTTTAGTGAACAAATTGAACGGGGTTACTAAACAAGCTTGGGCAACTGAGACTGCTGAGGAAGATTTTCCCACCTTAGAAAGGGTTTTAAAATGCTTAAACAGACGGAGTGATTCTTTGGATATGGTAGAACCCGTGTGCGTCAAATACTCTAAGGACCACTATCTCAGTAAATGTGATCAGTTCCTTTCTTTAAACGTACATGAGAGAAGAGGATTTGTGTCGGCCAGAAAAAAATTGTTTTAACTGTCTATCTTCAACCCACGAGGCAGTTATATGCAGGTCAAAATATAGATGTGTGAAATGTCATAGGAATCACCATTTGACTTTACACCCCGAAGATGTGCAGCCAATCGAAGCGAACGAAATTTTAAACGGCAACGCATTAAACTTTTCTGAAGGGAGTGCTATCAATAACGTCCAAAATAACAACGCAATTTTAATGAGTTTCCAGTCAATACGTCCAACAGCGATGACTCAAGTTGCGGATCGATTTGGAAATTTTCTAAAATGCCGAATATTGCTGGACTCCGGATCACAGGCGTCATTCATACCAAAGGCATGCATGCAGCGATTAAAACTGCCTAGGTCAAAAGCTAACATTTTAATATCTGGATTGACATCCGGAAAAATAGCTACCCGAGGAGCAGCTTCAATTAATTTGAAATCGCTACACTATCCAGAATATAATCAGTCAAATGCCCACTAAGCTATCTAGTTTTGGTTTTAAGTTGTAAGATTTCAGTTTTTTAAATGAATTGAAACTGGCTGATCTCGAGTATTTCAAGGTTGGGCCAGTTGCTATCTAGATCGGAGCCGAGAGATTCTTTCATAATATTAAGGATAGGCGAGTCTCTAATTTCAATGGTTCTTTAATTGCTCAAAGAACGTTCTTTGGTTGGGTTGTTTCTGGGATAACCGACAGTAGCAGCGTCGAGAGAAGCGAGGTAGTTCACACCAATATTTGAACTTTTAGTCTTCATTTGGATGTCGACATAGCACCTTGAAACGGTTTTTCGAGCAAGAAGAAATTTTCAGCCCCCAGATGTTGAACCCAGAGGAAGCTGAGTGCGAGGAACATTACAAGTTAACACCTAAGCGAACCGAAGAAGGCAGATATGTGATGGAGATTCCATTAATAAAAACAGCAGGTCTACTTGGAAATGTAGCGAAGGCGGCCAAACGGAGATTTCTAGCATTGGAAAGATCGTTGCAAGCAAATTCTTCAATCAAAAAAGAATCTACAAACTGGCGAAAGATTTAAAGATTCCAAATGTTTTTATTTACCGCATCTCTTGTGTGTTCAAGGTTTCCAGCGAGACCACCAAATTAAGAGTGGTGTTTGACGGATATGCGAAAACGTCGACTCGTTTCTCTCAATGAAACCATGATGATCAGGCTAACAATTCAACATATACATTATGGTCCATTTTAATGAATGTGCAACCAGACCCGCATTTTCAACGCATGCTTCGGAGAAGTTAACCATCAAACGAATTCAAGCACTTCAAGTTTAACAGAGTCACTTTCGCATTAGCCAGTTCATCATTTTTAGCGAGAAGGACCTTACAGCTAGTAGGTTACGATAACCAGCAAGACCATCCAGTCATCGTTCCGCATGTACTGAAAGATATTTACGTTGATAATTTCATCTCAAGAGAAGATAAGGTGGAAGAAGTTCGGCATCTGCAAAAAAAAACTTATTCATCTGGAGGATTTCGTATAAGAAAGTAGAAGTCAACTGTATCTGACGTTATGAAGATTGAAAATATAGATCAGATTTCAAGGTTTTAGAACCGAGCCGAAGCAAAAATATTAGGACTTCAATGCGTAATGCCGCTGAGGACGCATTTTCATTTAGACTTGCTTTGGATGATGACACAAAAGCCACGAAGCTTCGAATCATATCTGAATACTCAAGAGCTTTTGATCCTCTTAGTTGGCTGTCTCCATCAATCACCCTGATGAAAATAGTGTTCCAAAATCTGAGGCTAGCGAAGCTAAGCTGGGATGATGAAGTACCAGGTAAGATCTCAAAAATTTACAAAAATAATCCGAGATGAGTTATAGCTACTAGAAAACCTAAAAATTAAACGAGTTAGTCCACTAAATGGGCAAATTAAGATACACGGTTTTTCGGATGCAAGCGAAAGGCATACGAAAGAATTTATGAGAATGGCGTGGTAAACGTGAATTTAATAGCGTCCAAAACCAATGTGGGGCATACTTAGCCCCAAAACTGCTAATGCTGGTCAAGGAAACTATACAACGACCTGTCAAATTTTATGCGCGGTTAGACTCCACTATTGTATTGAATGGCTGTCATCCCATCCAGATGGAAAACATTTGTGGTAAATCGTACTTCAAAGATCCTTAATGAAATACCGTGAAATTGATGGAATCACGTACGACCGGAATACAATTCAGCGAGAGGAGTACTTCCATCAAAATTGGTGAATTTAGCTCAATGATGGTATGGTCCAAAATGGTTGCAGAAGCCTGATATTATTTATGCACCTAAAAATGAAGATATCAACGAAGTAGATTATCTGTTAGAAGAACGAAAGGCCACTTTTCGTGTTTAATACACACCAACAAGAAGACGTAATAAATTATTTGCTGCAACAAACTTCAGCATACACTACGACAATTCGAGTTTTATCTTACGTTTTGAGATTTTTGAAAAATGCGCGATTGTCCCAGAGTGAGAGAAATGTAAGTTCCCTAGCAGTCAAGAAGCTTTAAAATGCCAGAAATGTTATCATCAAATACGTGCAACAAGAGTCATTTGCAAGCGAAATCAGTTGCCTTCTTCGGAAGTTAGATATTGGCAAAAGCAGTGATATTATCTCATTGGCACCGTTTATCGACGCAAACGGAAGTTTAAGGGTTGGCGGTAGGCTGAGATATTCGAATAATCCATATGATTATAAGCATCCAATAATTTTACCAAAGAGGCATGTGTTTAGTCGCATTGTTGTAGAATGCATGCATTGGCAAATCCTGCATCCAGGTCGATCATTAGCGTTCCACCTAACCAGGTAACAATTCTGGAAAGTTGGAGGAAGAAGCATCATACGAAATATTGTTAAAAGATGCGTCACGTGTTTCAAGAGCAATGCAAGAGCTTCCGAGCAGCTAAATCTACCGATAGCGAGACTGAAAGCAGCGATACCATTTAAATAAATTAAAGCCAAATAATATAATTTTTAAATATTTATTTAACCACGATCTGCTAGTGGCAATGTATTAGATCACGCAGTATCTAGTTTTTTAAATATCAAAAATGTTTTTAATTCAACCATATATTCCAACATTAGTGATCACAATTTTCTGTTCTCAAACTTCTGCTATGCGGATAAATACATCAAGAAAAAATTAGAAAAAAAAATAGTTAACTTTGATAAAGTAAATGAAAAGTTTAATAAATTTCTACTTGGAACGCCATTTAATATGAATGATCCGAATAATACCATTGAAATTATTGTTAAGGTTTACAATGATTTGATTATTAAGTTTACTACGATACTTTGTGTTGATGCTAAGCTTAAAAATACGGTGTGCCCTTGGATCACGTATGATATCTGGCAAATTATTCGTAAAAAAAATAAGGTTTTAAAAAAATTTAAACAGAATTCAAGTAATGTTGCTCTCAAATTAGAATTAGAACGATTATCCAAACTACTATATTCAAAAAAGTATTTCGCTAAGAAGCATTACTTTAATAAAATGTTTGTTGATTTGAATCAAAGAGATTTATGGAAAAATATTAATATGTTTCTTAACAAGAATCATAAACATGTTCAATTTGAAAACATTTGTTTTAATGGGCAATTTATTAGTGATATTGGTGATATTGTTAATATTTTTAATGAGTACTTCGTCAATATAGGTGGTTTAATCAGTGGATCTATCAACTCAGACAGAGCTATTCATAAGTTTGGAACCATCCATTGGATTTCTGATTCCATGTATTTTTCGCCAATTACATCTGCTGAAGTTGTTAACGTTATCTATTCACTTAGTGACTGTAAGGGTGGAGGTCCTGATAAAATTAATAACTCTGTCTTGAAATGCAGAGCAGATTTCTTCTCAAATCTGTTGTCTGATATTTTTAATGAAAGTCTAGTAACTGGTATATATCCCAATTGCTTAAAGATTGCTAAGGTTATCCCTGTTCTGAAGAGTGGAGACTGTTCTTTAATTAATAATTACAGACCAATCTCTACACTATCCGTATTTGACAAAATTTTTGAAAAATTAATTTCTTCCCGATTGGTAAGTTTTTTGAACTATAAAAATTTTTTTTACTCGCACCAATATGGATTTAGAAAAGGGTCAGGTACGGAATTGGCTCTTGCTGAAATTTCAAGTATGATTTATACTGCTTTTGACAACAAAAAGTACGTTGGAGCGCTTTTTCTGGATTTACAAAAAGCTTTTGATTGTATTGATCATGTTTTGCTTTTAAGTAAGTTATATTGTTATGGGGTACGTGGTGTTTCTTTTGATTTGCTGAAAAGCTATTTATTAAATAGAAAGCAATATGTCATGCTCAGTGGAATTGAAAGTAAAATTCTTGATGTGAAGTGTGGTGTTCCACAAGGCAGTGTCCTTGGACCACTTTTGTTTCTCATTTTTATTAATGATATGTCTAATTTACCATTAATAGGTCATATTAGAATATTTGCAGATGATACTGCTTTATTTTATGAAACGCTTGATCCTGGCACGATCTTGAGCAACATGGAACATGATCTCGTTATTTTATTAGACTATTTCAAATCTAATCTGATTTCACTTAACATTTCGAAAACTAAATATATGATTTTTCACTCTCCTTATAAACCAATGTTTACGTTATCTCCACTTACGGTGAATAACAATAATATCGCAAGAGTTAATTCATTTAAATATCTAGGAGTGACATTCGATATTCATATGTCATGGGAGGATCATATTAATGTAGTTAGCAGTAAAATTGCTCCGCTTGTCGGACTACTGAGGAAGTTATCTTATTTTGTTCCAACTTGGGTTTTACTAATGATTTATTTCTCCTTCATTCATTCACGAGTCAGCTATGGTCTTCTTATATATGGAACAGCGAGTTCAACTAGGCTGAAAAAACTTCAAGTAATGCAAAATAAAAGCATAAAGGCGATTTATAGACTGCCTATTCTATTTCCGTCCAAAGAATTATATTGTAATGTGAATAGTTTGGTATTACCTATTAATGTTCTATATAAATTTCAATTATCCCTATATATGTACAAAACAATAAATATACCTTCAGTTATGTCTAACCTTCATTTTGAATATTTTCATCATGTCCACGCAACTAGGAATTGTAATAGAATTGTTTACCACCACATTAAAACTGAATTTGGAAGAAAGTCAATTACATTTTTGGGACCATTTACTTATAATCAGATACCGGGAGATATAAAAAGATCTGAAACATTTCTTAAATTTAAAAAAAATGTCAAAAATTATTTTAAGAAAAATCTTGAATTTTATTTTTAGTTTTTAGACATTGACATCATTATATTTTCTAATTATTTTTATACTTATTGTTTTTTATATTTACATATTATTGTGTTATTAATTTAATTAAATGTATTTGTTTCTTTCTGTTTTTGGTTATCAACTCAGATTGTCCTTAAAGGGACATTAAATCCACTGGATAATCTGGTTGTTAACTTTTTTTTTTTGATTAATGTTCACAATAAATAAATAAATTCCAGAATTTTATCTGAATTTTATCTGAACCAAATATTTATTATTATATATTTGTACGCCAATAAGTAGCTCCTTTTATTGTGAAATAAGATATTTTTTCTGCTTCAATATCGATTTTGATGCTATAGCACCATCATCAGTTGATTTACTTATTGAATTATTTCGTATTTTTCGACCCTTTATACTTACATATACTAAATTTTTTGGAATTTTCTATGGGTGCGCTGTACAATTTTTTGATTCAGGAATTATTTTCTGGTTACGTTGATTGAATGCTTATATTAAATCGTACACTTTATTTGTTGCAGTGTTTATTCTGTTGTTCAACATAAATCGGTTGTCTTTATTCTTATAAATTTCAAACTCTTCATTTCGACTTAACACGTCCCCTTTCTTCATTCTGTGTATTACTTGTAAATTTGTTTCAAAATTCGTATAATTGTGTTGCGTAGAATTTATATGCTGAGCGAATTTTGACTCAGGATTAATTTTGCCAATTGATTTCACATGCTCCCTAAATCTTTCTTTAAAGGATCGGCCCGTTTGTCCTAAATAAAATGCTTCACAATCTGAATACGTTAATTTGTAGACTCCGGTATCCAAAGTTTCGTTATTTCTGCTCTCAATTAGTTTTCCTAATTTATTATTTGTTTTGTGTGCCAAAGTATAACCAAAATGATGAAAGACCCTTTGAATTTTATTACTAACATGACTCCAATTCATACTTATATATTTTTTACTGTTATCATCACAGTGTAGACTGGTATACGCCCGAAATTCAATTCTCCTCTTGTACCCATAGTTCATCCTCTCTATTGCTGCCGTTTGGTGCCCATTTTTGTGAGCGATGTATTTAATGTTTCTCAACTCTGCTCTGTAGTTTTCCTCTGACATCAGAATCCTGTTTACCCTATGGATCATGTGGCGGTAAGCTGCTATTTTTTGATGATACGGGTGATGCGATTTCTGATGAATCGTTTGGTGGGTTTGTGTAGGTTTTCTGAAAATTTGGAAATTATGTTTTTGATTCAAATTCTTTATTGTTAAGTCCAAAAAGTTTATGGATTTATTATTTTCAATTTCAAGCGTAAATTTTAATTTATTGTGGATTCCATTTAAGTAGTTATTCAGCTGTCTGCTAGTCCCAGTAAACAATACCAATATCTCGTCCACATATCTATGCCAGTATTGGATTTTTTGGAATAACTGATTCCTATATCATTCAAAATGTACGTGTTCTCAATATGATTTAAAAATTTGTTGGCCAAAGTTCCGGATAATGGACTTCCCATAGGTAGCCCATCTTTTTGGATGTGGAATTTCTCTTCGTGCTTAAAATAATTTTGACGTGTGATTTCTTCCAATAACGCGATAACCTCGTTTACGATATTTGCATCCATCTGTTTCTCAACCAAAAGTCGTCTTGTAATCACTATTGTTTCTTCTACTGGGATGTTCGTATACATATTTCTAACATCAAAAGATGGTAACTTTGCGTTCCTCGGTATGTTGACTCCCTCAATTTTGTTCACCAGTTCCAAATTATTTTTGACCGAATGATCATTCTCCATACAAATATTTTCACATAGCCATTGGTTTAAGTGCCTCGCAATCTTGAAGGCCGGTGCTGATGTGAAGTTCACAATCGGTCTCATTGGCACATCCACCTTATGAATCTTGGGTAAGCCTCTGATTTGGGTACCAAACGGCAGCAATAGAGAGGATGAACTATACAAGAGGAGTACAAGAGGAGTCTACACTGTGATGATAACAGTAAAAAATATATAAGTATGAATTGGAGTCATGTTAGTAATAAAATTCAAAGGGTCTTTCATCATTTTGGTTATACTTTGGCGCACAAAACAAATAATAAATTAGGAAAACTAATTGAGAGCAGAAATAACGAAACTTTGGATACCGGAGTCTACAAATTAACGTATTGAGATTGTGAAGCATTTTATTTAGGACAAACGGGCCGATCCTTTAAAGAAAGATTTAGGGAGCATGTGAAATCAATTGGCAAAATTAATCCTGAGTCAAAATTCGCTCAGCATATAAATTCTACGCAACACAATTATACGAATTTTGAAACAAATTTACAAGTAATACACAGAATGAAGAAAGGGGACGTGTTAAGTCGAAATGAAGAGTTTGAAATTTATAAGAATAAAGACAACCGGTTTATGTTGAACAACAGAATAAACACTGCAACAAATAAAGTGTACGATTTAATATAAGCATTCAATCAACGTAACCAGAAAATAATTCCTGAATCAAAAAATTGTACAGCGCACCCATAGAAAATTCCAAAAAATTTAGTATAAGTATAAAGGGTCGAAAAATACGAAATAATTCAATAAGTAAATCAACTGATGATGGTGCTATAGCATCAAAATCGATATTGAAGCAGAAAAAATATCTTATTTCACAATAAGGAGCTACTTATTGGCGTACAAATATATAATAATAAATATTTGGTTAAATAAATATTTAAAAATTATATTATTTGGCTTTAATTTATTTAAAGTGAAATATCCACAAACATCGGAATCATGGATTTCGTTAATGATACCATTTACATCATGTGGTGTGGGTAACGCGGGGTCAATACAGCTAGCATCAAAAATAGGGTGAGGCAGAAGTGCGTGCTATAGTAAACATCTAGGGAGGAGAGCATTGAGCCCAGATAGTATGCATCGCGTACCGGCCGGCAGTACTATCGGTTTCATTAAGAGCCTGAATATTGACTGGACGGATAATTAAGCAGAGTCCAAGCACAAAAGATTTTTTATGTCGCAGTGCGAGGTGGCTGAACGCCCACGTGACCCTACAGTAAGAGTAAGTAAGTAATGGTAACCGGAATGTATTCCAGCAAAACAACATAGAGTATACAAAGCGATTTACAACAAAGTATCTAACATCTGCTAGACACTTTTATCATATAATTATATTTAATAGTCTTCAGTACTTTGTACAAAATAAGTAATAGATATTTTATTTGTATAACAACCGGGTTTTTTCGTAATGACAGTAAAACAAACATTGACGTTATTGATTGTGCTATGTATAACAAGTTTTGTCATGCTTCGTGTGCAGAAATTCTGCCAAGTGATTTTGAATTTCTTCATAATAGTAAGCAGTCATATACTTGTGATATCTGTCTCAATAAGAAGAAAGCAACTCAATCCGAATGTGCAGTGGCCGCGCCCAATTTTATTAAAACCAAACAGTGCTTCAAAAATGAATGTTCGCCTTGATAACATAGAGTCAAAGTTAAAGTTGTATGATGCTGCATTATCCAAAATTGACAGTCTGGCAAAAAAAATTATGATTTGCAAAAAGAATTTGATGTAATTAAATTTAAACTAGACAGTTCCGAAAATACTGCTAGAATCGTAATTCCATTGATATTTATGGTGTTCCGTTCATTAAATCGGGAACTTTAACAGATTCAATCGTTAAAATTGTTAATGATGGTGCAGGCATAACGTTATCTTCAGCCGACATTGACTTTTGTTCTCGTCGAGGTCGCTCGAAAGAAGATTACAGTTTAAAATTGTGTGTGTTCGGTTTTTACCTGGATTTAAGAAAGACGATGTGATGAATACAGGGCGAAACAAAATTAAAGCCAAACCATATATTACAACAGCTGTTAGCGGTTGGGAAAGATAGAATGTTTTTCAATGATGTTTTATATGCTAAATCAGAACATTTTTAATTTTGTAAAAGCAGAGAAGAAAGCAGAGAAAATTCAACATGTGTGGACCAGAAATTCCTTGATACATACCAAGTATGGGGATAAGCCACTACTTATTAAATCCGCTGTTATCTAGTATCTTTTAAATTGATTTAATTTTGTTTTTTGTCCATTAACTCTTAAAATGTATCTTCAGTTGTTACTAATGATTCAATTTTTACTTCCTCTCTTTTAGATAGCTCTGTTGTGAGACATATTTCAAGCGTTTATCTGAATGAAACATATTCTGACATCAGCGCTAGCAACCTATCTTTCATCCAGCAAAACATACGCTGCTTAAAGCGAAACTTTGATGTGTGCCTAGCTCATATTTCTGCGCTCAACTAAATATATTCCATAACTTATTTTTTTTGACAGAAATTTGGGTTTTCGATGATGAGTTAGTTTCATTTAATATTCCAAATTATCAACTCTTTGCAAATTGTAATAACTCATATCGTTCCGGGGGCGCTGCCGTTTTCGTTCACAATTATAGTTGTATAGTTTTATTTGTATATATCGCTTCCACTAGCTTAACTCCTCAGTATGCATATTAGAACTAAGTGATTTATTAGATAAAATCGAAATAAAAAATTTAATATCGACGTGTAAAAAGACACCTCAATCGTTGATGATTATTTATCATTATTGTGTAGCTTTGATCTAGAAAATATTACGAATGACCCTACTAGAATTCAAAATTGTTCATCATCATGCATCGATCATATTTTCTAGCGACTGAAAAAACAGTATGGTAATATTATTAAATGTTCTATACAACATTTGGGAATTTCTGATTATGCGTTCATTTTCTTGTTCAATCAATGCTACTGAGGTAAATTCAATATCATCCATTATTATCTTTCTATTATTTGTGTGGGCATAAAACACACAGAAATGAGGGTTTTCCTTGCGTTTTTATTTATTGAATATAATTCGCTAAGTCACTACGTTCTTGCCTCATACTTAATGTATGAAGTTAGAATTGGATTTTGTAGTTTATTCGTAGCTACCTGATGAGTAGAACGAACATTTTGTTTTGAGATTATCAGTACGAAATCAAACTACCCACAGAAAACGCAAGGAAAGGTTTTCATTTTTAGAGTCAAAATACATTTTGTATTAACTTTCGGGTTAAAGTACGGGGGGAGGATTTTGATATTTCTACTTTTTTGGTAGATATATTTTAATTATAAATGATTGGCCTCTTCATTTTTTCTAATTAACAAGTCGAAAAGTGTCGTGAATGCCATTATTCTTATTATATTTTTGTCTATAAAAAACCGAAAGAATCTATTGATTTTAATACAGACAAACTTCTCTTTCTGTCTAGTGAATCGTGTTTCCGTGGTGAAACATACATTGATGATTTGTTTATGTTCAGGACTAATAATTTTTAGTCCAGTGGTATTCCAGCATAAAACTCTAAGATGAGAGAGTACGTCTTCATGCGTATGGTACTCTTATTCAGTTGTATTCTGGTTATGAGTAGAGTATACTCATGCTATCTATAGATGTCTTCCTTATTTAATTTATTGCTAAAGTTCAAATGGGGGTAAAAGTATATTACTTTGGTTTTCGATGTATTTAGGTTGACTCTCCATTTCTTGAAATATGTGCACAATAGCTTCGTGTATTTCTGGAGTCTCTGCGAACATTGATGTTCACTGTAACTGGATGTGAAAATCACCGTATCGTCGGCGAATATTTGGGTATTTATTATTTTCGAGGCCATTATGGGAATATCGTGCATGAAGAGGGTATACATTAAAGGTCCCAAAACCAAGCCCTGACCAAATATACGATACTTCTAACCGAAGATTGGAATTTATTTTGTGTGCATACGAACAATTTTCGATTTGAAAGATATGATCCTTTCGTCTTAATTTAGCTAGCTTTAGGTGGTTCAGCACTCTCAACAATGCCTCAAATTGTTACACAAACAAATTGTTACACAGTAATATGTTGTTGTAATTCGTCCCAGAACCTGCGAAAAATAACTCTTTCCGCTATCTTGCTCAATCCACTGCGAAGACTAATACATAGGTCTTGTGTTTTTAGGAGACCCTGTTCACATTTTTTCGGTATGGCTGTTACTTTGGACAGCTTCCAACAGTCCGGAAAGTATGCGAATTTTAGCATAGCATTTATTACCATTGCTAAATACACAAACCCCGCTGCCGGTAGGTTTTGAATGGCTATATTAACCACTCCATCAACCCCAGGTGATTTTCTATTTGTAAGCCTACCTATTGCCTTTTTTAATGCCTCTAACCTCAAGGGCGTTAGTTTCCATATAATTTTCAATATTAAACAGGGACATATGGGCCCTAAAATAGCCATTGACTGAACTAAGCACATCCTCTTCTGCGGGATCATATTCCCTGGGACCCAGTGTCTGTACGAGAAACCGACTCAAAATAATCTGCTACTAGTTCGGCGATTTTCGAAGATCATTGGCACATCCTGTCCTTCTATGATCAGGTTACCTCCCGTATTGGGATTTACTAGTTTGATGCAGTTGGATTTATCAGGTTCAATGTGTGATAATTTATTGCTGAATTATTCTTGGAAATGTTGGCGGCTTTTTTCGTGAATGGCCTTTTTAGTTCGGTTTATCACAGTGAAGCTATAGATAGATGGAGCTAAGCGCCGTCTGTTTCTGAAACAGTTCCTAATTCTTATCATTAGTATAATCTCGGATGGTAGTTTCTTTACTTTAGGTTCCAGGCTTGGCACAGACCTATCAAATGCAATGAGCATGGTATTAGTGAGTCGAGAAATTCTATCATCGATGTCAGCACATGACTCAATTGGCTGCTCATTATATTTGTTTATTTTGTTGTGTACCTAGTGTCTATAGCCAAGCCAGTCGGCGTTTTTGTAGTCACGAACTGGTTCCTCATCAATGTTTTGGAATACATTGAAGTTGGTACCAATATCAGTACCGGCAAGTGATCAGAGCAAAACTCATTTAGAGCTAAGATCCTATCTTCGATTACTATATCCCAGGAAGCCCATATGGACATTATTTAACCCACAAAAATCGAAAAGTTCGGCCCCATTAGGTTTGTGCAGCGCCAAATTGGATGTTTGGAATTAAAATCCCCACAGACTATTACTCTATCTTGAGTACCCATGAATAAATTCAGGTCACATTTCTTCACCTTCCAGAAATATATAGAGATCACTGTGAAAGAGTTAGCCCACTCGCCTATGCAACCGGAAGTATGGCTGTGAAGTATTCTCGGATAAGAGCTTTGGGACTTGAGTGTTTGACCTTATAAAGTACCAGAATAGCCGTGCCTCCCGATTTCTTGGATTTTGAGTCTATTCTGTATATACTGTAGCCTTTGACACATAGACTATGGGAGTTTGAAAGATGGGTCTCATTGGGACAAACAATATCAGGTAGTTGGTTCTGTATTAGAAGGGGCAATTCATGACGTTTTTGGAGATTAATTAAGCTGTTGCAATTTAAGCTGATTACTTTCATTTAAAGTAATGACAAACAAAATTTAGATACACCATCTTCCTAGTTGAGGTATCACGGATGGCATTTTTGTTTGCCATAAATATAGCTACAATACATTATTGGTTAAATCATTGAAGCTCATGCCAAATAGTTCTTGTGATTGGAGAAAAATTCTTCCATCACGTTACCGCCAGATGTAGACTCTTCAGCCTCGGGTGCACCGTGAAAGGGTCGAAGAGAGAATCGAATTTGTGATTTAGGGTTTCCACTCAAACGATCCGCAAAGGAGATACCCTTGTTTACGTACTCAGAGTTAAATTTATTTGGAGTATTCCGACGGTTAATAATATTTATTGGTTTGTTTAACTTACTCAGAAATTGTTGACATTCGGGACACTCCGAAAAACTGGATAGATGTGCTCCTATGAAGTTGAAATATTTGATAGGGTTGGTTTGGTCATTGTTTCTTGAACATTCCCCTGGTGTGTGGGAGTTTAAACACTTCACACACTGGTATTGACAGCTTCGGCACTGAGATACCGATGGTTTTCATTTTGCTTCCCAGCTAATCCTGTATCCGCAGCATCCGATGATAGAGTGTATAACCGAATTTTTGGTTGCAGCGTCAAATGTGATCGTGAAAACAGGGATCCTGATATTTTTCTCGGCTCCGTTGATGTCTTTGACAATTTTGTTTGTGGGGTATACATTTTTTACTCTCACACCCTTTGCAGTAAGGTCTTCTTTAATTTCGTCGATTGATGTGTCCTGGTGCATACCTTTTGCGACCATCACCTTGGGTTTTAGGTATTGTAAAAATAACTTCAGATAACCATCTAAACAATATCCCAGCCCAAAAATAACAAACTGCTACTTTACTACCCTCCATTCTGTGATTTGCTTGGAGAAGAAATAACAGTCATGTCATCTAAATGATAAACTAACACATTGTGACTGTCTAAATGCTACCCAAAAATTGCAGTTTATAAAGCCTAAACCCACATAATAAACGGATGTTGTATATCAAAGCTGAGAAAGTCTAGCTTCGGTTAATCATTTCTCAATAATTCGGATATTTTAATTAAATTGTATAGCAGGCAGCTAGTTTTATGAAAATGCCGGATTAGCGTCTGTACATGTTACAACATGTAGTTTTCCATAACATTAGCAGACACCTTAAGCCAATTGACCATATCCATCCGCTCCGCTAAATCAAAACACTCATCGAACACTCGATCGACATACATTTCTTTTACAAATATTAGGGCAACTAAATACAAAAAAGCTCTCAAAGATTTGTATATAAAATCAAACAAAATACCATAAACCAATATTCACAATGCAAACAAAATAAATAACAAACGATGCAGTTATGCCGCAGACTAAACATTATTCTAAAAACCTCCATTTAATTTAATGAATCGATAACCTACAAATGAAATACTAAAAATTCGAATATGATTCAAACTTGGTTAATGCGTGGTATAACCAATAATAAATCCATAGTCGTTGTTATGATTCAACAGCGTCATAATGTAGCAGCCGCATCAGTGATATATTATGTTTACAATATTAACAAGTGTTCCACTTTACAACATTATTTTTTGTACCACTCTTGTATGTACATATATTTAAGAGAAAGTTATTCGATGACTTCAATTTTAATCATAACTTTGGATTAGTTTTATGCGCACAGTGGTTTCATTATTAAGATGACTCATTATCGTTTAGCTTTGCTGTTTATAATGTCATAATACATGAGTAACACATTTTATTTTGTGTGCTTTTTTGTTAACAACTTTAATTAAAAGATACAAAATATTTGCGTAAAATATGGGGCAAGAGGATTTTGAATTTAAATGGCATGTTATACGTAATAGTGGAGGTATAAGCTTTACATATTTGACTAATGTTTGTTTTGAACAATAATAAAAGTGTTATAACTTATTACGTCATTTCGCCAAAAATCTTAAACAATCAAAAAATGTGTTTAGTCGTTTTTATGAGACTGCGTACTTTTTTTTGATTTTTTTTACAATTCATGTGGTGAAAGTTCAAATCGCAAGAATTCGTCATATGTAATTGTATTTTGCACCCTTTACTACGTATACACGATTTTTTCGTGGAATTCCCCGTTCCAAATTATTAGTTATGTATGTTTATTGAAATTTTCGTGCACAATTTAAATTTAATTAATTCAGTTAACATTGTTTGTGTTTTAAACCAGAAATTATTTTGTTAAAATTCTTAGTAAAAATATGCCTTAAATGGAATTCGATTTTAAGTTCATCCGGAAACCATATCACGGTTGTTTGATCTCAGTTTCATTTTGTTCAAAGAAATATCATTATATAGCTTGAAATATTAAATATTTATAACGCGTCCTTTTACTAATAGATACAGTGATAAGGATAACTTAGCAGTCGCATCTTCTAGCATTTTTAAAGGTATATTGCTTTGACCAAATATAATGAAATAGTCAAATATTTTAAGTTGCACAAATTCCTTCACTTATCGAAGCAAGAGAAACATAATATAATATATGTATACCTAAAAGGTGTATCCTAAAAGATGTATCTCAGTCATTTGCTAACCCCACGTCGTTATGTTGGAGAACTAAATCAAACTGCGGATTAATTGTAAACTTCGCAGCATCTGATATGGAATCAGTTTTAAAACAACGACAAATCGTTTACTGTTGCTGCCAGTGGATTCACCAAGTGTGAATCCACACATGCAACAAAATCATTTATAATTAGGATAAGAAAGATAATATTATCTATTATATTACTCGGATATAACCTATTTTTGACTGTTCACAAAAGTGAAGAAATGTATGTATGAAAAGCGGCATGGTATGGTGTTAATAATGCACTACCACACACATATTATGTATGTATTATTTTGTTACGTTAAAAATTTGGTTTCAAAAATACCAAACAATGAAAAACAGTGGCTTTGACCAGAAATTGGGAGGACTTAAATTGTATTGGAAACAAGTTGCTGCTTTGGAGAACGTACCTGTAATAAAATTTGTAATGCTCAGTAACAAGAATATTTTTCCAAATGTTCCTCGAATGTCATCGAATATAACAATTTGTAATTCCCGAAGGAATTTTTAGTGACATGCGAGTAATATAAAATCAAGATGGTTAACTGGATCCAGTAAACAAATAAATGTTGTTCAGTTTCAATAAAGATTGCCATTAAATAAAACTTTGCTTGTATTTGGTTAAAGGCATAAGAAATGCAAGAACCGATAACAAAGAACATGAATAATATGTAAGAAGAAAATACATATTTAAAGTTTAATTTGTATTAAAAATTCCACTTTGATACAATAAAATATATTATGACAAATTAGAGGCTATGATTGGCACTGAATACGACTCACGATAACGTTAGATATGTAAAATCCATTTGTCGTGTGAAATGCTCGATTTCCTTAACGAAGCTTATGAATTTCACTTCGACACAATGAACGAGAAATAAAGTTAAATGCTTCCAGTATAGATGTTTCATTTAAGGAACACAATAAGATGCACAATGTAGTTAGCATAATTTATGAATTACGTGTAGGAAGAGAATATATTGCATACATTTAAATTTACTCCAAAATTTCTACTGCGATAAATTCGTTAAAAATATAGGTTTGATCTAAAAAATGCACGATTTGGTGACCACAGTTCATGAATTACATGCAGGTAGGGAATATGAAAAATTAAATATGCTAGAACAGTCAAAAAAATCGGTGATACCAATAAGGTTTGAGTCTAACCTTCTCAGGTTCAACATTAAAGTCGGGTTTTGGGTTGCATTCGTTCGTTCGTTCTTTCGTTCTGAATTTTTTTTTAATCAATCGTATTCCTTGAAAATGACGTTATTTTTCGTTCATGTTCCTTTGAGTATATTAAAAAAATTTCAGAATGAAAGAACGAAAACAACTGCAACTCAAAACCCGCCATAACAAGTGTAACAGTTTATCGTTCCATCGGAAATTGAATTGTTATACAACAATGTCAAATTAATGGCATAATTTTACAAAAAAGATTAAAGATTAAAGATTTAGCTGTTACTTTCACTGGGAACGTGTACTTTACTCAGCAGATCAATGCATCACTAGAGCTATTTCCTTGCGTGGTTTAATTAAGCGTTGGACAAGAGCCTTTAAAGTGTTCGTTTGTTCGAAATATTTTACTTGATGAAATCAATACACCATCAATACTACTAGGATCAATTTAAATATATGCACCAAGTAGGAGTTTAAAACAACAGGAATTCGTTCATCTGCATAAACACAGAATAACCTAGGGTGACAACTAACCATCATTTCGACTTTTACTTAAACTAATATAGCTTTTAATGTAGGTTTAAACAACATTATGCTCCGACATGAAAGTATTTTTATAGCAATTTTAATTCTTATTTATTCTAATTTTTATTATTCTTATTGATATGTACTGTGCCAAGTAAAATTTGTAGCCTTTTCATCTAAAATAAAATAAAATAAAAAAATTAACGATATAATAACGATAAATGCACAACTTGGTTAACACAGTTTATGAATTACATGTCGAAAGAGAATATTATACAATATAAAGATAAATTTGCTCTAAAAATTTCATTTCGACACAATAAAAATTATCTTGACAAATTATTGATCGTAAGTAGCTCTGAATATTAGACCTAAAAAGATAAAATCGTGAGCTATAGATATTTGATCTAGGAAATGCACAATTTGGTTAGCACGGTTAATGAATTACATGCAGGAAGAGAATATTATGTAAAGTTAAATTTGCTGTAATAATCCATTTCGACACAGTAAATGATGCAATAACGAAAAATTCGTCAAATATAGATGTTTATCCTAAAAAATATACAATTTGGATACACAATTTATGAATTACATGCAGGTAGAGAATTTATTTATTTATTTCTCTTAACCATACATAACAAAAAATATAAAAATATACATTTTTTTTTAAAAACCTGATACAAAAAATGTGGCTAAGAAGATTGGATAATCTTTGTCAAAATGACAGTTTCGAATAACCAAATGTTAAAAATTAAATTTAATATAAAAGAAAAATTTTAAAAGAAATAGCATTAAGATTATACCAAAAATATTATAATAATGATAAAACCCAAAGTAACTTACACAGTAGCAAATATAACAGTAGCATTAAAAAGAAAAATTAAATTATATAAAACAAAACTTATTTAGAAAACATAAACCCCACATCTTTAGTTTCAAATAACCAAACTTTGACCACACGCAAACATTTCTTATCATTAATCATCGTCCTAACATGAGGTGGCAATCGATTAAGAAAAGTGCGCGCAGAAACTATATATAATATTTACGAAATAATTCAGACGAAAATGGCGGTACAGAGTACAAATTTCGATAATTATTTCGAACTTCATATGTGGAAACAATTCGCGGCAACCGATGACTACTTCGCAAAAAAAACAATCTTAAGACTTTAATGGCTGAGACAAACTCGACGCGAACGACGTGACTAACTAAAAAAAAATTGTTAAACTTTGAAATTTTGTAACTAAACAACAACCAAAAGTTAAAATTCAATCATCTTTTTGTTAATCGCGCCTGAGTCGCGCCAGAAATGATTGCTTTAGCATACATTTTCATGGTTTAACATTTTTTTTTACTTAGTCACGTCGGTCGCGTCGAGTTTATCTCAGCCATACAAATATATAGGTGCTGTAGAGGCAAAATTTTACTAGCATAGAAAATAGGCCAAGAATGATCGTGTCGACGCTTGAAAAACATAACCCGAATAATATACTTTTGTAAAATTAGCAGCGGTGCCAATAAGGATCACCAATCAATTTGAAAAACATTAACTTAGTTTTTTCACTTAAGAGCAAGGAGTGATTATCAAACCATATGCGAAGAATTTTCATGTCGGAATTTATTTGGATAGTTAATTCATTAGCAGTCAAATCAAAATAACTTAATGCTATATCATCTGCAAAAGCAACAATTTTA
This sequence comes from Tipula helvola, assembly GCA_963556165.1. Lineage (NCBI taxonomy): Eukaryota > Metazoa > Arthropoda > Insecta > Diptera > Tipulidae > Tipula > Tipula helvola. Next base: position 317,646,125 of record OY744482.1, on the reverse strand, counting down.
CCGTTTAAGTTTAAGTTAAAAATTGAATTTATGTAAATTAAAAACAAGATAAGACCCAGAACAGAACCCTGAGGAACACCATGCTTAATATTAAATGGAATGCTTTGCGATTTATCTATCCTATAGTAATAAATGTTCGATTAATGAGATAAGACTACACCTCTAAAACCAATAGACTGGAGCTTACGCAGAAGCAGATTATGATCCACCATATCAAAGGCTCTTTTAATATCGATGAAGACTGCACCAACACACTTCTTATCATTAAGTTTAATATGAATTCCATTTAAGAAATTAATTAACGCAGATTCAGTACTTTTGCCAGATCTAAAGCCGTGTTGATAAAGACTAAGAAACTCAAATTTGCCAAGAAACTTCTCAATACGGGATTTCCTAGACTTTTCAATGATCTTCAAAATTGTGGGTTGCAATGCAATGGGCCGATAATTGTCCTTATTAACGATATCTCCCTTTTTAAACAAAAGGATAACAATTGCAGTTTTTAACGCATTAGGGATAAAACCATTTACAAAACATTGGTTAACAAATTGTACTAAAACTGGTGCAATTGCTAGAGCCACCAATTTTAGCATATTCGAGCTAATACTAAGAATGTCAAGTGCATTACTTGTTTTAAGTCCTTTAATAATACTAATAATCTCTGATTCCTCAACTGGATTAATAAAAAATATTTTCAACATTTCAGTAGAGTAAGAATAATTATTAGAACTCATATTTTGGGCAGAAAAGTTAGTAGATCTCAAATCGTTAACGATTTTAGAGAAATAAATACCAAAATCGTTAGCAATTGATTCAGGATCAGACAATATATCTGAGAATATAAATATAAACTTAAATTTTATATAAAAATTTTACTTCGGCACAATAAACGATACAATAACGATAAATTCAACAAATTTAAATGTTTAATCTTAGAAATGGAAAAGTTAGTTAGGACAGTTTATGAATTACATGCAGGAAGAGAATTCATCTAATGTTAAACTTGATCTAAAAATTTACTTTGACAATTAACGATAGAATAACGATAAATTCGTCTAATATAGATGTTTGATCCAACAAGTGCACAATTTTTTTAATACAGTTAATGTATTACATGCAGGAAGAACAAATCAAGTTAAAAATGCTCTGAAAATTCCACTTCGAAACATTAAAAATTATGAAGCGAGAATTTATAAAGAATTTTGCAAGTACAGTTTCGATCTGAGTGAGAATAACGAAAAATTTAATTTTTTACCAGTCAATCTCATCAGGCTATTAGCGACTACAATGCTAATTACACTTTTGATTATTTTTAATATACAGGAAAATTGAAATTTATCAATAGTTTAACATGTGTGTTTGCGTATAATTCACTAATACTTAACTACATGGTTGTTTCCTATACATAGGAAACAAACAAAAGTGTAATTAGCATTGCAGTCGCTATAGCCTGATGAGATTGACTGGTAAAAAATTAAATTTTTCGTTATTCTCCCTCAGATCGAAACTGCTTGCAAAATTCTTGATAATTTCTCCCTCCGTAACAAATAATTTGGCTAGAACCGATAAACATAATATTTCAAATTAAAAATTATCTTCACAAATTATGGAGTATAAATAGCACAGAACACAAATCACAATAATGGAAGATTAGTAAAAATTAGATGTTTGATCTCAGAAATGCTAAATTTGTTTAACACAGTTTACAAATCACATGCAGGAAGGAATTACATATATAAGATTAAATTTACTAGAAAAATTTCATTTCGAAGCAATACACCAAGCAATACCGATTAATTCGTAAAACATAGATAGGTATTCGATCTGATAAACGCATCAGTTTAGTTAACACAATTTATAAATTACATGCATGAACTGCAAAAAATGAATTAGTCAGAAAACGCATTTGAAATAAAAACCCGCATTAGCTTTTAGTAGTAATTACTCTTTTTTATTTAGATTTTGCAGAGAAATGGAAGAACAAATTGGAAAACTGAATTTTTTTTAAAATTTTAGAAAATTGTCAAGTATTTTCATTCATAACTCAAAATCGGCAAAAATGCAGTTAACTAGTTTCTCAAAAAAAAACACAGAAATTTGGTTAACAAAGTTTATGAAGTACATGCAAGAAGAGAACAAAAATTAAATTTGCTCTAAAATTTCTATTTCGGCACAATAAAAGATACAATAACAATAAATTCGTCAAATTAAGATGTGTGATCTTAGAAATGAAAAAATTAGTTAGCATGGTTCATGAATTACATGCAGGAAGAGAATATATCAAATTAAATGTATTCTCAAAATTCCAATTCGACACAATATAAATTATTTTGACAAATTATGGACCATAAATAGCAGTGATTACGACTTACGATAATGATAAATTTGATTTCAAAATGCACGATTTGGTTGCTTTGGTTTAAGTATTACAAGCACGAAGAGAATATACTAATTTAAATATGCTAGAAAATTTAATATCGACACATTAAAAATTATCTTCACAAATTATGGAGAATAAGTAGCATAGAATTAAAATCACGATAACGGTACATTATTGATAAATTTGTTTAACACAGTTTATAAATTACATTAAAGAGATTAAGGCCCCTATTCACAAAATGCAAATTAGCTCTATAACCGTAAAATTTCCGATTAGTCCTAAAATGGTATTCATGAAATGTAACTATAGACTCTATAAACGAAAATTATGCTCTGTCAGTTTACAGTGACAAATTTGTTGACGTAAAGCGACATATCTTGATTTTATTAGTTCATAACTCGGCAGAGTAACCATTTTACGTCATGATTTTTTTCAGGAAGTACTACTCTCGATATCATCTATTTACCTGCAAGAATTCAAGATGGTTTATTTTGTAGTTTTTGAGATTTTCGCTAAAAATTATCTATTAGGATTTCTTTGTGTTCTTAATGAATCAATATAGTAAGTATCCTTGATGGTGTCTGTAATTCTTATCAAAATAACTTTTTTTCTTCAGAATTTTGGTGAAGGTTTGTGGAACTGAAAATCAGTCCAGAAAACAACATCTGAACTCATGTAACTACACATTTGAGAAAGTGTGAGATTCTTGTGAGATTTCTTAGCCCCCATGACAAAGGCCTACGGAACGCCATAATACCAAGGAACGCCTTGCTACCGGCAATCCTCTACGCTCTCCACTAAAGTCAAAATAAATACTTTCCACATGCCAACAAACTGGAAGTATAAAGTGATCACCCCATTTATCGTATTTGAGTCTGAAATTTCAGGCTACCGGAATACAAAAGATGGCAGACGAAATTTAAAAATAAATATACGCATGTATGCATTAATTTTTTTACGAAGCCGGGATTTAGTTCACGGAAAAGGCCACATCGTATCCTATTCTGTGCAAAAATAGTTTATTTATCTGTCTATCCGGTAACCTGCAAAAAATCTCATGTGCATTCTCATTCATTTGACTTTCAAGCCAGAATGATTTGTTATGATTCGTTTTTTGACATTTCGATTTATCAAAGGCTACTATTTTTCTTACAACGGCGAATTCAAATGTATTTATTTACAGGGGTGAAGTTTTACATTTTGTGAATAGGGGCCTAAATGAGGTTAAATGTGCTCTAAAAATTCCACTTCGACCCAGTAAACGATGCAATAACGATAAATTTGGTTACCACAGTTTATGAATTACATGCAGGAAGAGAATATGAAAATTAAATTTATTCTAAAAATTCTACTTCGGCATAATACACGATACGATAACGATAAATTCGTTAAATTTAGATGTCTGAACTTAGAAATGAAAAAAATTGATTACCATGGTTTATGAATTAACTACATGCATAAAGGGAATACATCAAATTAAGTTTACTATCAAAATTTCACTTCAACACATTAAAATTATTTTCACAAATTATATGAACCATATAGCAGTAAATACGAATCACGATAATGATCAGTTTGATTTAAATATGCACGATTTGGTAGCCTCGGTTTAAGAATTGCATGCAGGAAGAGAATAAACACACATTTTCAAAATTTGTAGGCACCCCTATTTTTCGCATTTTTCACCAATATTGACGATTTTTTTTATTTTTGTTTTCTTAAATATTCATATTTATTGACGGTACAACTGTTTGGACCTTAATGTTGGCCTACCTGTAATTTTATTAAATCTTCCACAAGTCGCTTAGAAATCAATGAACTTAAAGCTACCCATTTTTCTGGTACCACTTCCTTCAGATTGGCAATCGATGCATATTTTCTTGTGCTAATCTTCATATTCCCAAGGACACATAAATATTCGGTTGAAGTTAACTCCGGGCTCTGAATCGTCCATTCCAGCATATTTTATTACTTTTCCAGGCGGAGATACCAAACCAAATTAAATATTCGGGTTGAACTAAGCAAATGATGGGCTAGGAATGGGTAGAAAATGAAGGGCAACCAGTAGAAAAGGTTGACGGATTGAACGGATAGCTATTAAAAACAGGAAAAATCACCGTCAAAACTACCTGCTTGTAAAAGTAGAAGATTTCAAGTATTCATTTCTGCGAAAACAGTTGGCTGAAGAGCTGAAGAGTTTGGCCTAAAACCTCGAAAATCTAGGAAAGATCCGTTATTATCTGAAACCAATACGAAAAATTGACTTAACTGGGCAAAAAAGTACCAACATTGAACAAATTTTTTATGGAGTCAAGACTCTGGTCGGACGAATGTAATATTCAGGTCAATTCTAAATATACTGAGAAATTGTAAGAAGCACAGTATTTGACAATTAACATAAGAAGTCATAAAAAATTACCGTTACCGTTTATCTGAATAATATTAACCAATTTGTTCAGATTTTGGGATTTCTGAGACTAAATACGTACGTCAAAGGACTGGCGAAGCGCATAATTCGAAATGCATAGTCACTACTGACAAGCTCGGTGGCAGCAGCATCGAGAATTGGACTGGAATTTTTTCTCTAAGCGACTTTTTTAAAATTTTATAAAATGAATTGCAGAAGAATGTATCAAAAAAAACAAGGCGGGCCAACAAAATTTTAAGATTTTCAATTGTACCGTCAATGAATATAAATATTAAAAAAAACAAAAATTAAAACAATCGCCAATATTGGTGAATAATGCGAAAAAATAGTAATAATTTTTGTAAATGTACCTATGAATGTAATGTTAAAATTGCTCTAAAAATTTACTTCGGCAATATTAACGATACAATAACGAAAAAATCGTTAAAGATGTTTGATCTTAGAAATGCACAATTATGTTACTCTGCTACTTTGACTTCGGTGCAATAAACGATACAATAACAAAATTAGATATTTGATCTTAGAAATGTAAAAATTAGTTTGCACGGTTTATAAATTACATGCAGGAAGAGAATATACAAAATTAAATTTGCTCTGAATACTCCACTTCGACACAATAAACGATAATCACGATAAATTCGTAAAATATAGAGGTTTGATGTATAAAATGCATAATTTAGTTACCTTAGTTTAAGAATTACATGCAGGAAGAGAATTCTTTAATTAAATATTACTCTAAACATTCTACTTCGATACAGTAAGCGATACAATGAGGATAAATTAATAAAATATAGAAGTTTGATCTAAGAAATGCACAATTTGGCGCTTTAAGTGTATTTGGAATCATTTGATAACGCTCTCTTTGCAATACAATATTTTAGGTTTCTCAACTCTCAGGCTAGTCTCATGAAAATTGGTGGGCGACCCATGTGCAACCTAGCAAAGTTAAAAAAGTTAAAAATGTCTGATCTCTTTATAGAAAACCAATTCCTTTTGCTTTTTTTGTCTGTTCTTTGTTGCTTTAAATATTTATTTGTTCTTTATGGAATTAGAATTAGAATTACTGTCATAAAATCAAACATTTTTAACTTTTTTAACTTTGTTATGTTGCACATGGTTCGCCCACCAATTTTCATGAGACAAGCCTCAGTATATTTTTATTTATATTTTTAGCTAAGTATGTGTACAAGGCACCAAATTTTGACTCATTCTCGAAATAGTGCTTGAAGGATTCACAACGCATAGTTTTTCGGTAAGTTATTTTTAGAAATATCTCAGCTTCCAATAGTGAAAATAGTAAAACCAGTTATATGTTTGTGAAAGTTGAAATAATTACTTTAATTAAGTGTTAAAAAAATTTTATTTGTTGGTCAAAACTCGTGCATACATTTGAGTCCAAATTCAACCAAAGTATGTGTCATCGTATGATTTAATTAAATTTGTACAAAAACCGTTACAAATCATATCGAATACTACTGTGTCCAAAAAGTAAAGCCAGTTTTCAATTTAAATCGCTCGGGTATACCGCACATCATGAATACTTTTTTTCTAAGTTGGCAGCATTGTGATATATACATAGTATGTGACAAATTTTATTTCAAAACATTAATTAGTTTTTGTTTTACGCTTGGTTTTGTACGACGTTGAAAGTGAATTCGGTGATTTTTACAATTTCTAAAAGTTGCATTAAATTTTGTTTGCGGAAAGAAATTTCGGGTGTAGAAACGTTAAGGATGTTGGAGAAAGCCTTCGGGGATCATGCTTTGTCGGAAAGGAATGTTTACAAGTGGTATAGTAGAAGGTCATGTTGACAGTTTTCATCGATTATCGTGGTGTTGTCCATTCAGAATTCCTTCCACCCTTATGAGTTGTTTGCGTTAAGCTGTTCGCAAGAAGAGGCCAGAATTGTGGGAAGACATTTCTTGGTATTTGCACCAGGATAATGCATCTTCTCAAACTGCACTCGTCCTTCGTGACTTTCTCGTCCAAAATGCGACCCATATCGTTCAACAACTACCGAATTCGCCTAATTTAGCATCGTGTGGCTTCAGCTATTCCTGAAACTCAAAAGACCACTGCGGGGACATCGTTTTGAGACGATGAAGGACTTTGAAGGCGACGAAAAAGATTTGAAAGAATAAATAAATATTTTTTGAAATAAATCAAAACTGGCTTTACTTTTTGGACACATTAGTATAATTTATTTTTGCATAAATAATTTTTATAAATTAATTTATTATTTCATTTGCAATTTTTAGACAATGGAAGTTAAAAGAACCGTTTTTAAAAAAGGGGCATTTCTGTCAGAAACAAAAGTATTCGCTATCTTAAATGCATCTGATTTAGAATTATCAGATGAAGAAGCTGAAACTATGTACGAAATCCAACCTTCAGTCCCAACCGTAACAGAAACAGAGTGAGATGTAACTGTTGATTGGCAATGAACAATCAGTTAATTAATAATGATGCGATTGAGATCGCAAGTATCAAAGAAGAAGTAGAACCATCTGAATCGTATAGCATTGCAATTTTATTAGCTGCAGGAAGCGCCATCAAATATTTTTAAGCTATGATTGTCGAAAATGTCGGTTTTGAAATCATTGATCATTTTGTCAATCATCGGGTAACAGATAAATCGCAAATAAGATGGAGACGAAGGCAATTTGATAGTATATGTAAATATTCCATTCGAGGAAAGTATTGATAATTCATCCAAAGATACGCTGAATAGTTCGCTAACAACGTATTTTTTTAAATACATGTCCCAAAAATTATTCAAACATATGTCAAGATTTACCATTTTGTATGCAGAAAAATCCAAACCTAATAATGTCTCATTTAAAAAGCACGAATGAACTTATTAAATTTGTAAGTATGTATACAAATAATGATGTTGAATTTAAAGTTGAGACGACTCTGAACGTACTGGAATAAGAATTTGGGAATTACTCCAATTTTAAATTTAATAGAACAAACTCATTTTAGTGTGCCGTTTGGTCATCGCGATTCAAAAGCAATCTCTAGAACATGATCTAGAAGAAATTTTAAGAATAGACGAGCAAATTATTCCATTTAACCTCAGTATCATACAATACGTCAAAGGCCCCCCTTATGATATTATAATGTATCAAGGATGAAATACTGAAATCACACATGAAAACAAAAATAAATTTGGATTCGGCGCAGCCGTCATTTTACCTTTAGTCAAACGAATCACAAATCCGGGGCACAGCTTGTATTTTGATAATTACTTCCGTAGTTATCAACTATTTGAAATGTTAAAACACTTACAAATAAATGCCACAGGTATAATTCGGATCAACAGGTTTGCAAATCTGCCACATTTGGTCGATAAGGAATTAAAATTGAAAGGTCGCGGCACATCGGATGAGGTAACCAGTTTAGATGGGAAAATTTGCGTTGTAAAATGGCAAGATAACAAAGCAATTTATCTTGCCTCAAACAGTGTTGAAATCGGCGAGGAAAGGATTGTAGCTAGATGGGATACTATAAAATTTTTATTTAAAGTAAGAAATGGCCGCTAAAAGCAGTGACACATTTTATCGACATCGCTATTGCTGCTTCGTGAATCGAGTATAAAAATGACCAAAATAAACATCATCAAAAAGATATTATGGACCTGTACGAGTTTAGGTTACATTTAGCCAATGGGTTCATTTCAGCAGATCAACCTACGAAGCGCGGAAGACCGCCAAATAATCCGGAGTGTAATCCGGCGAGTCCGGCGTATAATTTTATACAACTTAACATAAATTGAACAAAAAAATTACTTAAAATGAATTTTAGAACCATTGGATTAAAATGTTGACTGAAAAGGTTAGTTTATAGATTACATGCAGGAAGAGAATTTATAAAGATAAATTCGCTCTAAAAATTTCACTTTGACACAATAACAATAAATTCCTAAAATATAACAATTTGATCTAAGAAATGCACAGTTTGGTTACCATAGTTTATGAATTGCATTTGCATGCTTGGAGGGAATGAATAAAATTAAATTTGCACTAAAAATTCCAGGCTATCACAATGATACAATAACCATAAATTCATAAAATATAGAGGTTTGATCTATGAAATGCATAATTTGGTGACGACAGTGTATGAATTACAAGCAGGAAGAGAATATATAATTAATGGATTGTCGTGCGCCTATATAACTGCAACTAGCTCTCAACAACTTAAACTGTACCGTTACTTAGGTACATTACATGCAAACTCAACTAAATACTTATAAGTTAGTAACTTATGAATATTTATAAACCTCCAAGAACCTAATAAAACGAAACAAAAGTTTTAGTAGAGTTGAAATCTGCAAATTACTGATATGAAGGTTGATACAAGGAATTAATAGGACGAGATGATGTTGTCAAATGTTATAAAAAATTTTAACTCACACCTAATTTTCAAACAGAAAAATATAATTCCTTTAAAAAGCAAGCCCCTTTGGAATGAGTGTGAAGTTTATGCTAAAAAAAAATAACAAAAAATTACACTGTTAAATTAGTTATTTTTCCAATTGGAATTTAGATTATATGAAAATTTAAATTTTTTATAATTTTGGATTTTTCGTACTATCAAACCCTGCAAACGGTTATTTTCAGCTTTTTCAGATAGCTGGACCATCTGTTTATCTCGTTAGCCAAAAGCATTCAATTTTGTTGAACCTAACTGTATTTTAGATAATTTAAAAGTTGATTGATTTTTGATAATTAAATAATTGTTTAACGCCAATCCTGGAGATGTCCCGAAGGTCTCGCATATTTTCTAGAATAACTACGCCATATAGCTGTATATGTATGTCACCAAGCTGATCCAATTGCGATGAACATACTATATTTCACAGAATGTGGATTTTTAAATAATGTTGGATGATTTTAAAAGTCGTTATATCGTCAACCATACAAATGTCCACGAGGCTTTTCCCTCATTCTCGAATAGCCCTTATTTTCGAAAACCTTGGCCATATACGTGGCTAACCTAATCCAATTGTGACGAGCTTTACTATACTTCACAGAATTTCGAATTTTTAATAATTTTGAAGGTTTTATAAATTATTGTTTCTCCGATCAAAGAGTTGTCCACAATGTCTCGCCCATATTTTCGGATAATTTGGTCATAAGCCAATATACATGGCCAACCTGATTCAATTGTGACGAACTTTACTATACTTCACAGAATTTAGAATTTTTAATAATTTTGATGGTTTTGTAAATTTGAACAACAGTTGAGCGAGACAATAAACCAGTCAAACCAAGAAATTAAACATCAGGAGGAGCAACAAGGCAAGGAAATTAAAGACCAAATTTTAGATGGTCAAAAGAGAATGGACGAGAAACTTCTTGAATAAAACATACATGGCTAAGTAGAGAACTGCAAATGGAGGTTCAACATGTTGACAAAAATTAGAAACAAAGGTGCAGGAAGTCGAAGAAAAATAACATAAGGAGGTCCAACAGGTTAAAGAAACATTTAAACGTCTCGACAAAAAATTAACTGACAAGACAAGTGTAACAACGACGTAAAGCAGCAGAGGTTTTACAACCTATCTCGAAACAAGAGCGCAACAGCTATCTTGAGACTATGATGGCACTAGATCGGAAGTACGACAGTGGCCATAAACGGAAAATCATCGCATGGAATTGAAAAGCCCCTACCAAAAGCTAGGAAAATCCGCTACCCAGAGGATAGCAGGCATTGGATGGCCGCTACACAGAGGATAGCAGGCATTGGATGAGTTTACGGCAACAGTCGTTAAGGCTGAAAAATTAAAAGTCAGTTCGAAGGGGCAAAACTGTCTTCGCCGTGTTATTGCCCCATAACTTACATCCCTGTTACGAGTGTAGAACGAGGCGTAAGCAGCGTAGCAATCGAGGGTAATGTTAATGGAACAAAGTCTGTCATCAAGTAGGTTACTGGAGCAACGCAGACGGTTGTCCGGGAAGACTTTATCAGAAGAGATGTGCACCTGGCTGATGGGTTAAAATTAAGAATGGTAAATGGAGTGGAGTAATAATAAAAGGAAAGACGTTCGTTAACATAAGCATATGGCCAAGTTATCCGAAAATATGGGCGAGACATTGTGAACATCTCTGTGATCGGAGATACAAAAATTTATAAAACCATCAAAATTATTAAAAATTCGAAATTCTGTAAAGTATAGAAAAGTTCGTCACAATTGGATCAGGTTGGCCACGTATGTTGATACATGGCCAAGTTATCCGAAAATAAGGGCTATTCGAGAATAAGGGAAAAGCCTCGTGGACATTTGTATGGTTGCCGATATAACTTTTAAAATAATCCAAAATTATTTAAAAATCCACATTCTGTGAAATATAGTATGTTCATCGCAATTGGATCAGCTTGGTGACATACATATTTAGCTATATGGCGTAGTTATTCTAGAAAATGTGCGAGACCTTCGGGACATCTCCAGTGTTGGTGCTAAACAATTATCTAAAATACAGTAAGGTTCAACAAAATTAAATGCTTTTGGCCATCGAGATAAACAGATGGTCCAGCTATCTGAAAATGGTGAAAATAACCTGTTGCAGGGTTTGATAGTACGAAAAATTCAAAATTATAAAAAATTTTAATTTTCATATAATCTAAATTCCAATTGGAGAAATATCTAATTTAACAGTGTAATTTTTTGTTATTTTTTTTTAGCATAAACTTCACACTCATCCTTTGGAATGCACCTAATTTTCAATTTTAGTTCTAATTCATAAGAAGTAAAATTTATATACATAAGAAAGTTTTAGCAATCTTTCATCTCGAAGCATATTCGAAGAGCTAGGATAAAATTTGGAACCCCGAACTATCGATGGGACACTTACTTTAATACACTTTTTTAAACATTTGGGTTTATTCCGCAAAATATTCTTGACTCGACAGCTCTTTTTATTGCTACTTAAATCCCAACGAGGATATTTCTTTTGGCAGCTAAGCCAGCAAACCATAATAACTATTATTCGAATATCTCTAAGTTCTAACAGAATAGAACCAGATTTACTGAGAAACCATCATTTGCTTTTATCAATTTTATTAACCGGTTATTCAATTATATTCTTAAAAACATCGCAACAAATAATCTACTACTTTCATACCTTGAGAAACTGATATTCCCAAATATTTAATTTTTTGATTGTATTGTGCAATTTACAGAAGTGATGCAACCAAATTGCTATAGAAAATATCGAGTTTCGCTATAATCACCCAACCAAACCACTCAATCATGCAAACTCAACTCAAAGTTAACACTTCCTGATTAAACCGATATAACCAAAAAAAAATGTTTTCTCCTTTATCCCGTGCGCACAAAGAATTGAAGTATCGAAATATTGACACTTTAAAATCAGCAAAGAGCTTAAAATTTATATTTAAGAAAATTCAAAGGAATAAAATTCAATTTCCATAAAAAAAAAATATTAAATTCAATTAATTAAATAAAAAAAAATAAAAATAAAAATTCAAGCGAAACAACACAAAACCAGAAATAAAAATGTTAAAGAATTAAAAGGAACAAAAAGTGCTACAATATAAAACCAGAGAGAAGCATGAAAGAACAACTTGAAGAAAACTATTTAATAAAAATGAAAGAAAAGATAAAAAAAAAATCATCATTATATCATCTCGCGAAAAATGTTGTGCGGCCAAAAGTTGAATGAACAGAGAATGACCTACTAACTTCGGTAAGTGCACTCACCTTGTGACGTAATATCATTGATCTTTTTTTTATATTTTTCTTCATTTTTTATGTTCTCTGCTTTATTTTATGCCATTTTTTCTTTTTTTTAACTGAGGATTTTTCGTCATTTCTTATACATTTGCTTCTTTCTTATATTACTGCTATACACATCCACACGATCTCTTTTTTACATCCAAATTCCAAACACTTACGTAAATGTGTAGCGGTTGCAAATGTATGTGAATAGTAGAATCGGTGAAGATGTTTTAAAAATAAATCGTGTATTTGTAATATACATAGGTATAAGTATAAAGAACTATATTATATAATAAATTACATAATAATTGGTAGAACTATATAATAGTAATAAAACATAAAATAGTAATAAGACGTGTAATAATAAAAAACGCAATGCACTAGGTTGATATAAAAATACCAAAATGTCTGGGAAGTTTTTAGTGTCAATCAATTTTTTTTTATTTTTTTTTGTTGTTCTCATCGTGATAACAAAAAACGTTGTAACGTAAAAATGTTCATTTTACAATCAAAACATCATGTTTTATCATTTTGTGATGCTTTTCATGACATTATCATGATATATAATCGCGCAATGTTACAGCAAGTAGTTTAATGTTGTTGTGATTATTATGTGTGTGTATTTGGTAACTTATTTTGCAATGTACATATTACATATCACTACATATAGCTAACATGTATCGCTGCTGCTATACATAATAAATTGATAATTATTTCTGATCACACTGAAAATGTAGCAACAACTTCGGAGAAAAGATTTGTTTAAACGATAAATTGTCAACGGGATAATGTTTAGAAGTTAGAATTACTGTATAGATAAAAACGTTTAATTAGTTACAGTTTAAATTAATTTTGTTCATGTTTTCAACTACCTCTCTCTTTAAATAAATTGTTATTAATTTGTGTATACGTAGATGAGATTGAAGTTGCCCGCCTATAAATGCCAGCGATGATTAATCGATGTTATAATTGGAATCGGTTGTTAACTATACTTTTAAATGTAAAGACATTTTTCTTAGCTAAATTTTTAGTTTACATTAAAGAATGGCCTAATTTTGGTTACAGAAGTCACCATTACTTGTAACGTGGGTATGTTTTGAAAGCAATATAAAAAATTAAAAAGATTCTAAGCGAATTTTTACTCATTTTTGGGATTCTTTATTAAAGTTCAACTGTCTACTAAATACGGAACACAAAAATCGTTAAATATTCATGATGTTCCAAATTCAGATAATTGAGCAGGCCATTTATTAGTTCGGAGCAATATAAAGACTGTACCATACCATATACACACCGTCCAGTGACAGAGTAATGTCTAGGCGCACTCGGCACGTGCCTAGGGCCTGATTTTGGGGTCCCGTAAATTTCGTGCTTTATATCAGCTGTCGTTTCAGAAGACAGGCTACTAATGTACGACAATACGACACTGGAATGTTTTTTCAGATTTCTTCAATCATTGTTTCATTATCATTATAACACGAGGTTCTGAAATAAATTTTTGCTTACTCCCATTTGGATTGATTTTGAATTATTGATGCTGGTGTACTTTTGGTGAAACAATAAAAAAAAATTTAAATTTGTTGATTCGAAGTTAAATAAATTGTTGAGCCAACTTTTGCTTTAAATGATTTACCAAATGGGATCCTTAAGATTTGTTCTCTGATTTTGTTTGATTTTAACAATGATCTGCTCACACAAAATAAAACATTTACTATTATTAAACACTCGAATTTTCTCTGTTAGTTTCTGATTTTAATTTTATTTTTGAGGAGTTGCGGTCATACTACTGCTTTACAATGGCACAAAGTATCATTTCTTTCTCGAGTAGTAAAAAATGATCAGTTACTTCGCTCTAAAAAGAACTGTTAAATATGTTTTTGGTCATTGTTGGTCCAAAACAACTCTTCTCGATGTTTTGAAAGTCCCTGTGCCTGAAAAAGTAAATAAAAAAAAAAATCCGTCCGTCAGTCCGGATGCCTCGTCGTCTGGATATCTGGAGTACCCATGATACCATACGAATTGACCCAAAACACCTGGTTATATAAACATTTACCGGTTATATAATTGCTGATTTGATGATTGAGTTGGGCATGGGTTGGGCATGTGTGGAGTTGAGTTGAAGGTTAAGTTAGGGGTCAATTTGCGGGTAGAGTTATACCCTGACTTGAGGATTGAGTTGGGCGTTGAGTTTGCGGTTGAGTTGGGTTCAATTTGCTGGTTGAATTGGGGTTTAGTTGAAGTTGAGTTGGGGTTCGATTCTAAACTTTACACAAATATTGTCCAAGGCTTAAGAAAGTATACTATGAGTGTTAATAACTCATACCAGAGTGAATTATATATCTCATAACTCTTCTTATTGAGGGACGATAATCAGGTCCAAAGTTACTACGGAGGAATTTCTAAAACTTCACCAATTGAGTTGATTTTTGGATATTAATAGTATATCATAATCCTTTTAACGATGATGTCGATCGTAATGGTGATGGTGGCAATGATGGTGATGGCAATAGTGACGGTAATATTTATAGTGACGGTGATGATGTTATTATGGTATGATGCGGTCTGATGGTATGATGGTGCGATGGTGTATAGTGTTATGATTGTATGATGGTATAATGGAATAATGCTGTGATGGAATGATTGTGTAACGGTATAACGGTATGATGATGGTACGACGGTAAGTATGTTGCTATGATGATAAGATTGTTCGGTGATATAATGTTTTAACGGTATGATAGCAAGATGGTATGGTAGTACGAGTACGGATGATACGACCATATGATTCTACGATAGTATGATTTTAAGATGGTATGGAGGTACGATGGTATTATGGTATGATGTTGATGGTTTGATGATAGTTTATTATATATGCTGGTTTGATGATTTAATTGACCGTCCAGTTTGCGGTTGAGTTGTGTTCCATTTGAGGGTTTAGTTGGGGTTGAAGTAGATTTGAGTTTAGATTGAGTTGAGTAGGAGTCGGAGCTTAAGTTGGGGATTTATCTGTGGTTAGGGTTGATTTAGTAGTTATAGCTTGAGTTGTTTTGAGTTGAGTTCATTACAGATGTAGCTTTTCGAGTCGCGCTTATTTGAGGGATTAGTTCGAAGTTAAATTGAGGGTTGTATTCAAGGTTGAGTTGTCGAGTAGAGTTATGAGTTGGTTCAGTAGGGGATTTATTTAGGGGTTGAGTCGGTGGTTGCGGTGAAGATTAGAATAAGTTTCATTTACGCATGTAATTTTTGAACCGTGTTGATTTTGGGTTTGAGTTGAACGTGGAGTTTGGCGTGAATTGAAGGTTGATTTTTTATTGAGTTAAAGATTGGGTTCAGGTTAAATTATGGTTGAGTTTAGAGTTGATGTAAGTTGAGGGCCAGTTAGGGTTGAATAGGGTTTGAGTTGAAGTTGAGTTGGATTGGAGTGATCGTTTGGCTAGGGACTAGTTCAGGAACGAGTTTAGCCCTTTAATGCATATTTTTTTCTTTTTGATGTAATTCGAGAATTGGGAGAAACATTGCTACATTTCGGGTTGGTATCGTTATCCAAAATAAAAAAATCCCAAAAAATCAAAAATCCCAAAAAACAAGTTTATTAAAAATAACAAATTTTTGAAACATTATTTTAATTCGTCGACATAAAGCCTTGGAGGATGGAGGCTACTGCCCCCAAACCCCCGCCCTGACGATTTTTTGAAATTCTAATATTCAGAGTGATTGAACCATTTTTGAAAAATTTGTATTTTTTAATAATAATCCACATACTAAAATAGAGAACTCCCCAAAGCCGCTTAGCATTGGACCCTTTGCGCAAGGATGACAGGAAAACGTCAGAAAAATTTCAAAAATATTAACATTTGTAAAAATATTTACGTTTGTATTTCACATACTAAAATAAAAAGCTCCCCAAAGCCGCTTTTCGGGGTCTTCCGTTTCGATGGGGCAGTTTACTTCGAGTTTTTCGGTATTTTTTGGGGGGATTTTTGCGTTCGGGAATATGATGGTATCCCGTAATTAAAATATTGAAAATACACAAAACAACCAATTTCTTCTAATTCCTCAAAAAAAATTTAGGGAAAAATAAACGTCAAAACTTACATAAAATGGAATTATTTTTCCCTACATTCAAAAATTCCCAATCGCCAGAATACACTTTTGGAAAAAATAACTCCCAACAGCCAGAATACTGTCAAAATACTTAAATTCCCAATTCCCAGGTGCAGGTAATAACTAGAATAGGATCACAGATGTACGAAACAAAACAGAAAAAATATGCTCAAATGCAGATGCAGTTCAAATTAGAATAGCATGATGCACGTATGGTAGAATATGCATTAAAGGGTTAAAGTTTAGTGGGAGATTAAATTTGAGTTGGTTTGAGTTGAGGTTTTACATGCATGTAGCTTTCCAATCGATTGATTTTAGGGGTGGGTTGGCCTTCACTGTAGAGTTAAGTAGAGAGTTGAGATTTGGTTAAAGCTGAGTTGAGTTGAACTTGAGTTACGTTTGGTTGTTGTTGTCCGAAAGGTTGCGTTTTAATATTTGAATTTTGATACGTAAAAGGTAATGTGTTATTATAGCCAGGTTGTGATTTTTCGGGTCCACAACCTGGCTATAATAACACATTACCTTTTACGTATCAAAATTCAAATATTAAAACTCAACCTTTCGGACAACAACAACCAATTCCTAACTTTGCTACTCAACCAATTTCTTCGTTTGGATCGTATGATTGGAATTGAAGAATTGGAAAATCAATTTTGATGGTTCAACGGATGGCGTACCAGTAGAGAGTTTTCTCTTTAAAGTAGAATACTTCGCTCGTACACACCGAGTCTCATTAAAGAGATCTGCCTCAAATTGGTATTGGTGCTACATTGAGTGTAGGTCATTCGAATTCTACCTTGGGTCAACTTAAAGTGGCAATTATTAAGCGGTTTCAAGATTGTCTTACAGATGACAATATTCGTAGACTAATTGATTCTTGCAAACAGGTGAATGTTTCATCCAGTTTTACAACGAAATTCTTTACCTGACCCTTCGATTCCGAATTCGGACATCATAAAAATTCTTCGCTTTAATAAGAAGGTTTGTCTTCAGAATCTTCTTGTTAACCAAGATATTGACTTTGGTAAGAAGATGTGTCCCTCTCAAAGGTTTGTGGAAACGGCAAAACTATATACCCGACAAGTTTTATAGACCAAATTGTAAACCCTGTAGTGTAGATTAAACCGGTGTGACCAATGATAATACTAATCAAAATTTTGTCTCGGATCATAATCAAAAGTTATTTTTTTACAAATATTGATCCGAAAAATTATAATCCTTCAGTCAAACCTAATCTTGGACAATTCCAAAATTTTAATCAAAATACGAACCAAATTGATTTCAATCAAAATTCTAATATACCGAATAATTTTATTTGCTGGAATTATTTTCACATAGAACACACTTTTGCTAAATGCTCGAAACTAATACGATTGTTTAGTCGTGGATGTGGAAAAGATGCAAAAGAAATAACTGTCCGAAGTAGCTGCCATGAACCCTTGATAAATTGAATTTTAGTCCTGAAAATCTTACCTCGGTAATTTCAAATAAATTCAAAAGTAAACTTGCGGAAAAAGCTAAATCTCGCGTTTGTAAATATTGGGACAAACAAAAAGCATTAAATCTTTCAATTTCATAGACCATACGCTAACGTGGGTATTAATGGGGTACATTATAACGGTTTAATGGATAGTGGTGCCTCTATTACTGCTTTGGGACATGCCTGTGAAAAGTACGTTTTAAATTCTAATATAAAAATGTATACCGTATCTGCAGAAGTCAAAATATCAGGTGGTCAAAAGTAACGTATTTTGGAATATTTTAGGGGTACTATCCACAACAACGGTGAACAGAAAATAATGAATATTTTGCTAATTCCAAGCTTAAAACAAGCTCTCTATTTAGGAATAGATTTTTGGAATTTATTTAAAATAATTCCTAAAATGTATCTTAGAGTTACATACAGATGATCCTAATTTCCAAGTTCTTTCGGATGATCAAAAATTTTGTCTAGATGCTGCTCGGAAACCTAATGGCAAGGTCCGTCTTTGACGAATTAACGAAAAGGAATGTGTAACCCCTGCCTATAATCGACGGAATTGCTGGTATAACTGGTGTCGGAGTGGTGTTGTTGCACGAATGTGTTGATGGTGAGGAACATTCCATTGCGTAAATGTCATTAAAGTTAAAGCAACATAGCGAAATTACTCCATCACCGAGCTAGAGTTTTGTGCCTGACATTCATCACTTCCCGGTCTAACATTCATCACAGGCCACGCAAGCCTTAAATGGCTTATAAGCATCGAACTGGATCACAGAACGTTGTACAGGATGCAATTTCGAGAGCCTTTATGAAAAAAATCGTTCGAAATGGCGTATCCTCCAAATCTACCGAATATTTAGAATAAATTTCTAAAATTTTATCTTCGCTTAACTCTTTCCTTAAAATGGCAAATGATGTAATTTGGTTGGTCCAAAACCACTTTTCTCGACGTTTTGAAAGTCCCTGGGCCTGAAAAAGCAAAAAATGTCCGTCCGTCTGCCTGGACGTCTGGATGTCTGGATTTCTGGATTTCTGGATATCTGTACCTACCCATGGTATCTCGAGAAGGGCTGATCCGATTTCGATTTTTTTCGCTAGTCAGTTTCTATGGTCAAGGCGGAGATTTGAAAAGCTTTTGGCACCTGTACGTCAAGAGAACCATGTAACTGCAATACTAAGTGGTCCAAAATACCTGGTTATATAAATATTTACCAATTTTTTATTATGCTGCTTTGAATATTGAGTTGGGCATTGAGTTTGGAGATGAGTTGAAGGTTGAGTTAGGGGTTAATTTGCGGGTTGAGCTCAAGTTGAATTGGAGTTGGGTTGGGGTTGGATTAGTATATTGTGAACAGTAGAACAATTTTTTATATACTCGTATACTGGTTTGATGATTGAGTTTGGCGTAGAGTTTGCGGTTGAGTTGGGTTCCGATCGCGAGTTGAACTGCGGTTGAGTTGGGGTTAAATTAGGGTTTAGTTAGCAGTTGAGCAATATATATATATATATATCTAAAAGTGAGTTAGGTATGTACAGTACTACAGGTTTTACACTTCAAATTGAAATTTTTATATTTCAAGTTGAACCTTTAGCAAATTATGTATGGCCAATAGGATCTCATATCGATACCTTAGAGTATACAAGTTATATGTCTATTTTTAAAATGTGTGGTAAATACAAATTTAGGCTTTCAGAAAAGCTTTCTTTATCATTTATGGTTCTGTTATTTGGTACTATAATCATTTATAGCATTATTTCCCCGGCATTGAATGCAATTCCAAATATTTTCGAATTTAAACACATTCTTGTAGACATTCAAAGTCTGGACATAGCACTTGTAATAAGCAATTCTAAGGTATCGATATTTCCTATCGGATTTATGTGAAACTTGACATCCGCGATGGAAATGGGATTATAAAATGATTATTGGATAAACTTCTGGAATATGGCCAAGTACGATAGAACTTGGCTGTTTTTCACTCGATTATGATGAAATTTGACATGTGTGTTGAAAATTGAATTATAAAATATAAAGGGCTGAAACCTCACGAGGTGATCAGAACTTCGGTCTTTGGTATCTTCAATAATATCATAAAGTTGGTGTGACTGTTTTGACATTATTGATTTCTATTTTAACCAATATATATTTACTTATACAACAACAGCCAAAAAGGTCAAAAGCTTCAACATGGGTACAGGCATCCAATTTAAAACGAAAAATCGTATTCTAGAACTTTATACCGAAAGTAGTATAACAAATTATACTGATACTTCTAACCGTTTACTGACCATATTCCAGAAATTTCATTATAATCGGTTAAGAAATAGCCAAGTTCCATCATACTTGGCCATATTTCTGAACATCGCCCAAACCTCATTTCAGACTCCCATTTCCAATACACATGTCGAATTTCATTATAATCGGTTGAGAAATGAGCAAGTTCCATCATACTTAGCCATATTCCAGAACCTCATCCAAAACTCATTTTAGAATCCCATCTCTAACACACAAATCAAATTTCATAATAATCGGTTGATAAATAGACAAGTTCCATCATACTTAGTCATATTCCAGAACTTCATCCAGAAATCGTTTTAAAATCCCAGAACTTCATCCATAAATCATTTTAGAATACCATTTCCAATAAAAATGTCGAATTTCATCGTAATCGGTTGAGAAATGGGCAAGTTCCATCCTACTTGGCCATATTCCAGAACTTCATCCAAAACTCATTTTAGAATCCCATTTCTAACAAACATATTAAATTTCATAATAATCGATTGATAAATAGGC
Organism: Tipula helvola; assembly: GCA_963556165.1. NCBI lineage: Eukaryota > Metazoa > Arthropoda > Insecta > Diptera > Tipulidae > Tipula > Tipula helvola. Next base: position 317,625,195 of record OY744482.1, on the reverse strand, counting down.
AAGTTCCATCATACTTGGCCATATTCCAGAACTTCATCCAGAAATCGTTTTAAAATCCCAGAACTTCATCCATAAATCATTTTAGAATTCCATTTCCAATACAAATGTCGAATTTCATCGCAATCGGTTGATAAATGGGCAAGTTCCATCCTACTTGGCCATATTCCAGAACTTCATCCAAAACTCATTTTAGGATCCAATTTCTAACACACATATTAAATTTCATAATAATCGGTTGATAAATAGGAAGTTCCATCATACTTGGCCATATTCCAGAACTTCATCCAGAAATCGTTTTAAAATCCCAGAACTTCATCCATAAATCATTTTAGAATCCCATTTCCAATAGAAATGCCGAATTTCATCGTAATCGGTTGAGAAATGGGCAAGTTCCATCCTACTTGGCCATATTCCAGAACTTCATCCAAAATTCATTTTAGAATCCCATTTCTAACACACATATTAAATTTCATAATAATCGATTGATAAATAGACAAGTTCCATCATACTATGCCATATTCCAGAACTTCATCCAGAAATCGTTTTAAAATCCCAGAACTTCATCCGTAAATCATTTTAGAATCCCATTTCCAACACAAATGTCGAATTTCATCGTAATCGGTTGAGAAATGGGCAAGTTCCATCCTACTTGGCCATATTCCAGAACTTCATCCAAAACTCATTTTAGAATCCCATTTCTAACACACATATTAAATTTCATAATAATCGATTGATAAATAGGCAAGTTCCATCATACTTGGCCATATTCCAGAACTTCATCCAGAAATCGTTTTAAAATTCCAGAACTTCATCCATAAATCATTTTAGAATCCCATTTCCAATACAAATGTCGAATTTCATCGTAATCGGTTGATAAATAGGCAAGTTCCATCATATAAAAAATTTGTTAACTAATCACCACATCCAAATCCAACCCCAACTCAACTCCAACTCAACTTCAACTCAACGCGCAAATTGACCCCTAATTTAATCTTCAAATCAATTCCCAATTCAATGCCAAATTCAATGCCCAATTCAATAATCAAATAAGCATATATAAAAAAAATCGTAAATATTTATAAAAGCAGTTATTTTGGGTCAATTCGTATGGCAGGTACCCCACCCCCTTGACGTACAGTCTCCAAAAGCTTTTCAAATCTCCGCATTGACCATAGAAACAGATTGGCGAAAAAAAAATCCAAATCGGACAAGCCGTTCTCGAGATACCATGGGTCCAGACATCCAGACATCCAGACATCCAGACATCCAGACATCCAGACAGACGGACGGACATTTTTTTTTTTTTGCTTTTTCAGACTCAGGGACTTTCAAAACGTCGAGAAAAGTGGTTTTGGACCAACCAAATTTTTCGTCATTTTTGACAGGATTTCAATACTTTGGTCTTTTTAGACCGAAGTAAATGTTTTTGGATGAAGTTCTAGAATGTGGCCAATGAAGTCTATTTTGTTTCATATTTTTAGTACAATGAGAGATCTACGATACAGACGTTGTCTCTGCCCTGTACATGTACAAGATATTTTAACAAATCCACACGCCTTGACCAATTGAACCAGACTTCACACAAATATTGTTTTTGGAGGTTGAGCTGAAGATTGTCTTAATAGTTTCAATTAGTGGTTGATTTGGGAGTTGAATTATTCTTGAAGACTGAAGTTCTGATCACCTCATGAGGTTTCAGCCCTTTACATTTTCATGTTGAATTTGATTCCCTTTATTCGAATTGGTCTCAAATAGATTGGTCTCAGGTAATACTTTCTTCATAGGCACCATTAGCATTCAATTTGTTGACAATCGCCGGACTAAGCAACATTTCACAATCATCGCAAAAATAATAAAAATGCGTCTCGATAAACCCTAAGCCCAAAATCTGCCCCATTTTTCTACCTTCAGTTATATACCTCTTTAAGTCTTGCTGGCGTAATTACCGAAAGCACGAGAAAGCAGTTTGTTAATCAACATTGCCACGTTGCACATTTTTTCGAGCAAGTTCTTGCTTTTTTATTTTTACTTACAGAAATTGGAAGGTATGACTTTATCGATTGCAGTAAGAATAACAGTAAACACGAGCAAAGCTTTTATATTAACTTTCCTGTAAAAAGCATTATGATTATTTAAATGTTTGTAAGAGTTCGAGGCGCAACAATACATTACTGCGGCTGAGGACGATATTGCAAACTCAGCATCAACAACCATGTGATCTGGAGAATCGAAAAACACCGAGAAAATGCAGTAAGTCACCCGGCCGACCTGAAGTTCGAGTTGAACCACTGACAATTTAGGCTTTAATTAAGAGAACAAATATATTAGCAACCTATACCACCCATTTAATCTATTGTCGCCCACATATTAGTGATAATGAATTGTTGTTTTCAGTAACAAATATGTTGAATGTCTGTTTGAAAGTGGATATTGCGGAAAATGAAATTGACTTCATTTATAAAGTTAAGTCAACAGCATCATTAAGTAACCCTCGAGAGATTATTCACGTTGCGTTTGTTCGTAAATATGACAAAGATAGCATAATGAGAGCTAGAAAAGGAAAAAGGGATTTGCCTACTGCCCTTCTTGGATCATCACCTGGTAACCTGATATAGTATATTTTATTTATGTTTATTTTTTAGTGCAATTTTCAATCATATTGCTGAATCCTTTAGCAAGATTACTAAACGCAGTTTGGAAATTAAACTTAAGCCTTGGATTTCAGATAATTTGTTGAGTTTAATGAATAAAGAGAAAATTATTGAAAGAAAGCATAAAATTCATCCGGATAATCATAAACTCCATAATTATTTTGGTAAAATCTGTAGAAAGGTTGAGGGCAATATTATTAAACATAATTATTATGGTAATAAATTTAGAAGTTGTGGATGTGACAGTAGTAGCCTGGACTCTCGTTAATGGTATTTTAGGGACTAGTTCTAGTCATAGTATTGATAAAATTATATCTAACGATTCTGTCCTATTGAGTGACTCGGAAGCTATTGCTAATGAATTTGTGGTTAATATTTTTCTCGAATTATATATGTTTTGAGAAGATCTTCCAACTTTCCGTCAAATAATAATTTCTGTGCTAATGAGGTCAAGGAAAGTTTGTTTATAAATCCTGCGGTGGATACCGAAGTTATTAACATAATAAATAATCTAAAATCCAGTAATAGCTTTGATGTTTTAGGATTTAACTCCAATATGAGAAAACATACTGTTCAAATAATAACTCCAATTTTGGTCAATTTCATTAATCAGTGTTTTGTGTTTGGAAACATCCCTGATTCTTTAAAAATGACAAATACACTTACTTTATTTAAAAAAGGGCAGAAGGTTATCATGGATAATTATAGGCCAATTGATATTCAACCTACGATTTTGAAAATGATGGAAAAGGCAATGAATTCATGATGGGGTCGTTCCTAAATAAACGAGGAGGTTTTTAAAATCAAAACTCGAAAAGAAGCGAGTTTATGCGGTAAATTTAAAGAATTTATATTGGATTAACACCTGAGCGGAACGTGTGTTTAGCCAAAGGAAGTGTCTATTCGGATAGGGAGTACGTTGCGGTAGTGCTCTCACAATAATAAGTAGAGTTGTGAAGAAACGTGTTAATGCGGTAGAGTATGGTGTAATTTATCAAAAGTAGCATCCAGTATTCTAGAATATCAAACGGAAATTTGAGGTTAGGTTGGCACGTGTTGTGTGTTTTCTTTTTTGAAACCACGACCTATTGGGGTGAAGTTGCCAGTGTTTGTATCGTTCGTTTGTGTAGCGGTGGTGATCTCAAAATATACATTTAACAGTTAGTGCGGTGATAACAGTCAAAAAGTATTTTGAAGACGAATGTGTCGTGAAAATTGCGAACCAAATAAAACTGGATTCAAGGTCACATATATACACTTGAATCAACGGGTATTTTGAAAACAACTACGAACGAAGAGATGTTTTATCTAACAGTGCAGAAAGGAGAAAATATAGCGGTAAAAAAAACCTAACGACCAGCAGCAAAGGAAGCTTTAACATAAAGTTTTAAGAATATGCATCTAACTTCAATAAAGCCTAAGAAATGGCGGATAAAGACATTTCATCCTTAAAAAGACAACGAACTCTCAACAAAAACAAATTGTTACAAATCGTTGAGTTTGCCCGAGCGATTGATGAGCAGACAGAGTTGGAGCAATGTATCGTTCGTTTAGAACAGGCCGGGAAATTATATGATACAATCAATAATATAGAGCCACGCATAGCCACAATAAGCGAAACGGAGGAAGCTGACCTCTCAATTGAAAATAGTTATTATGAAGCTGCTGGTCGGCTCAAAACCAGCATGCGTCATAAACAATTGAGAGAATCACACTAAAGTAATGGCTTAGACATGCCAGCAAACTCAACTTATATTGGCAATCATTAGGAGGTTAAACTGCCAAAATTGTACATTAAAGCATTTTCGGGCAATTACACTGATTGGCCTTCATTTTTCGACATGTTTAGTATAATCATTCACGAATCAAATTTATCAGGAGTTAAAAAATTTCAATATCTAAAAAGTTTATTGCGAGTAAGTGAGAGCAATTATCTGGGTGCCTTTAACAAATTAAAGGAGCGTTATGACAACCAAAAATATATTACCAGTTCCTACATTAGAACGTTTGTTGAACAGCCAAATGCGCATGCTGGTCATGCATCAAGTTTGCGTAAGTTACGTAAGGTATCAGACGAAGTGCTCCGTGGGCTTAATGCTTTGGGGAAACAAGCCGAAACTCGAGATCCTTGGATCATTTATTTATTAATTCAAAAAGTTGATGAAAAAACCCAAATTGCATGGTCTGATTATTCATCAGGTCACAATCATCCAACCATTGAGGATTTTTTTTTAATTTCTTAACAAAAGAATTCTGACCTTCGAAACCTGCTCAGCACCGCAGAAACGTAGTGTAAAGAATAATGTCCGAGGCCTTTTATCCATGAATGAGGAGCAATTGCATTTTAGTAACAGAAATCAAGAAAGCAGACACGATTGTAATAGTGAGGCTGGATCAACTACAAAACGCAGCCATTATAGCACTCAATTAGATTCTTGTCAAGATGAAACTAATCATCCAGGTGGTGAGGCGCTACATGATAAACACTTAGTAATACCAACGTTAAAATCAGCAACCGATAGTTTCATTCGAAAGAATTCATACGATTGAACTCTGCTGTTCAAGGTGGGCGGTATGGAGGTTTTTAATGAAAATGCAAAATTTATTTTACAACATGTTCCTGGTTTACCAATCGATGATGATACGTTTTAACCTAAAAGGAAACACCAAATAATGATTATTCTGGATTGTGCCCATGAAATGAATTCCTCTTATCTCATTTGGATGACACTGGATACTGACACTGGTTGGCCTAAAAATACAAATTAATTTCATAATCTTTAGGCTCATCTTCGTAAAACTTTAAATATTTTCATTTTATACTTACTTTGGGTGGCAAATCGTAAACAAATGTATAAAAGCCAAATTTCAGTAAAGTACATTCATTTTGATTTGTATGGAGAAAAACTTTGGATTCGTGCAGAGAGAGTAAAACTTTGGAGTTGTGTAGAGTAGATTTGTATACCAATAGTAAAATAAATGTGATGTCATTTACCTAAGTATATACCCTTGAATTTTGATACCAATTTAAAGAAAGTTCACTGTCACAAGTTAAAGGAACAGCTCAACTCTGCTCTGCGAGCTATTTATTTGTTAAGAAAATTTTGTTCATTCCAATAACTTTTATTATTCGTGTGATGAGTTATGGTTTACCTTGCTGGGGAGGGGTGTTATTTTCCTTAAACATCGTAGTGATCATATGTGGCATATTTTCGTGGATAGCGTTATTTTACCATTACAGCATCTCTACATATTTAGCGTTTTGAAATTATTTTATTCGCGTAGTGGACATCGGTTATTGAGATTGATTACTGCCTATATAATGTACATAACAATTATCGTAGCTTATTCACAATTCCAAGATACACTACAGAAATATTTCTTAAATACTTTCTAGTCTGTGCACCTACATCTTTTAACCGATTGCCGACATTTTTTCGTTTAATTTTTAATAGTGATCAGTTTATGAAATCAGTTAAAGTTTGGCTAATGGAGAATAAGGATGTTGGTTTTATGTTTTTAAGTAACTTTTTCTAGATTTGTATTATCTGACCATTTATTATTTAATAGTTTTTTTATTTTATAAATTTTGTAAATAATTGTTTCTCATGTTTGATTTTTATTAAATAAAATTTGATTACCCCCTCACTAAAATAAAATAATTCAATATTAAAATGTATTTGGTTAACTGCCACTGTCTTTGACACAGTTTAACCTATCTTTTTAGCCGTCAAGTAACATTTTTTTGTAATTTTGTATTAATGGTAAGAGTAAATAAATAAATAAATAGATTTAATCAATTGAGGCGATTCATTAGCTATCAACATGATATTTAATTATTCCGATAGGCTGAGCCTCTTATTTCTGCACAAATTTACCCAAACTCAGTCATTATAAAACTATAAAAGTTGTATGAATCGATAAAATTTATCACAGCGATGCTGCAGCTACCTTAATATCACAATTAGCTGTTAATATTGATAAAAAGCAATAAATCAGCACAAAAATCGTCAATTTTTGTTACACTATACAATTCGCACATAAATAAAAAATTCGCGAAATTGCTTCTTAAAACGTCAAGAATTTTTATGACATTTTAATTTATGTGAACGAAACGTATATTACTCGTAATAATAATAATTAAGATAACATTAACAACAATACCAAATCATTTTTTTTTTTGCTTCTTGTTCTTCTTCTTAACGTTGTTCAACAAAACAAATAAAAATTAATGTGTGAACTTCTTAAGATAAAAATAAAATAAAAATTAATTGAATTGTGTGCGTTTGTTGTTGTTGTTTTGGCTCTTGTACTTGTTGGTATATGCTATACGTTCGATATGAAGATGTCCAGATCTCTCCCCCAAATTACGGTTACTTTACAACACTCGTTTATAATAAATTTTATACCGATTCCGATTACATTATACTTAATAAAAATAAAAAATCATCTGCCGGTTTTGTCTCGATACATAATACATTTTATATAGTGGTCAAACATCATATTTTACTTCCTGAATCATCTAATAAAGGTAAATATGTTGTCTACACAAATAAAATAAAATAAAAATACTTTGTGATCTGTATTACAATTGTAATCTATATTGACGCAATTACATATGTACATTTATAACGAATACTTATAAATTGGAAGAGATAAATTTATCCAGGTGTGGATAGTTTTATTTATTCGTACATTGTAACATCGTAATTATCAAAAATGGCAACAACAAAAAAAAAACTCAAACACCTTTTAAGAACTAGAAGTGACACCTCCACTATATATGTATCTCACTATATTATGATTTAATTACTGAATACATGCAGCATGTATCCAGCAGCATCACCGCATCTAATAATTTTAATACGCAAAACAAAATTGATATCAAACTCGTTTGATTTTATCAACTTCCTTCAAACGCATAATTTATATACAATGCGATTAGACAAGATATATACAATGTATCTCTATATAAAGAGCAATGCAATTTCTAACGACGATATTTTCTCATTTCGCTCGGCAAGATTTTATTTTAATTGATTCATAACTAACAAAAAAAAAACGCAAAGACGTCCAGCATCTGAATTCTGGGTGGGTATCACATCTCAAAAAAAAATTTCATATTTTCTTTGCTTTTTCATATAATATACCTCCTAAACGATTACGGATATTTTTCCAGCATTTATCTTGCCAACTTATATCTGTACCATTATATTGTTGTTGTACAGAGATAAATATATATATCGGAGATATTGGACAGTAGAAAGCGAATTAAACTTCTTATACATACAGTACGTATATATTTTGTTGGGTTGCTGCTTTTTTTTGTTATTTAATTTATTTTAATTTCAGTGTATTGCTTGCGATCTTCCGCTCTATAAATAACTAAAATTAAAAAACTATTTCATATATACACGAGGTATTCTATATAAATACGGTCGTTGAACGTTGTTATATACCACATTATACTAAATAATATTCTCTCTGCACGTTTCGTATATTTTGGGCAGAGAATAGCGCATGCAATTCTAACTTTTCTAAATGGTCAACGAAACGAAAAATGTTGGGTTTTTACTTACCAATATTTGATGGTTTTATCAAATATTGTCGGTTTGATTGAAATGCTGATTTTGTAGTATTGTCTTAATAAAATAGTCCACAACACAAATCAGAGAGTTTAATTCAATGAGAATGACGAAGAAAGGTGGCATAAAAACGAAATGTAAATAATAGGAATTTAATTCAGTATTCTGTTTGCATTATAGTTCAAATAACCAGGGCTAATTGACGTGAGGTAAGTTTAATTATTTTATGCGCTTGTTACTAAGTAATAAAGTAAGGAAGCTGGTTATGTAATCTAAGAAATTGTTTATAAGTCTTAAAATTACCGCCAATTTTCGTTAATTTTTCCAAATTAAACCGCTTACGTCATTTTCGTCGAAAAATATTCTAACTTGAAGTTTTATACCAGTTTGGGGCAAGTTAAAAGTTGTATTCTTGATGTTTTAAATAAACACGTGTGGACGATGTTGAGATTGGCAGAAATCGTTCAAGTGTACTCACTTACTCTTTCTGTAGGGCCATGTGGGCGTTCAGCCACCTCGCACTGCGACCTAAAAGATCTTTTGTGCTTGGACCCTGCTTAATTATCCGTCCAGTCAATATTCAAACCCTTAATGAACCTGATAATACTGCTGGCTCCTAGATATTTACTATAGCATTTACTTCTGCTTGTAGCATTGGTACTCAAGGACTTCGAGAGAGCAATCCCACTCCTGCGTATATTCCTACCCATGCCCAGCCTACCGTTTTGATTTTACTCTTACGAGTTGCTGGGAATGGAAAGTCGCTTGTAGGTCACCCAACTACAGGAAGGTTAAATAAAACTGGAGCGTGCCTGGTATCCATTCAGTATTCCTTCGCATATGCTGTTCCACCTTAGATTAGGGTTTTTTGTCAAGGTTTTCTCCTTTAGCGCCGTTCTTTAGCCTGTGCCAAAAGGTCACATTCTGTCTAATGGTATCAGTTACCAGTGGTTAGAAGGGTTTGGTTAGAAACATTCCGACTTAAATTAGTATCGAGGAACTGAATACAAACATAAAATCTGCTACCCTATTTGATAAAATCGAAAGGATGACAAGATGGAATTAGGAATCTAAAACATCAAGCGATATGGACATGATTAAAATTACTTTCAAGTCAAGCACTATTCCCGGAAAAGTTATCATGCATGATAACATTCTATTGAGGGTTGATTATTTTATTCCGAATCCCATGTACTGTTTTAAATGTCTGAATTATGGTCATACCACCAAAAGATGTAGGGCGGCTGATTCAATTTGTTGAACAAATGAAATCAAAGGATGATTTATTGGGAAATTTAGACCTTAAGCTGAATAATAATACAATCAAAGCCGACAATGTGGCTGACATAGATTTAATGAGAACAAAAATTGGTAACCTAATAGTTTTAGAATGATACAAATAAATATTCGTAGTCTTAAAAGTAATCTAGCTCTGATTGAACAATATATGAATCTGAATAACATCTCATTAGCTATTCTTTCAGAAACGTGGACGAAAGGTTCTGAAATATTACAAATTAACAACTTTAATATCGTGACCAAAAACAGAATTGATGGATACTGTGGGTTTCTTTATAAAAAAAATATTTCTTGGCGGATTGTAGACCAGATTAATTCTTATGTTATAACAGAATCGAATCTCTTACAAATAACATAAAATTTAAACAATTGAATTTGAACATTGTCTCATTTTACAACAACTCTAGAAGTAACCAAAATGAGATAATCAGTGAGTTTGACAAATTATTATTAGAAAACGGATCAAACAATAAATTATTGGATATATTAATGCAAGAACTGGATTCTGGGACAATGAGGTAGCCAATGATTATTTGTGTAACAAAATTGCGGATTTAATAATAGACAAGATTGTCAATAACTAGATGTAACATGTTTAGACATTCTGGATCGGCATTGGATATTTCCATATTCTCTCAAAACTTAGCAAATGTTTTATCATGAAGGCAACATCTGAAAACTTAGGGATTGACCCATCTTGTATTACAGATCAACTACAAATAATCAGAGAATTTTAAAATACAAATAACGAATTGGAAAAAAATCTTAGCAAAAGTTAACACGAATTGGGATATTAAATACCACGAGGAAATCGAGAATCACCTAGAGAAATTAATCGAGGAAAATACGAGTTTAATCTTCACCAACCCAAATCACAAACCGAAACCCTGGTAGAATGAGGAGCTGTTGAGATTATGGGACACCAAATTTTACAAACAAATAATAATAACAACAAGCCTCTATGCACAGCTTTAGAACTCAAAAGGGCCAACCAATATTAAAACTAAAAATTAAAAGAGAACAAAAAGTTAGTTGGATCGATTTCTTAAACAATATCAATCGATTAAATCGTGTTATCGTTATAAAGATCCTTTGAGTGAGATTAAAGGCGAAATGCAAAAGGCTCGGAATTCGCCTAATGTATGAATTCTTATACTTTATCTTGTTTCATCTCTTATTCATACTACATAGTCCAGACATTCGCACAGCACTATCAAATTAAGTAGAAAAGAAACTGAGAAACTGGGAAAAATGGGGCAAGGCGACCAATGGCAAGGCGTTGTCAATTTTCCCTGAGAAAAAACACATAATTTTAGCATTGCCTCAATTTAAAACTCTAAAGTTATCCAGAGCTATGAGTTGAATTAAAAGTTGCTGCAAAACTTCATTTTTGAAAATAAAAAAAAAAGAATGTGTAAGGATGGACCCCTAAAGACACCAACTATTTTGTGAGAAGTGGACGTCGACCCACATCAATTTACTTAGATTTTACATCAAAAACGGAAACACTGAAACCATTTGATCAACGAATTATAAATTCGAATTAAACTCTCAATTTACAAAGCAAACCCTTATGCCACATCCGATGAAATATCTTTGAAATGTTAAAGGTTTTTATTGGGTCACCATGCTGTTGACCTATCCCATTATTCTGGCAAAAATTTTATCAGATCACCAGTCGGTCGGCCTCGACGGAATTTTTACTGATAGTCGTAGTTGTCAGGATGGTCAAAGTTTAAGTTGTCTGCGAGTTGCCAGAGGGCGGCTGAGAAGAGTCAGGAAGATCTGAATTAGCGGCAAATTTTGTAGCGAAATAGTGAACTTAGATAATTGAAGAGTAAGGCCACCCAAACAACGATCTCAGTGTTCGGTGATTACTGAAAACGTATTCTATGAATGACCTCGCTAGAGACTCAGAAGACACGAAGATGTATTAAGAGATAAGAAATTCAACTGAAGGATAGTCGAAAAACGTTTGGTACTTTAAAGTAAATATCAAGGAATTGATTATCGGATATTCTCGTGGATAAAGATAGCGACCAATATACCGATGACTGGTGTGTCAGCAGATTACAGTAAAATAAACTTTCAAAAATTATCTGACAAAGGAAAAACCTTATTGTACTGCCCGTTCCGCATTCGTGGGTTGGAAGGAGAATAAGTTTTAAAGTTTATAATAAATATTTGAAAAACACATATAAAGAGCCCTAACCTAATTCCGTTCATCGGAGAAGATGTCATTGGTATGTTAGTATCACCAAACAATCGATAACCCTGCATTTGAAAACGGTCGTGTACAGACTCACAAATTTTTAAAAAGTCCTGCTGAATTAAATTAAACTTTGCAAAATCACCATTTAACCGACACGACACATTTATTTATTCAGCTAATTGGATCTTCCTCCTAGCATGTTAATCGATTCGGAATTAGAACCATTTAGGAAGCTATCATTGAATAGTTTGAATTGAGAAGCGTTTAACCAGAGATTATTAATAAAGTTATAAAAAGTGCTGGAGCTGGGACAGATCTCTGAGGGACACCAGCGATTATAAAAATCAGCGAATTGTGACCAAATTTAACTGTAGCAAATGTAAAACAGATTTTACAGTGTAAAATTCTCGATGGCCAACTGCGATGTCCTCAGAAACGAAGCTTTTCTCAGTGATCACTGATCCTAGATATTTGAACTCATTCACTTTTTCTTATTGCATATCTCCTGAAATAAAGTATCCTCCCGTCTGCCTTCTCGCAGTGACCATGTATTTAGTCTTCGCTGCGTTGATCTAATACCAATTTGTTGGTCTATTAATTCCAGCAGAAGGAGAACCTCTTTCAGAGCGATGATGTTGTGATCCAGAATGCAAATATTGTCAGCGTCTAGCTTGGTTGATTGACGAGAGTTTGAACTAATGGGTATCCTTTCCGCACTCCAAAACTTATCTCGAGGGCATCCGAAATTGTGCCTTCTATTAGCACCTTGCATATTGAGCCATTAAAAGCTGCCACATAGAAATAAATTTTGGCGACATGCCCAGTTAGGACAAGACGTTGCATAATTGGCCAGTATTCATACCGCACAGCTGCTAATAATGCCTGCGGACCTACGTGAAAAAGTTTTTTTTGAAAATAGGACAGGATTGACAAGGCAATCGGATGTGTGGATGGTAATAAAATCAGAGATTTAGTTGAATATGCAAGGGACGAATGTTTAAGTCGACCACCAACCCGAATGATTCCGCTACTATCTAGGAAAGGACACAAAGAAATTAATGTGCCCTTGGGACTGAGTGGTTTTTTGACCCTTAATGAATTATCTGGTATTTGAAACCAGTAGACTGCATTGTCTTTATTATTAAATTTAGGCAATTCTGAAGATCAGATGGTTTGACGTCGTCATGTTCCGTATCACTTTCTTGCGTTGACCGAAAGTTAATTCTTTGTAAAGAGAGAAAATCTCGTGATTGGATTCTCTGCAGAAGGTCCGCCTCCTCCACAGCAGATGAACATACCAAGGCGGCCTTAGTTTTCCGACGTTCCGGAACTTAGTCTAATACTGGAATATATGACGTAGCCCATTGGTCGAGTGAGGTCTGCAAAAATGTTGGCCCTGTAAACAACGATAAATTCCGTATCAGTTCTAATAGTGAGCATCCTCTCGGCATTAGATCAGCTGAGTTGAATTTAGTGCTGATATGGTGCCAACTATCAATCTTTAAATTTTTACCACTCGATTCCTAAAAAGTGTGGTTAATGTTATTGATTCCTAAGTCAACCATGATAATCCGACGGCTGAATCCGATCAGTAATAGGTTTCATGGATGTTGATGTTTAAGACTGGAATAACCTTTCTTACCAGTTCAGCTAACAGTGGAGCCGCACAAAGTTCAAGGCATTGTAAGGCCGTTTTGCTGAGAGGTACCACACGAAATTTTGCACAGATTAGTTGAACGTTAACTAAGCTTCCGCTTTGACTCCTTAGTTATATAGCTCCTCCAAATGTCTTTTCGCTGGCGTCGTACACAACCCCACTTGATAATAATGTGATCCGAGCCGACTAACTTGAAAATCGTTTGAAAATTTGCGTTGACTTCGAAAATCATGTCAAACAGTAAAGAGGTCTTGTGGAAGTAACTTATTCCAATCATGCTTAAGCATCCATAATTTTTGTAAATAAATTTTGGCTCGTGTAATTACTGGTGAGGTGAGCCCGAGTAGATCGAATAAGCAAGCTATATCCGACAAAACGGTTCTTCTCGTTACTTATCCTCTAGGCCCGATTTTATGAACGAGGATAAATGATTAATCCTCTGATTTAGCGTAGTTTGCATTGTTTCATACAAGGCAAACTACGCTAAATCAGAGAATTAATCATTTATCCTCGTTCATAAAATCGGGCCCTAATGTCTTAACCTGGACATTAAAACAAAAAAACTAAGATGGTGGCTGCCAATACATCCCCAGTTGCTTGATGAAATCGCCATTTTCGAGCGGAAGTAATTTTTCCATTCCCGCCGTGCTTGGAATTTTCATGATTTGGGTTTTTATAGTCTTAACTTCCTCCAAATTGTTGCTGCCACATTTAGTTGCTAGTTACGAAACACTGGCTGTACGGAAGGTTAAGGCAGTTACACAATGTTGAGTAACGAAAATGAATGTGCATTTGTGCCAGAAAATGGCTTGGATGATCGATTTGAAATTTCACATTTTAATTAAAGACAATTTGAAGAGTACAGATTTTTTTTTTATGGGCTTTTATGGACACCATCCCAAGGTAAAGCAAAAAAAAACAAAAAATGTTGTTGTTTGTTTCAACACTGTGTAACTGCCTTAAGATGAGCAATCTAAAAATGTTTAGAGTTTCAGATAATATTTTCTCCGCAATACATGTTGGTCATAATTGAGCATCATCGTCAATAACCATTATCTGACGATACATTTTACAGATATCTACACTGAACACGTATTTGTAGGTTCTGAACCTAGTCAAAATAGAGAACACGTCTTGTTGCAATGAAGGTCTCGCCACAAGAATGTCGATCAAAGCCTTTCCGGAATCAGTTTTTGCCGAGGCTTCAAAAGCTATCCTCATCTTGGTCGTAGAGCTATCCGGTTTTAACATGCAATGATGCGGTAAGAAGAAATTAGTTGCGGACACCTCTTCAGCTGTGAGTTGCTTCTTACGGCCTCACTGTATATATTACTTCTTAATAGACTGTTTTCAGATTATCATACTTTCTGACCCGATGTTCCAGGCCATGAATCTTTCGACGAGCAATATCTTGCGAGTTACCTAAAACCAAGGCTGGTTGGGACTTACCTGCGGTAGCGGCGTGTTGAAGTTTTTGGCGCTTAAACCAAGCTGAGCTGCAAATTTTTCAGTCATAAGACTGAGTTGGGAGCCACTGTCGAGAAGTGCTCTGGCGATAGTTGCCAAAAATACATAAGCATTATAAAACCGAATGTGAGTAAGGTATTTTGATGTTCTTTAACGGTTGAGTGAAACACTGCATTTTTACTCAGCTCATTTTGCTTGATGCTATCAGATGTCTCCACAGAGTGATTATTAATCTCTGTATTGGTTGGCTTATTTAAATGATTTGTATTGGGATGAGGCTAAACATTTGATGATCATTTCGCAAACAATTGAAACAAATCCGAAGTTTATTAATTTCCTAACGTCGGTTTTGGAATCGATAAACGAAGAAATCTTCTGCACTGATTGATTCGATGCCCCGATATTTGACAAAAAGCGCAAGCGAATATTGGTTTTTAGCAGAATGTGAAGAACGTGACGGCTTAGGACAAAATCCTGTACTTTGAGAATATGTAGTTGTTGTGATGTGGTGTAGTGTTCTTCCTTCTAATGAAGGAATACATTTATTAAGAAAAGTCAGGAATTCTGCAAGAGTAGGCAGTGTATTCACCGGTTCTTCATCCTCCCATTTCGTTACAGTATCTGGATCAGGCTTGTAGTATAATTTCTATCAATAAATCACTCCAATGCTGCGGAGGGCGGTCCAATGATTTTAGGGAACAAAAGTTTGAATTTAATTGATTGATTAACTCCGATAATTTATCCGCAGTAGGGTTGATTATACGCTGGATACCATAAATTTTCCTCATATGATCACGACATATTATTTTTGAGTTATTGTATTTTTATTTCAATAGATTAAGAGCCTCTTGATAAGTATTTTCGGTTAATTCTAAAAAGCTGATTAATTTCGCCGCTGCACGCAAGTGTTGGAATTTTCCAACGGCACTGAATTTTGCCACTAAAACTTCTTCACCAAAATTCCTTCCTGTCGCCCTAAATTTCTCAACCAAATTCCCTATATGAAATATATCGTGCAAAAATTATTCCTGTAAATTTCCCCTGGAACAGTAGATTTTACATCTTTACCCTGTTCCATACTATCAGTATCAAACTTCATATTTAGAGTATAGAAGCCTGCTTTTACAGAATAATACTGTATTAGCCCTCTTTTATGACTTAATATTACGCTCTAACTTCAAGTTGGATGTAGAAAATGAAATCTTTTATTATATTCTCCTGTTGTGGTGTATAACACTTCTCGCACTTCACTAAATCATAATACTTCCTTTAGTTTAGTTAATTGGTTACATGGTAACCACATTGCATGGTAATTCGGGCTATCCGATTTCCGCCAATAGACTGATTTTATTAGTTAGTTTATGATTTCAGCTGATATAAAACGATGAAATAATTAAATCGTCGGACAATGTGTATCCAATGCATTAGAAAGTTGTTGCATGCCTGTCATAATTATTTATATACAAAAAAAAAACAACTAATAATTGCTAACACTTCAAACATATTGTTACGTAACTATTATTACTGGCCTGCACATAGTAAATAATCCTAATAATTGATATTCATTAGAAAATTTAAAAAAAAATGTAATAATAAATCAAACTGAAACCTCATTATAATAACAACACTCAAAGCCGGAAACGTCTTCCGAATACTTAAAAGAAAATGTATTTAATTTCATTGCACTTAAATCTAATATCGATTAATTTAAGTTGTATTATACTGAAAATAAGATAAATTAATAATCTACTCGTATATTATTATGATTCAATATTCAATAATAAGTTCAAATATTATGAATAATTTTACGCTCGTAATTCAATTATCACCAGGCGTGCGCTATCTAAAATATAATTTTAAATTTCACGATAAATTTAAACCAATTATATCATGCACTGATTATAGATATGCAATTATTATTATTGGAAAAGCAATAATATTATTATACATTTCAATTATATCGTTAAGCGCCACAACAAACTACGGTGGTATTAAATTTATGTTTAATTAAGGTCGCGATTCCCACACACGTATCGCTTGTCACGCCAAATAATAGTCAAGTTTTCATATTCCTTCTATAAACTTTGTCCGGCTGCTATGACAACATCATATTGCACAAATTTTTTCCGATTGAAGTCGTTTCAAATGACTTTTCTTGTCATGATATATTTTTAAGTGATGAGCTATGCTACCTATATAGTCACTTAAATGAGTATTGCCGTAAAAAGTCAGTGCAATATGTTTTTCATAACAGCAATACAGAGTTTATAGAAGAAATATGAAAACTTGACTATTATTTGGCGTGACAAGCGATACGATTAAGGGAATTAGGCCCAAAAATTTGGGAATATTATGTAAAATTGAATTACTGCAAAAAGTTCATATTAACACTAGCTGCAGTGAAATTGATTAGAATTGATTAATGTCACTAGTGTAAAGTTCGCATTCTCAACAAAGTATCAGAAAACATTTAATATGTAATGGGAAATTTGTTACTTATTTTGATTTGTATATATCTTTCCTCTCAAGTTAAAGTGACTTAAATCGATTTAAGTCAAAAGAGATTTTAGTGCACAATTGACACTATATTTCAATTATTTGAATATTACCCCGACTCCGATGTGTCAACCTTTAATAAAAAATGTGCAAGCTATATGAAATTATTAAGAGATATCTCTTGTAACATTTATCCCATCGTTAAAAGAATATTAACAACCTTCTAATAAATTAGCAAATTTGGAATAAGTCACTTTTCCTTGAGAGTAAAAATATATATTCTGCCCGAAATATGGGCCAACGGGGATGATAATTGTGCCAGGGTGATACTGTTCAGGGTAGTAGTCCATTCAGGACTACTATAGGTTTGTACAGGGTGGTTCGTCCTACGGTGGTTCAATTCTACTTGGAGATAAATTCTGGTGTAATTTGGTGTCTATGTTAACCAAACACAAAGAAATTCGGTTGGCTTGCAAACGATAAATAACGATTAGCCCAATATTTCTTGTAAATTTAGAACAGGAACTGGTTGTACTATATACAAATAGACACAGGTCTATCAGTCTATGAAGAAAAGTCTATGAGGGAAAGTCTATGAGGGTTATTCAGTTAGAGAGATCAGTATATGATGGGACAACTCTTTTAACTTGTTAAAAAAATCATACCCAAAATGGGGGAAATTTAACCAACACTATATTCGCGCATTGCAATGAGGCTCATTTTCACCTGAATGAAAACTAATAATAATAACCAATACATCCACAAAAGTCACTCTTTGCGCCATACTTTATTGAAAACGTTTGTGGTTCTGCTATAACAGTGAATGTAAAATGTTATTGTGACATGCGATAACAAACTATTGTTGGCATTAATTAGGTGGCATTGATGTGGAAGACTTATTGATTTTTTTCTTCGAGATTATGTAAATGTGGTGTATGTCAATGACTCCTAAATGATTTCAGCACTAAAGGACGATTCGACTCATTATTTTTGAACTACCGCAGATTACCGAAAATTAATGGAAAATTTCATGAAAATGGCATAATTTTGCAACCATTTGTCCTATTTCATTTTGCATGTTAAATGTGAATGTCTCAACTTTAAATTAAAGCAATAATATCAACTGTTTAACAATAACCAACATGTTTTATTTCAAACTTAAATTGAACCTCTAATTGAATCACCATTTATATGTCCCCATATACGGCCCCTCAAAGTCGCGAGGAAGCGGACTTTTTAAATCACTCGGTTAATTCTTCACACTATCGCGTTCCAAATACGAATAATCCAATTCGGTTTCATTCGCCTTTTTATATACTGAAACCAAACTTCTATAAGTGTCATGCTCTTTCCAGTAAGAATCTAAGAATATCTCGTACAATGCAGAATATTGTAGCAAGGAAAATGTCCACTTTAGTAAAATAAACAAATTATGAAATACAAAGAAATTATAATCTTCATATGAAGTTAAAAATGGAATACGCCAGTGAAGAAATTAAGAATTATGCGAAGAAACACGTACACCAGCTTAGTAAACATCAAACTGATTAGCGGATTAGTGTCGTTTGTTGATCAACTCAAACCCAGTAAGACGGCTTTAACGGACGAAGACCTTAGAACTAGGGCAGCTAAATTAATGAATTATGTACATGTCCCAGTTAGTTTTTTTTAAAACTCAACTTCTTTGTCCCATCCGATTGCCGAGACATGTCAAATCTATCCGAAATCTGGAAAACACACGCAGACACACATAGTAACTGAGTAAATACCTAAAAAATCGTTTAGTTGATTATATGTAGAATATGGCGTTTATTGAAAGGGGCTCCGTAAACTTCCAGTAGGCGCAGGTGTACGTACTGCCTCCTCGTGGCAACCACCGGTAACTGTAACCATTAGGCTGAATGTGGCCTTTGGTGACAGCCTAAAGTACGACGCTAAAGGAGAAAACCTTGACAAAAAATCCCTAATCTAAGGTGGAACAGCATATGCCGATAGATGAATGGCTGATAGGTTAATCAGTCTATATATGCGGACTCTGGATACCAGGCACCCTCCAGTTTTATTTAGCCTTCCTGTAGTAAACCTGGGTGACCTACAGGCGACTTTTTTATTCCCAGCAACTCGCAAGAGTTAAATCAAAACGGCAGACGAGGCACGGGAAGGAATACACGGGAGTGGGTCTGCCCTCTCAAAGTCCTTGAGTCCCAATGCTACCGCTTTTCTAACAGAAGTAAATGTTATTACATCTAGGAGGGAGAGCAATGAGCCCAGATAGTATGTATCACGTACCGTTAGGCAGTATTATCAGGTTCATTAAGAGCTTGAATATTGACTGGACGGTTAATTAAGTAGGGCTTAATGCACAAAAGATCTTTTAGGTCGCAGTGCGGGGTGGCTTGAGCCCCCACATGGCCCTCAAGTAATAATAATAATAATAATAAAAAAATCTGTTAACTAAAAATGTCTCATTCATGTGCCTCTTCTGATTACTGTAATCATTAAAGAGCACACCATTTTACTGAAATTCGTGATTCATTGAAAATGAATTATCGATGTTCGAAGAATGTTAGTTATTCCTGTTTTATGATAAAATATTTCTATGAAATTTCCTTTCGTTTTTCAAGTAATAATGATATTACTAGAAAAATGAAGGATGTATTTTCAAAACTCGCTGTTTTGGTAAGATACAGTACCAGAATTTAACAAAAAATGGAATTAAGTTTACCATAACAGTATCACGGATAGGTTAGGTTAGATTAGCTTGAAAATTTGGAAAGACCCGTATAGCCATACCACAGATTAATTTATTTATCCACCTACTCATTGAAACAATTTTGAACTGTAAACAAAGCACTGTATACTCCTGACTTCCATCCTACTGAGGCCGTCAGGTCATTTAAAAGGGGTGCCCCTAGAAACTTTAGTCTGTTTCGGGCAATACGAAGACAGGTGCAAAGAAGATGAAGTAATGTATCTTCGTCTTCACATCTGCGACAGTTGTGATGTGAGAAGAATCCAAGTCTGCCAAGAAGCTTACCTACCTATGAGACAGTGCCCTCTAATCACTCTGACAACCATATAGAACTGACTCCGCTGAAGTGAGATCAGTTATTTGGATCTCGTAAAATCTAACTGTGGCCAGACCTGCCGAGTTATTACGCATGAGGTAATATTTGACCATCTGTTGTTCGTCAGCCTACTGACTTCTTCCTGAAGCAGTATAGTTTGCTTAACGCATTTCAATATCCCTTCTGCTATGGCTTTTATATTCTCTGTATCCCATATATATGTATGTTGAACTGATGTGCCATTTGTTAAGAGATGAGAGATGGTTCTGGACTACTTTCGACGTGAGGTGGTCAAGTTTTTATGATTTTTCATCATAATATAAAATATTCAGATCATGATATGTATATCCAAAAAATCATATTTTAAAAATGAAACATATGACAATTGTTTTATTATTTAAAAGATATAAAAAATTACAGTTTATCCGATTTCTCGAACGACACTGTTCCCACATACTACCAAAAAGTAAAACCAGTTTTCAATTTAAATCGCGCGGGTAGAACCGCACATCATAAATATTTTTTTCTAAGTTGGCAGCATTGTGGTAGACATCTGTGACAAATTTTATGTCAAAACATTCATTAGTTTTTGCTTTACGTTCAAAATACCTCTAACGTTATAAACAATATTCGAAATTAGTTTAATTTTATTGAGCCAATGATTTAAAATTAAAACAAATTTTTAAAATATTGGTTTAGGGCTCTTTTTATTTTAAAGTACTTAATTACAGCTTTAGGAATCGAAAGCTAAAGCTGTAATTAAGTATTTTAAAATAAAAAGAGCCCTAAACCAATATTTTAAAAATTTGTTTTAATATTCGAAATTTATTAATTTCACTCAAATTTTCGCTCAGATATAATTTCATTCCACTTTTTTCACAAGTTTTGAGTGAATGTTTCAACAGTTTGTTTGTTATGTAGATACTACTCAAAATAAATAAAATTTAATTTTGATCGAAAATAGAAGAATATGGTAACCTAATGAATAATAAATTTGAAATTAATCTAGAATAAAGTTTGATTGGAGTTTGAATCAAAAATTTAATCAAAATATCACTCAAACAAATTTGCCGAAACCGCTCAAAATTATTTAAATTTAATTCAAACCGGCAGATGACAGAAAAAATTGATGAAATGTTGAGTGATATTAAAAAACTATCTTCAGCTGTATTAAGATAAGGCAGAGGTAGTTCGAATATAATCTTAACTTCAGAGTTTTCAGTTCAACTGAAGTTCTTTCGAATCATCTTACTATTGTCACTTGTCATCAATTTACTGATAGTGTTTTCTATCAGAAATATTGCGAATCAAAGTGAATAATAATTTTACTCAAATTGCGATTTCAGAGTAGATTAAGAGAAGCTTGAATTAACTGTAAATAAAAATATACCATGGAATACAATTTTGCTTATTCGTCTTTCAACACCTTGGTATTTTTTATTACGATTGTTAAAGGCGTGCTATTGAAATTAAGCTCAGTTCAAATTTTATTTTACAAATGTTGACTTAGAAGAAAAAGGGAACCTAGACCCTAGAAGTGAAATATGAGTGCAATTTTAATAAATTAAACCTACACTCAAAATATCATTAGTTGAACTGATCCAGACATCTAAAGATATAAAGTAGAAATTGAATCATTATATTTGAAGATTAGTTTGAATCAATAAACAAAAACACTCAAATTAAGTCTGATTGAACAAATTGTTTAGAAATTTTTTAGAAATTTATTAAAATTACTTTACGCCCCGTTTGAGCAAAATCTCAATCAATATTCAAAATGCAAATCGGTTTTACACAGTAAACTCAAAAACTTCAAAATTATGTTTGAAAAGAATTCTAATTTTGAATTCAAATTCAACTCAAAATATCTGAAATTTAATGCTGACCACGACCTTTCTCATATTACTACTATGTACGGAAAAACCCAAAATATCACTTAAAGTAACTTAACAATTTAATTAAACTTTCATTGAGAATTAAGGACTTAAAAATATTTGTAATGAAACTAAAATTCTACTTAAAATATGTTTAGCGTTTGAACGATAAAAATAATGTTCGAAATTTATTAACTTCAACAATTGTATTCCACTTATTTAGATGGTATCAATTAATTTAAAATACATTCAACTTTTCCAAATTTTGAGTAATATTTTTAACAGTTTGTTATGTATATTCCACTCAAAATAATTAAAAATTTTATTCTGATCGAAAGTAGTACATTATTGTAACATACTATAGTGAATAATAAATTTAAAACTAATCTAGAACAACTACACGAAATGAAGTTTGAATGAAAAATTAAATCAAAACACCACGCAAACTTATTTGCGGGTACCACTAAAAATTAATCAAATTTAATACAGAGCGGCACATGACAGACCTAACTATTTCAACTTAGTTAGCGGTTAAAGATACGGTGAAAATGCGAAGAGTTGGATCAAAGGCATTTAGGACTAGGGAAAGTGTAATTCGAATTTAAGCTTATGTTCAGAGTTTGCAATCAAACACAAAGTTCTTTCAAATGTTCGTACTATTATCACTTCGTCTTCAAATTGCGATTTGACAGTAGTTTGAGAGAAGCTCGAATTTATCTCTAAAAAATAATGTACCACAGCCTCATGAATAACTCATTTGGTTTTCACCTGAAGTATTTTGATTTTCGATGCACTAATAATCTGCAGCTACAAGGACGAATAGTTCGCACCACACTTATAGAGAAAAATTTGAATAACATTAAAAAGTGCAATATTAAGTTAGAATTTCTTTATTTAATATTTTTAATTATTTGATGGCTATTGGTATTGCTGAACATAAGAACATCAGATAAAATAAGTCATTCATATCAGTCCGAATCTTGCCCAAATTTCCGTGATTGTTGTTTTACATATGAGAAAAGCCTCACAACTTTAACACATTGTTGACCGGTCACGAGTTAACTCGTGTTTGCACTTGCAATACAAAGCACTACATGTTGTAACTCGTCACTGTTTTACTTTTTAAAGAATAACTGTATTCCTTTGAGGTAGTATTGTAATGTCTTGGACACCTTCATATTTTATTCTGACCATATATACTTTTGCGTAAAATTGCCGGTCAATAATGTGTTAAGTGGAGAAGTGCCGCAAAGGGTATATGAAATCTTTAATCGATTAAGATCCTGAGCCAATTCTTCGTATTATTGCAGACATCCAGAAGTCGAGAAGATATAAAAACCAGAAGCCAGTAAAATATGTTCTATGCCGAGAATCTCTCGCCGCTAACGAAGATCTCTGCGCTTGCTATATGATTTTACATCTCTTGGAGTTTGCAGCATTCTTCCGCAGAAGACCAGAAAATCCCAAAATACAATACTCAGTAACGCATTTTTAGTCGAGTTTAGGGCCAAGTACCATTTGCCTGCAACTTGCCTCGAACGTCACACCACTAGCGCCTGATTATCACAACAATTCATCTTTGACCCAATATTTTCGTTTTGAAAACACTTTTCCTGGGTAATGTGCCCCATATATTGACTTCGTTATACGACCTATATAGCCGAACATTGCCCAATTCTCTGGGAGTGCAATAATAACTGTTCGTTAGTAAATCTAAACTGAATATCGTAACTGTGGTTTGATTTTTTGTACGATGTCTAATTATATTGAGCAATGAAGTTGCATTAAATTTGGTTTGCGGAATGAAATTTCGGGTGCAGAAACGTTAAGGTTGTTGCGGACAGCCTTCGGAGACCATACTTTGTCGGAAAAGAATGTTTACAAGTGGTATAAACAGTTCAAAGAACATCGTGAAAATGTTCAAGACGAGAGCGTTCCGGACGCCCATCAACCTCTATACCGATGAACAACACGTCAAGAAAATCGAAGAACCGTCAACCAGCAATATTATTTGAATGTTATGCGTCGTTTGCGTGAAGCTATTCGCCAGAAGAGACCAGAATTGTGGCAGACAATTCTTAGTATTTGCACCACGATATAATGCACCTTCTCGCACTGCACTCATTTTTTGAGACTTTTTCGCCAAAAATTCAATGCATATTGTTCCACAATCACTGTGTTCGCCAGATTTAGCACCGTGTGACTTCTGGCTATTCTCGAAACTTACAAGACCACTACGGGGAAATCGTTTTGAGACGATAGAAGAGATAAAATGTGAATCGCTACATGCTCTGAAGGACATCCCGGAAGGTGACTTTAATTCTTGTTACAAAGACTAGAAAATAAGTTGGCATTAGTGTATTTTGTCTGGGGCAATTACTTTGAATAGATTTGAAAGAATAAATTAATTTTTTTTGAAATAAATAAAAACTAGTTTTAATTTTTGGGCACAGTAGTATATAGTTCACCAAAACAACTGTTATAGATCACCAAATGATCCATTTACATTTTACATACAGTTTCTGTGATTTACGGCAAGGTCCTTAAAAGAGGTCACGGGTTTCGTTAAATTTTGAGACTCCTTCCCCAACATCACAAACACAATTGTTCTTTAGAATATAAATCTTTTGCACTCAATTCGCCAAATCACAGACTTGCAATTAATGTTAGATAATTTAAAACTGACACATGTTGAGCATCAATTAAAATCGCATTCGCCATTTTGCGTATTCAACCATTGACAATTAGATCCAGTTATGCATATCTAGTAAACTGTTAAAAATCCTTGAGAATTGTCCATTCAGAGAGCATCCAAAATGTTCATATTTCTCTTCTCAAAAGTGGTAGCGTTTTGTTCAGGTCACAACATTATGTGAGCAACGTGAGAATTGGCTAATATAATTCTTTACCAAGTGTTCGGTATCGTTGGGATGTTCTACCGGAGACCAAAAAACTATGATTGAATCAATTAAGTTGCCCTTGTTGCTATATTTTATACTTACTGAATTATATCCTAAAATGAAAGAAATATCCCGCCGTTCAGTTTAATTAATTAATTATTTATTTAGAAACTTGAAACAAATGATAACAGTTGACCAGTCTTATTGTACCAGTCTTACTACAACAACAGAAAGGAAAAGCAGAATCATAAACCATCATATTTGCAGGAGATATTACCTTCATACGGTTGATGACATGCAAACTTCACCTGAAGAAAAACCTAAAAGGAAAATTAAATGTATTAAAATTGTTATTATGTGACATATTTCAATTTATTATACTCATCTTTGTAAACATCGTTGTACACATGTGATCATCGAATTATGGAAATAAGAAACACTTACTAAATTATAACTTATTGTAACTTAGAAATTAACTATGTATATCCATAAATTTTGTAAATATTGATATGTTTATGTTGAGTTTTGACAGCTACCAAGATTGAATAAAATTAAAGACCTTAACCGTGCGATTCTGACGTACAGTCACAGAGGTCTTAACTAAGGAATTTTCATTAGTTAAGAGATTTCTCTTACCTAAGACTATTTTGCGATTCTGTCCGTTCGTTTAGTTATGAGAATCTCTTAAAAAATCTCTTAACTAAGACATATGAAATAGGTGGTCATAAGCATCACAACTTTAACGTTTCTTGTAGTCATATTAAAGAGAAACAATTTAATAAATTGCGTTTGTATCTGAGTGATAAATAATCGTACCTAGTAAATTTCAAAATAACATTTAATGTTGTACTCGAAAATATTTGTGGACGAGCATTGTATTCTGCATTGTTCGGTATTCGTTATTTAAGATTTGAATTTTGTAATACTTTTGCTCTTCATTTTTTGGCGTCACACGGATAACACCAAAACCATGGAGGCACATAATTATTGTACTATCAACTAATAATAATCGAAAAATAAAACCAAAATTGTTAATTAAAAATAAATACGGTGTTTGCTTGTTTTATTCGTGTATCTAAATTGTGAAACTGAAGATGAAGAATAGCTGCGCACTTATGGTCCTTCGAGCCGGATTGTGATTAACAAGCAAACACCTTCTCTCGCTGTGTCTGTCATGATGTGTTGTTAATCATAATCATGTGTCTCCATGATTTTGATGTTATCCGCGTGACGGCAAAAGATCTTAAACGTGCTACAAATCATTGACTAACCCACGACCAACCATGAATTGAATTGACCGACGCTAATATGCCCTTATTCTAGCTATAATTTTAGACTTACTTACCCAAGATAATTAGAAATATTCGAATCCCGCCTTCACAATGTCACTCCCTCGATGCAACCAATTACTGAAGTCACCCTCAGTAATTGTGTTGATGCTTCACACTGAATTAATAACTATTGCTTAGAACTTTAACCTCAAAATGTCACTCCCTCGATGCAACCAATTACTGAAGTCAACCTCAGTAATTGCGTTGATGCTTCACAATGAAATTGCGCAGTTGTTTCTATGACCGTTGTTTTATTGACAATGTAATGGATGACGCCACCACGTGTTAACCGAAATAATAGATTGACTCTTAATACTGATGAAGTGATTAAATTGATATTCTGATTAATGGCGATACCACTCTATTGATATTCACTTATACAAATAGCGGTGCGCCGTATTTGACGGTATCCACTTGAAAACACTCGGTAATATTTCGATGCGATACGATTGATTTACCCAGCTTCCGAGGCGATAATACCACGTACGTTGCCAAAAAGTAGTTTAGTCTGGACGGAGTCTTGAAGTGGGCTATTCGAAAGTGCAAAAAAAATAAACACAAGCAATAATACAAAATCCAAATAAATGTCAATTATTTCTTGTCACTGATATCCCAACTCTTTGTCACGTAGCATTTCTTTTTCTAAATTTCCTACCACCTATTTCCTCGCCCTCGAATTCTTTGGGAGGAAAAAAATCAATCCGAATCAAAAAATTGATCTGAAAAATTGATCTGGATTGATAATTTGACATTACATATTCTTTCGAAAGACATACATAAATTGATTTTTTTTTTATCCGAATCATTTGTAACAAATCCGGATTTTTTGGTAGATTTCATCAAAATTTCACTAATACATAGAAAAGTAAACGTCAAAATTAATATAAACAAAATGATGCAATTTTCAAAAAACGTTTGTGGTCATATTGATGCGAGCAGTTGTATTTTTCTTACAAGCTAAAATAATAAAATTAAATTTTTCATCTTTTAAAACGCTATTGGTAACTTCATTTTTTAAATTTCAATATGTCAAATGAGTAAACAAAACCTCGCTTTTTTATTTGTTATTTTTTGGCAAATAAAAAAATCGATTATTTTTTGGAAATCGAAAGAATTTAACATTAGAAATAACACCTTACTGTATTAAAGCAATTCACAAATAATAAATCGATCAACATGTCGTTAAAATTTTAATCAATAAAATGTCAATAAAACATCACAGAAATGTCAATGGCACAGAAATGAGAATGTCTTGTCGTTTTCAATTCACCAAAAAAAAACCAATCTGTAACTCAACCGATTGATTTTACTGCTGTCAGGTTGTTCGATTCTCCCAATAAAATCACTCGGTCGAGCAAAATTTTTGCTCGGTTACAAATCTCGATTTTTTGTCAGATTTAGTCCTCTTTCACTAATACTAACACTAAGAACTAATACTGTCATTTTCACTCAAACTGTCATTTTTTTGTTGTTTTTAATTCGAATAAATAATATTTTTTAAACGTCAAAAACATACACACACAATAAAAACCGGGCAATTCGATTTTCTTGTTCGATTCACGGATTGAATTTTGAAAGAGGTGGAAGAAGCGAATCGAAATCGGCATTACTATATTTCTTAACTCTTTACTATTTCTTACTCTATTTCTTTTAATGACGACGATATTATTTGCCACCAGCAAAGTATTTTAGGTAATTTACCTTTCCATTTATTTTAAAGACACGTATCAAGCAATGCTTCAATCGAAATCAAATTTTGTAAGCAGGTAAATAATGGATTGTCAAATTTATCATTAACGTAACAAACAAATCGTCAGTCCCGTTGTTTATAAAATCTGTTTGGCAGTTTTCTTTTTCATTGCAACCTCTCTATATTCTAAACTAGAATGGATCTAAAAGTTAACACAAACTACTTATTACTAAAATCTATCTTTGCAGAAGAGGCAAAACAAATCATGATTACAACAGTTATACCCAATATAGCTTCGTTATAGTGGGGAAAATTAAAATTAAATTATGTTTTTGAATTCACCCCCCCCCCCCCCCCCCCTCCCCCTCCTCTTTTGAGAGAAATGTTGAAAAATTTGAATTGGAAGCCAATTTTAAAATATGTATATCCTAACCATATATGTACTGAAATTTGTTATTCTATAGAACCAAAATATAGTTTATACAGAACATGAAAATCGACCTGATTTAAAAATGCTGAACAATTTAAGGTTGGGTTCTCTTGAAAAATTTTATTGATTATATACTTTTTGCATAGACAAATAATCTCATGAATATCTCGTACGTTCGGGATTCTCTGAGATTTCTACAATTCGGAAAAATTCTCTTGGCCCTCAATCAAATAATGTCCCCCAAATTGTGTAAATCTCAGATATTTTCTAAACATATGTTCAAAATGTATAATACGTATGATCTCATCGATGCATGTAATACACGGGAAATTAATATTAAGTTTCACTTAAACTTTTATCTATATGTATTAGATTTCCATTATCTTTTCTAAAATAATTCGATTTGATTATTTTTACATTTATTTTGAATCAAAATTGAAAAATTTTCATTTTTGAGTCTATCAGTTAAATTTATTTAGTAAAACATGGAATATTTTAGGTCACTATGCATTATTTTTGTTAAACTTCTCACCGAGTTAGTACACAGTAATTTCAAGAAAGAAAACAAAACGAAAAGTCCGATTTTGTTTTGACGATCGAAAGTTGAGTCGGCAGCGCTAGAATAGACGGTCTGACCAGATCAGTATTGTAAGTTAAATAGTCTTGAAAAGCCTGGGTTATGGAAAAGCGCATTTAACGAGTGCACAGCTAAAACTTTAATGAAATTTAAGAATACCAACATAAACGGAAAATTTGAGTAAAAGGATTAAACTCAGGCTAATAATAAAAAAATATTAGCGGTATTCTGTTAGAACCAACGCCCGACTTTCTTAAACAATAATTAGGGTGAGGCCATTTTCCACTTCAGTTTTAAAAAAGTTAGTATGGAAGCCCCAAGATTGCCTTGCCTGATCCTAACAAAAATAAGAGGTGCACATATCCACATAATACAACATCTATAAGATGGTCATTTCCATTCAAATCTTATGTTGTAAAATTTTCATGATTCCTATACTTTCTTTATACTTTGAATAAGAAAGTAAAACAAAGTCAATGACTTCCAAAATTTATAGACTTCACAAAAATATTTCAATGCTACAATTAAGCGAACATTCTAGACAAATTAGTAATGAGATTTCGAAATGGAGATCGTTTGCCGCATATAAGAAAGAAATTTGTCTAATATAAATGTAAATAAAGAATTCGAGCAGACAATTAACAAATTGAATCCAAAAATAGCTAAGAACTACGAAAAAAATAGTCCATATCTAACTAGAAATCTATCTAAGATTATATATTATAGAACATCGATTGAAGAAAGTGTTAGTTACGGAGAGATTTGAGTTAAAATATAGCAAAAATCCGGTTCTCTTACGTTAAAGAGATTTTTAATTTGGGATTTGCAACAATATGCGTTAGCTATATAGACACACAAAACAAGTTATGAATGATGAGTTTTGGTTTATAGCTAATATTATAAGATTTAGCCGAAGAAATTGTTTCAGCCTTTGATTCTTTTGTTGTGCGCCTATTTTAGTGAAACGTGAAAGATTTGCTTTAGTATAGTAGTTGTGTTGATTTTGGGAAATTCCATCTATCGAGATTGAAAATATAAATTATGGTCAAGATAGTTTCGATTTATGAGGTAAATTAGTTTGTAGTGCATATTTTGGCAATCGAAATCAAGTATAGAATTTTAACATTCCTAAACTAATTGTCTGTAAATTCTTAATTTCCCGACCTATCATAATCCTAATATTATTGTCTTCTAGTGCGCACAACAAAATAAATTTTATAAAAAAAAAATCTTAATCATCATCGGAATTTTAATAAAAACGAAAAATATTAATAATAGAATAAAGCAAGAAACTTCAATTTGGCGTCAAACGTCATCATCGCATACGTAATTTACTTACGTACGGTTGTGGGAAAAAGCTTTGATATACAATATAATGCATTATTACTGAATCGAATCAATTCCGAGGCTAGATTTTCTCAGCATTTCAAGCTATTTTTAGAACCTAACCGCAAAACTCCACCATATAAATATTAAAACATATTTCATTTTTCACATTTCCAGGAATTAGTTGATTTCATTAACAAGACATCCTTCGTTTGTGATAAACACTTCAAAACTACATATATCGACATGCGTAAGATTCGTTTAACGATGTGATATCGATTTAGGGCCATAAATTACTGTATAAAAACAAACAAAAACTATTTTTTATTGTATTTTATATCCTTTGAGATGTTATCCTTTTGTGTGTTCATCGCATAAAATAAATTTCACCTTTTCTTTTTCCTCTATGTTTTGTTGTTGGTTTCTTTTTCCACATTTCACATGGCAAAAAACCAATCTCATAAATTCATCAAAATACATACGATGAAGGTTTTGTTTTTATGATTTTTGTGAAAGGATCATCGCCAAAGAGAGATCTGGTTCATATGTAATACTTTTCTTTGTGACGATTATACAGAAAAGCTATAAAATCTAGGTTATAAATTAGAAAATTAAAATATCACAATCGAGAGCAGAGTGTTACACATTTCTTGTACACAATTAACTTGTTTATTTATTGATTTAAGTTTAAATAAGAAAGTATAAATTCGAAGAGGCGGGATTGAAATCATGTAAAACCTTGCAGGGGGTCAAACTATTTTCACTTAGGTTTGTTATGTTTGAAATATGTTTTAATTTAATACACAAAAGTGATTATATTACGGAATAGAACTGCGTCCTGCGCCCACCGTGTTTGAACATTTTATTTTGAACCAATACATTTAAACATTTAATTTTAACCCTTTCGGACTGTATTTACGGGATCATTGTATGGGGATTATTTCGTTCCAAAATACTCTTTTATATTAACTATAAAGGTTTAACGGTTTTAAATTTCAAAAGTAAAAATTTAAAGCTTGTAATAAAAATAAACTAGCAAAACTAGCACATGAGAATCGGTGTCGCCACTTAAAGTAAATAAAGATGTTTATGTTAACATTTATGGATGTTTTGATTTTATGTATAAATGTTTATGATTGGTTTCTATATTTGAAGATTTTAATTATGGACGATCGATAGCGATTAAAAAATTAACGATTGAATTTAATAGTTTTGTGTAGTTGGTTGATATTTCTCTGGATTCACAAATCTACGATCGATTCGAACCATTTATATATTTTGATGATGACCTTGGTTCTTTCATTTTCTAGACATCGGAGTTGTTTACCAGAGTTGACTCATTGGATCACTTGAATTATTCTGGTATTTATTCTGGTTTAAATCAAAACTGATGGTCATAAATAAGCTTCTTCTCCAGCAATACTTAAGGCGCTGAATCAGGATATAATTGTTGATAATCAATATCTACTATTTCGGTCCATATGTTTGTGAATATGCCGGCCGCTCGTTAATAATGGAATCGATGTTCTTTTCTTATATGTTGTTAATAAATTTTAATCTAAATTCCGCTGAAGATGTCCACTTTTCGCATATATCTTGCAAATTGGTGTCATCCCTGTTGTATTTTAAGGTATCACACAAAATTTTACCATCATCATGGTTCTATGAATTACCTACTAAATTGTTCTATATTAGTTAAGCTTAAAAAATAAATGTAAAATTAGCAATATTACCGTTAGCGTTAATTTCCAATTTTATTTGGTCTGTTGAACGCTTAAACCGTTTGGCTTTAGGTGCAAGCGATGCACTTCTTAGCTTAGCTTCTTAGCTAATCTATTATTGTATCGATCGTATAATTAACCTTTTGATTTTAAATTTTTTTGAAGTTGGGAGAACACTGATTGAAATTGAAATTAAAATAAGATATTGTTTATAATTCAGTTTACTGTTGTTATTAATTAGTTTAACTATTTCCAATTTAATGTCTTTAGTTAATAAAAAAAAATGTTTTAGGCACATTAATACTTTAAAAATGTTTCTTTATTTATTTATGATATTAATTTAAGAGTAAGTCTAAGGAGCATGTCAAGCCATTGCCAGTGTTCTTTATAAATGAGTAGAGTTCATTCAAAACGAATGTTTGAAATCTAATTCAAGCAGTTTATACTCGAATTGAGGGATCGGTTATTTATTTATCATTTACTGATTGCTCTAAGATGTGTTTTAAAATAATCTATAAATAATAATTAGCAGTTTTATATGTTATTTACTTTTTCTGACTGGATTTTGCTATTCTCGTTGTTTATGTTGGTTGCTGGTTCATTGGACCTAGTTTGGCGATTATACTGAATACGAATTAAATGTATGAAAGAAGACGCATAAAATAAATAGACGATGTATCATACATGTGCATGAACTGAAAGGAAACGATTGTAAAAATCGAACATTATTTTAAACTAATCTAGATATTCAAGGAACACCAAACCTGTTGAAAATTGTAAGTTCAAATCAAATCGTCCCTCTAGTAATGAAACAATGTATAAGAAAAATGATAGTTTTAAAATAATTCGCATTTAAATGTTTATTGAACATTTTTTTTTGAAATAAAGCCTTTTATTTTATAGAAAATTTAATTTTCTATCAAATAAAAGATTTTATTTCAAAAAAAATGTTCAATAAACATTCAAATGCGAATTATTTTAAAACTATCATTTTTCTTATACACTGTTTCATTACTAGAGGGACGAAATTATGATATATTGTATTAACATTTTTCTAATATTAAACAGTTTTAATAAATTGAAAGAATATTAATTATTTAAACAAAAATAGTATTTATGAAGAATAATAATTTAATGAAAATTACTAATAGTAGAAATAATACATTTTTCAATTGCTCGATAATAAACCCCTACAGCTTTATACAAGTTTTTTATACGTACTTTTCATTTCCCGCTAATTTTAGTTTTCTGGGATTCCATAATTAATTCTTCCAAATCTCAGGATGTAAAGTTTCACGAGAAATGCGTACCTACTTATAAAAGAAAAAATTTTAGCTTTACAACTATTACCAAATACACGCGGAATTAATTCACGAATGTGCTTCACGAACCCACACAAACGAAAGAGTTTTAACGCGTTACCATAAAAGAATTACTAAAGAAACATATTTTGTATGAGTCAAAGATACCTAAGAAAATATTTTCAAATATTTTAAATTCAGTTTTTGAAATTTTATGAGACGGAGATAATAATTTCTATTTGCCTCGTTTTATCATTCATGTTTTAAATATACAAAACGAAATGTTTTGAAAATAATTGAAATATCTACAATTCTACGAATACAAATACTAGAAGCCACACCCCTTACAATTTTTGTTAATTTTCTATCATTTAGATTTTGCCCTTGTATTGGCGATTTTCATCAAATGTAGTTAGCGTTGGTTTCTATGTAAGTAAAGGGGACGAGTATTGTCAAATTCAAATGTTTGACAGTTCTGATCCCCCTTGTTCTATGGTTAAATTTTGTTCATATTGTTTTCACCAGATGTCAGCTACTTTGTTGCAAATCGCGAATAAGCAAAACCAAAATAAAACACAAAATATGAGTTGATTCAGCGTGTATGACTACTCCGTTGACGAATATCGTGAATTTGATTTTTTTTTTTTTTTTGAAATAGAATGAAGTGGTTTTAATTGTTGGCATTTTGCCTTATAATTCCTGAAGAATAATTTGGCAAAAAGTAATTACTTTAAAATTTAAACGAAAAATTAAATTTTGAAAAATGAAGATTTAATAATCTTCCTTTTCCAGAATTGTGTGTTGAAATATTCTGCGAAATGGAGACTTTCATTCTAATTTTAATATTAAATCTCCATTTTCCATGATAATTTTAAATTTTCATTTTCAAGCGAAAATATTTGTATTAATTCCAGCGCGCGGCTCTTAATTGGCCATATTCCAATAATCTATCTTTTTTGGATTTAAGAATCACATTTCCATCGTATTTGTCGAAGAAAATGGTCTCCGATTAAATTAATTAAACCCGCGATTAATGAAACAACATAGAGCATTTTTTGCTAGTTTACCAGAAGTATCAAAGATTTGTGTGTTATGCTTCGACGAAGTAACCATCAAGCAAAATTTGACCCATAATTCATGGACCGACAGGATCGAAGGGTTTTACGATGATGGCGAAGATAGAAAATGTGAATTAGCAACTTCTGCTCTATTTTTTATGGTTAGATCCATAATAGGAGACTGGAAGTACGTAATTAATTACATATTAATTAATAAAACATTTACAGCTCAAAAATTGAGCGAGTTAATTAAGAAAAATATACAAATGTGTACGCAAAAAGTCGGCTTAAACATTCTAATGATAACGTGTGACCAAGGTGTAATAAATATGCAGGCGTATAAGCACCTAGGAATTACTCCCAAAAAAACCCATTTCACAGTTGAGGGAAAACCAATATATGCTCAATACGATCCTCCTCATCTTCTTAAATCTGCGAGAAATGCATTTGTTAACAATAAAATTTCTATTGCCCAAGATGAACTGGCGGATACTGCGGTAATCAGAAAAATTTTTGAGCGAGATTCCATCAATAAATGCAAAATATTACCGAAGATCAGCCGGAAGCACCTGTATCCCAGTTGCTTCGAAAAAATGAACGTATCGTTGGCTGCTCAATTGTTTAGCAACACTGTAAGCTGTGCAGTACGAACCGTGCATCAAACGTGTCCTGAAATTTTAGGAACTTCCCTAGAACATGCCGTTTCAAGAGCAAAATTCCTGGAAAGGTTTAACAACATATTTGATTCTTTAAATAGTCGAAATTTTGAATCTAAGTCGCCGTATGAAAAGCCTCTAAAAAAAGACAATGATGTCTATAAATATTTAAAAAACAGTTTGAATTTCCTCAAAAAATATGAAAATAATTTCCAAGAGCGAGAATTATTTTAAGTTTGTTAAAGGCCTGCAATTAACAATAAACGCTCAAATAATGTTAATTGATTATTTAACACGACTCACGGTGTAGATTTTATTTTAACGGGGAAAACCAACCAGGACTGCCTGGAAATTTTTTTTCTCGATTACGGGGTAAAGGCGGTTTCAATTACACTCCTACCAGCAACGAAATTGGTTTCATTTCGCCAATATTATTTGCACCAAACTAATATTCAATAGTGAATATTCAAATTGTATAGAGGTAGAGGATGAGGACAACATGGTGGAATTACACTGGGAAAATTTTCAGGAACTTTACGAAGAAAGTTTAATTCAACAGGATGAAGACGACTCTATTCATGACGAATTTTTAATTGTTCAAGAGCCAAACGCAGGAAGCAGTCTCCTTCAAAAAAATGCGATTTCGTATTATGCAGGCTATTGTGCGTTCAAAAAACTTAATTGCAGTGAATGCCGAAATAAATTGCTAAAAGATAGTGATGAAATTTTAACGGCAACTGATACCTTTATCTTTGAAAAAAATTTCGATAAATCGTCAACTTTTGGAGCATTAAAAGCACCGACACCAGAATATGCTGAGGTAGCACATACCTGTTTAAACATTTTTGAGCAAACATTCAAAAATAATTGTCATTTACCAAATATCTGTGTAAAGGCAACCGAAAAGTGTATAACTCGAATTGCACGAGATTTTCCCGGATTTATTCCCGGAAATGATGGTGAACCAAGCTACGACCATATAAAAAAATTAATACATTTTTTTATTCTAGTCTTAATTAGAAAAAATTCTAAATGGTCTCTTTTAAAAGGTCAATTTTCGAATTCGAAAACTAAGAATAATTCAGCAGCGACACACGCTTCTAAAAGATTCGACGAAAGATTTATTTGATTTTGTCTGTTTCAACCATCTACCATAGAATTCATTCTCTTATTATTCATAAACGATATAATAACGATATCGTTAAATGCAAAGTTTAGTTTTCCGGTTTCTTTTTGATCAAAATTATAGGGTTACAATGTTTATAACGTAATGTAGTTTTATAAGCCGCGTAATTCTAAGGTGATAGTTGTAAATGCAAAACAGTTTCACTAATCTTATTTTTGATCATTAAATCATTACACTTTTGCTTTTATAAATAATGATTAGCTCAAAATTCATAATAATTAAAAAAAAATCGTTTTTCTCCCAACGTCTTAAAAGCCTCTTGTTTTAATACTGTTTTTAGGTATTAAAGTTGGCCTTTTTCTTACTATTTTAAAAAACGTGTGTGTTGCTAAGCTACACTTTTAATCCTTGGTGTAAAAGTAGGTACTTTTAATACTAGGAGAAAAATATTATGCGTAGCTGAGCAAAAGCAAAGATTGCGAGTCAAACAAAGTCACTTTTAATCCGAATAACACATACTATTTTTTCTCCAACGAAGAGCTCATGTCGTGTCGGTTGTATATTACTAATTATACGAGTAAGTACAAATTATGTAATTAAAACTTCTAAATTGAAACTAATTTTGTTGAAATATTTTGTGAAACTAAGGAAATCATGACTTTTGTTTGGTTTGACTATTGTACGCGTCAAATACAATGCAATAGTCAAACCAAACAAAAGTCATGGTCTCCTTAGTTTCAAAAAGTATTTTAACACAATTAGTTTCAATTTTGAAGTTTTAATTACATAATTTGTACTTACTCGTATAATTAGTAATATACAACCGACACGACATGAACTCTTCGTTGGAGAAAAAATAGTATGTGTTATTCGGATTAAAAGTGACTTTGTTTGACTCGCAATCTTTGCTTTTGCTCGGCTACGCTGCGCTTCGCCTCGCAAGCAAATATAATTGCTCGTCAAACAAAGTATCACTTTTAATCCTAATGACACAATGTACTATTTTCCTTGGTTTTCATTCAAAAAATTTATTCATTTTGTATGACCGCTTTTATAACACGATCTCGACTGTTTTTATCACCTATAATCTAATTAAAAAGGTAAGAATAAATCCTTTTAATTTTGTGTTCAAATCAATATAGATAGGTTGATAGTCATAAACCAATAGATATTTATTTTTATTATGATATTTATATTTTCATTTATGCAAATGATTTGCATAGTTGATTTCCTTTTTTTATCTAACCCGTAAGAAAATTTAAAGTTATTATAAATTTCAAAACCGGAAAACTAAAATAATTTTACAGATACATATTATTATGTAGGTACATCTACATAATGTACACATACAAAAATTAAAGCATACATTTTTGTTTTGCGATCATAGATCGATTCATAATAATCTAATCATGTACACTGAAAAAAATTTGGTGCATTATATTTACGAATGGCGTTCGTTAACCACAAATCGTACTATTAATGTAAAAATTGTTATATTTACGTAAAGAAACAAAATTTACAAAAAAATTATAAACATTTGTATACATTTCCTTCTATAGCGATGTACATTAATCGTGCCATTTTTCGCACCGCTTATACTTAAACTTAAACGTTATCACGGAAAACACCTACGGCCGAGTAGAAGACACAGCCTACCCGATTTTTTTTTTTTTTGGATTTAAGAATCACATTTCCATCGTATTTGTCGAATTTCATCATAATCGGTTAAAAACTAGCCAAGTTACTAGCTAATCTTCCATATTCAAAAACTTCTTCTAAAAATCATTTTACAGTCACATTTCCATCGTATTTGTCGATTTTCATTAAAGCTGTTTTTAAAATAACCAAGTTCCATCAATTTCATATGAAAATCATTCAATAATCCCATTTCCGTCTTAGGTCTCAAAAATCATAATAAATTAAGAAATAGCCAAGTTATAGGCCAATTGGCCTATTCCAGAAGTATAACCAAAAATCATTTAAGAATTCAATTTGCATCATACCTGTCGAATTTTATCATAATTGGTAAAGAAATAGCCAAGTTCCAAGCTTTTTAGGCATATTCTAAAACTTCACATAACAATCATTTAACAATCCTATTGCCACCGTGCCTGTTAAAATTTATCATAATCCCAAAAGAAATGGCCAAGTTACTGGGTAATTCGCCATATTCCAAAAATGTATTCAAAAATCATTTAACAATTCCATTTACATCGTACCTGTCAAATTGATATAATAGCATTTTGGATTAAACGTGCATTTGCCTTT
Organism: Tipula helvola; assembly: GCA_963556165.1. Classification (NCBI taxonomy): domain Eukaryota; kingdom Metazoa; phylum Arthropoda; class Insecta; order Diptera; family Tipulidae; genus Tipula; species Tipula helvola. The sequence continues at coordinate 317,586,502 of OY744482.1, read as the reverse complement.
CAATTTGTTTTGTCATACGATAATTTTTTTTTTTCGCTGGCGCTACATTCCATAGAGGGATTTGGCCGCTTCGTTATGAAGTTTCGTAATCATTATTTTTAACGGATAATGAATAATTAATTCATTGATCCTACATAAACCAGCCGTAATTTTTTCATCACCCCCCGGGAATCGAACCCGGGACCTCCGGAGCTTAAAGCAAGCATGCTGACCAAATATGCAAATTTGCCAAAGATATTTTGATGAAACGTAATTTTGTCAAATTCGTTTGTTACTTAAACGAGTCCCTTAATGAGAACATTCTTATTTTAGCAAAAATCAAATGTTCGAACATACGAGTATATTCAAATAAATAAGCGGAATACAAATTATGGATTTGTTAAAATAAATTTCTTTATTATTAGCATCATAAAATGAGAGTGTCCTTGATGAATCGCACGAATTCGATGTTGAAATCGCTGCAGAATACAAGAGGTATATCGGAGTCCACACTGACATACAGGTGGAACGTACTGGCTCCGCGAGAAGGCTCATCTGCTCCTAGCAGATGAGGCATTCTCCCTTTACAGTGTTCTCTAGCATTGTAAATCGTCACTTTGTAGATCTAAATTTTAATTAAAATTTATGTGAAAATTAATTATTTTAATTTACAATAAATTATCTGCCACAGATTCTTTACGCACAAATTATTGACACCAGAATTTTTCTAATCAGATGAGGCATCGCTACAGTGCTTTCCACCATTTTTAATCGGTATTTTGGAGTTTGTAATTGTAATTAAAATTTATGTGGAGATTAATTATTTTAATTAACAATAAGTTATCTGCCACAGTTTCTTTACGTACAAATTGACACCAGAATTACTCCGGTCAGATAAGGGATTCTCATGGTTGATTGTTAATCGCTGTTTTGCACTTTGTAATTTTAATTAAAATTATGTGGAGATTAATTATTTTAATTTATAATAAATTATCTGCCACAGTATAAGCACAAATTAATACTCGAATTGCTCCGATCTGATGAGGCATTCTCTCGCTATAGGACCTCAATCTCTGTAAATCGCTATTTTATAGTTTGAATTTTTAATTAAAATTTATGTGGTGATTAATTAATTTAATTTAAAATAAATTAACCACTATTGTTATTTTACGCAAAAATTGATACCATCTGATCTCCGATCGGATGAGCCGTTCTCTCGCTACACTGGTTCAAGCATTTAAATCTGTCGAAATCAGAGGTTCGCGGCGCGGGTTCCTTTGCCGCCTGATGACGTCACTGTGATAATATTATGCATGACACATAAAACCGAAGGACCAATCTAAGCAATTATATCTTTAAATTAAAGGTAATGCTTATTGTTGATGAGTAATTGCCCCCGACCAAGGACTAAATTTCGAGACAGTTTTCTGAACATGCGGTGTAAAACGTTATCACGTCAAAAATGGAGATTTAATATTAAAATTAGAATGAAAGTCTCCATTTCGCAGAATATTTCAACACACAATTCTGGAAAAGGAAGATTATTAAATCTTCATTTTTCAAAATTTAATTTTTCGTTTAAATTTTAAAGTAATTACTTTTTGCCAAATTATTCTTCAGGAATTATAAGGCAAAATGCCAACAATTAAAACCACTTGAGTAGTCATACACGCTGAATCAACTCATATTTTGTGTTTTATTTTGGTTTTGCTTATACAAGGGCAAAATCTAAATGATAGAAAATTAACAAAAATTGTAAGGGGTGTGGCTTCTAGTATTTGTATTCGTAGAATTGTAGATATTTCAATTATTTTCAAAACATTTCGTTTTGTATATTTAAAACATGAATGATAAAACGAGGCAAATAGAAATTATTATCTCCATCTCATAAAATTTCAAAAACTGAATTTAAAATATTTGAAAATATTTTCTTAGGTATCTTTGACTCATACAAAATATGCTTCTTTAGTAATTCTTCTATGGCGTTACTAAAAACTTTTTTTCTGTGGTATTGTAGAAGGCCTACTTTCGCAACGATATTTGTATAAAATTCGTGTAGAAAATGATAATTCTCAGCACAAATATTACGGTTATAGGGCGTATTTTGTTGACCAAAATTTAAGTCGAGTTATTTTGGGTTTATTTTTTTCACAAGAAAATAGCCAATTTGATTTAATTGGCAAAAGCCAACTTTTCGAAATAAAATATAAATTTAACATGTACAGTAATCCCCCCTATAACACGGGAGATTCGTTCCGCGTTATAGAAAATCGCGTTGTACGAGAATGCTCGTACAACGCGCTTACGACTCCGTATAACGCGTTATGTACAAATGATTCACGTTTAACTTTTCTCGTTAAAGGGGGTTTAAGTCGAATATTAAGGAAAAATTATGAACGAAATTTGTGCGTTTTATTCAAATCAGACTAAGAAATGATTATAAATTTCACAGTACCGAAATATAACGTGGGAGATCCCCGCGTTTTATGGGGAAAACACGTTTTATACGAGGGACATGAAATCGCGTAACATGAAAACGCGTTATAAGAGTACCGTGTTATAGGAGGGATTACTGTACATATTTGTAAACGAATTATTTCCAAATACTTGGAAAATTCTCCGAATTATCGGGTTTGAGTATTTCCAAAGAGTTGAAAATAACGAAATCAACAGTGTGTAGTGTTTTAAAGCGATACAGAGATACATTATCAACTGAAAGAAAAAAAGGTAGTGGTAAAAATCACACGGTTAAGTGCGTAAAAACGGATAAGAAAGTTGAGCAATATTTTCAGAGCAATTCCAATTTTTCAGTACGTGATATAAACGACTCTTATACCCTTCGTTAAAAACTATGAAATATCCCGTGTATACTATGTATTGGCCAGATCTTGCATCATGTCGTTACGCGAAAGATGTGATGAAATGGTACACTTTGAATAATGCCCATGTTGTACCGAAAAATATGAACCCACCAAATACTCAGGAGCTTCGACCTGTGGAGACATAATGGGCTGTGGTTAAAAACCAACTGAAATGGACCCAAGGGGAAGCAAAACGCTTAATGATTTCAAGAAAAATGGAAAAAGGCAACCAATTATGTAAATAATACCACTGGAAAAAGTATGATGAGCAGTGTTAAGAGAAAAGTCCGAACATTTTAACCATAAACAAAAAAAACAAAAAAAAAAAAATAAAATTATTGTTAATGTAATTAATAAATATATTAATAATTAATCCAAAATAAAAAATTGATTAAAAAATTATTAACTCATTTATAGGGCTACCTAGTTTCGAAGCTATGTCGATTCTTCTGTAGTATCTTAATAGTCTAGTAAAACATCTATTTCTACTAAACGCGGGTTATGCTAGCGTACTGAAATCAAGCCTGGTTTAATAGTTATAAATTGTATTATCATAATTATTAGCTTTCAAAATGATTACTAACAAAAAATATTTTAGCTACTCCAGATAGCATGGAATATACCCTTGTCGATTTTTTGGATATCCTGATAACATCTACCGGTAAACATGATGTCGAAGAGTTTTAATAAAATCGACCATCTGTTCGACTTTTACTTAAGTAAAAACAGCTTTAAACGTAGGTTGAAGCAACATTTTGCTCCAACCTAAAAATATTTTTATGTCAATTTTTATTCTTTTTTTTGTTTAATTTAATTTTTATTCTACCATGTTCAATATGTTATAAATTCAAGTCATATTTGTAGACTTTTCTCAATATAAATAAATAAATAAATAATCTATACGCTCAGTATAATCGCCATGACTCCGGAACTAGATCGAATATTTACAATCTGTTTGAAGCGTACGATAGCTTATAAGATAATCTATTAAATGCAAAAAAATTGGTATCCAACCTCTACCATTTCTGCTGCAGCGGCAGACAAATTACAAAATTGTGGTAATTTTCAATTAAATTTTGATTTAATAACATCTATATAATAGTAAAATAGTTAATATAGTTAAAAAACCAATTGATACTCCTCCTGTCGTACACCTGTTGAAATTCTATGAATAAACAGTGTACAGTGATGTCCTTTCCAAAGCATTTCTCAAGCCCAGTTGATAACTTTGCTGCAACTACGTTGGCCAAAACCTTATAGCCCGTATTCAGCAAAGCTATAATGCGAGAGTTGTTGCAGTTCAATTGATCTCTCTTTTTATGAAGTGGACAAATAAGAGCCGTCTTCCACTCTACTGGGATTTATTCTCTAGACCAAATTGTTGATATTAGCTCAAACATACGGTAGAACAGATAATCACAGCCATATTTGATCATTTCACCGCCATATTTGAGCAGGGGTTGTTGCTCGGAAGGTGGTGCCTGTTTCCATAGCTAATTCTCTTATGCAACGATATCTATCTCTCAGGCTAGAATTTTGGATGTTGCGTGCCTGTTGTTCATGCCATTCCCGTTTCTTTCGTCTACATAGCCGATTAGCGATTCTCCTCGCAGTCATGTAGGCGTTATGGGATTGTCTTGTTCTTTGCGATAGGTTTCGTTTTTGTGCGCGATCTTTTTCCCGAATAGCACCAATACAATCATCATCAAACCCGAGATTTTTAGGCCTTGATAGATTTTGGCCTATGGTGGACTTTGAGGCATCGGTTACCGCCGTTTTGATAATGTCCCACTTTTCTTGAACGGAGTCAGGAAGTGGTTTATTTTCTAAGATTTCTGATGATGATTTTCTGTAACTTGGTTGTTCAATGCCGCAGTGTTCAACTTCTCAAACTGAGTATACAAATCTGATTACTGACAGGCATGAAGTCAGTCACAAATTGACAATATCGATTACTAATCAAGAAACCGACGCCAAATTCATGTTTATCCATGTCATTGCTATGACAGAGATTAGTCTTGTTTCCTGTTACGCTACGAGGTCGAGTTTATACGTAGATGCTTGTTCGAAGAGTTGATGGAGGCTCTCCGGGCGGTTTAGGCTTAGTACGTTTCATGTTCCAAATTATAATCGTTGTCCTTATATCGTGTCCGAAGTCGTTGTTGTGAATCCAAAAATATCCGAGGCTCATGTTAAGGTTTCGTAATAAAAAAAGTTTTACAGGTTGCGGGCTGTTAACCCAACACCAAACTCCTGTGGAAGGACCACAGCCCTCACACTTTTGCTTACTCTTTTAACAGAGTAGTTTCTAGTGGCCGCCACGAAGAGGCAGTGTGAGCACTTGCTGAAGTTTTAAGCAGTTACGGCACATGAAGCGAGTCTTGTGTTTATCCCCCTGCATACACAGCAGCCTGATCACTGATTTTAACGCTCTGCGAAAATGATTTGCTGCCCAGTGTTAGAGACAATATCTCAATTTAACATAAATTCGATTCAAGTAACATCAGTCGAAATATGCCGTCATCGGATTTGCGATCTTCTAATCCTGATGCCACACTAAACTCAAAATGCTCTTCACCTCTCGTGGAATCCACTTGTGATGCTAAATTCGCACAGTTAAAACCCCAGTTATTTTTGGAAATTTTCTTCATTTTACTTAGAAATATATAAATCTCAGTCTACTGACTGTTCTAGTGGACAAAATGATTGAAATCGTTCTAAATCTAATAAGAAAAGTTACGATCGTCTCGATTATGGTTTCGTTAAAAAAATCCTTTGAATCTCCACAAAACAATTCAAAAAAGTAAAAACTCATCTAGTGACGGCTAACAATGATGAAGCAACCTCTGGTCGTCTTCTAATCATTGATATTTTGTTTAGACTTTCATGATTAACCGACTTTTCAATAGCCATTATTGGCGCAGATTTTCTAAATCATAACGGGCGTTTGATCGATTTACAATTTTGGATCTATAGTTCGAGATGATAGGTTCCTATTTTATACCTTCAAACATAAAAAAAAACAGCAATTCTCTATACGATAGAACGTCAAGACATTTCATCCAATCGAGCCATTTGCAATAAGTATACAGCTGATACAAACCAAAAATATTGTCAATTTTCACATAAGGCATTCGACATTGAAAGTGAAACACATAATAAATTCGAAATCAAATATTTTATTTTACCAAAAACCAAAGATGCTATGCCACGTTACCCAGTAAGTTTGAATATTTTGAATATTTTCATCATGTCCACGCAACTAGGAATTGTAATAGAATTGTTTACCACCACATTAAAACTGAATTTGGAAGAAAGTCAATTACATTTTTGGGACCATTTACTTATAATCAGATACCGGGAGATATAAAAAGATCTGAAACATTTCTTAAATTTAAAAAAAATGTCAAAAATTATTTTAAGAAAAATCTTGAATTTTATTTTTAGTTTTTAGACATTGACATCATTATATTTTCTAATTATTTTTATACTTATTGTTTTTTATATTTACATATTATTGTGTTATTAATTTAATTAAATGTATTTGTTTCTTTCTGTTTTTGGTTATCAACTCAGATTGTCCTTAAAGGGACATTAAATCCACTGGATAATCTGGTTGTTAACTTTTTTTTTTTGATTAATGTTCACAATAAATAAATAAATAAATAAATAAATAAATCTATTAAAAAAAAAGTTATTTGTTTTAAGCAGGATCATCGTAACAAAATTTGTTAAATGTTCCGTCGTCGAAAATGTACCTCTCCGTGTGCTTGAACGGGGCACTTATATTTGGTCATATCCTTTCCGTCAATTTCTTTTTTCATAATCAGCTACACAAGTATAATGGGCACAATAAATAAGATTTGAATTATTGGTTGATCCAGGAGTTTGGTTTTACGGTTCCAACGAGCTGCCAATAGAATTATAAAACCGAGGTGAGTAAGGAAAATATAATAAATTGATTATATTTGCAATTAATTAGCATCGGGGTCTCTAACATATTCCTTCTTTCATTAAAACGCGGCTTGTTTTACAAATATTGTTTGCTATAAAGTAAACTTGATTTACAGAAATGTTTATCAGTATTTAAAATAAAATTATTGTATTTACAAATGAAGTACTTACACCGAATCCAAATCCAATGCGATTTTCCTTAACCCCAAATTTTACTATCAAAAAAAAATTGTCAAATAATTTCACTAACTACACTGTTAAGGGTCTTCAGTTTTATGATTTTAAATCAAAACCAGTAAACCAAAGAATACATAACCAAACATTCTTTTACCTTCGGCAAAGCAAGGTCAGAAAAATGAGCGACATTTTCCCATACAAGAACCGCGTTATGACGCTTCTGGTTGTCTTCTGTGGTACCACACACATATACCTACATACCATATACACCTTTGTAAATCCAGGAACATCATACCCAATATATTCCTACAAGTGAATGCACTTCGTTTGGTTCACTTCTTAATATTTGTTACGAGCTACTTCATTCTTGGCTATATTATGTATTTTAAATTTAAAATATTGATTGTAAACCCAAAAAGGGAATTTTTATAGTCGCAGGCAATGTACGACTTTCAAGTGAAGTATAGCTGGAGGTAGCTGCACAGTACTTAGCTAAAATCTAAAAAATAACAAAGTTCAAGTGAGTCACTGGAACATTTAGAAAGCAACGACAAGATTAATGAATAATATACAGCCGTCTAAAGGGAGATGATGGAAGCCCTATTATATAGAACGAGTGTTATCTAGCCATACGATCGTTCTTCCGACTAAAGTAACTATATTTAGTATACAAATTTAATTTCGCAAATTAAAAAAAACAAAATGTTCTTTCTATAAACATTTTACTATTTCTTATCTATAAATATGCCAAAGTGTTTCGTTAAGTTCTTAAGCCTACAGATAATTGAATTGATGTGGCTTGAATTAATTGAAACCAATGCGTACTCGTATACACAAGTAGGAGTATTATCCAAATTAATCGAGTTTCAAAGTATTGTTTATTTTAATACTCGGGGTACTCGGGTACCCGGGTATTAAACAAATACGAAATGTGCTTAAAATCATCTAAGAAGTTCTTAGAGCATATTAATAGTCTGGGTGCCCATCAGCCTATGGTATGTCGTTGATAAATTCACCTCTAGAAGTTATGCTAAGTCTACCAACTTTTTTATCTTCAAAAATTCTCGTAAGTAGTGCATTCTCTTTCTTATAGTTCCGAAAGACGTTAATTTTACGTTGTACTGAAGCAGTTCTCCCCCCCCCCCCCCCCCCCCGCGGGGTTTGCTTCCTTGTAGTTACGCCGCTGCACTTAACTGAGTTTAAGCATGACATTACTTGCTACGCTAATGCACTTACTGACAGCAAGTTCACACAAAACCTTGACAGGAATACAACATTCGGAATGTCCTCCTCTTTGGTACGATTTTTACACTTTTAGTTCACCTGTTAGCTCAACTTTAGTTTCGTGTCGTTATCAATTATCACCAGTGTTTAAATTCAAATTTCGTTCCTTGCTTTACTCTCTTTTTGCGAAAGGAGAGAAAAAATATTTTTTTTTGTTTCTTCCCTTTGGAACGAAATTCAACAAAATAAAATATCTCTTTTCTCCTATCCTTTGTGTTTTATATGAGGAGAAATATTTTACGTTTTTCGATTTCGTTTTCGGGGAAAGAAACAACATAAATATTTTTTGTTTTCTTTCACAAAGAGAGAAATAAACGATAAAAGAAGGGAACGAAAAAATGAATTTAAACACTGATTATCACAACATGGTCTAAACTTTGGTTCACGGTCGTAACCCACTCAGAATTATTGGCCATGTGGCATCATCGGGGCCAATTCCACTGCCGATATGCAACATTTCTCAGGTATAAGCAATATCGTTGCAGACACCCTCTCTTGCATTAATCAAATTTCTATCGCTGAAAGTATTATTGATTACGCTGTAATAGCATATATGCACAAATATAAACGATGAAGTCTTTCGAAAATTATTAGCCAGTACCACAAGTTTGAATTCAAATTGTTGCAACCTTGAATATAATATATTTATAATATTTCATTGTACAACCCTGAGTTAGTTCTCGGTTCTGACAACACACATCTTGGTACGATATACTGTGTTGTTCGCTGTCATACAGTGAGGTTAAAATAAAGTAAATGTAAATTAGAAGTTATATATATTAATAAAGTTGTGTTGTGAGTATTAATTAAAAGCGTGTTAATTTGAACAACAACTACAACACAAATAATTACCACTCTTGTTTAACACAACAAAAACTATTTGTTGTGACTTTTCGACAGCTATAACAAGACCGTTCATTCCATTCAGTTTTTCAGAAAATAATCTTTAAAACATTTCACAATTTAGCACATCCTGCTGTGGCGATCCCATAACATTGCAAAATTTTGTAGTTACAATTTACGGTTCATTGGTAAAATCAATAACGAACCGACTATTACGCGGTATATCGGGTCCGCCTTTTACGTCAAAAAATATAAGATTTGGGACAAAAGATTATGCTAAAAACCACGAGGCAAGCACCTCTAAAATAAAAAAGACATAAATGTTAATTTGCTTAAAATTTGCTTTACTAATTTTATCTTAACTGAATTACAAGGCTTTAATTAATGTAATAAATAGTGTGAAATTAAATGTAAACATTGTTTGTTTTAAACTAAAATCGGTGTGAATAAATTGAGTTTCCTGTAAAGTAGCCTAAAAATTACCCATTACGCTAAACACGTGGTTAAAGTGGTGTAGTGGCCTATGTCAACAAACGTTGAGCCACAAAATACCCCCACATTTACATAAAGGCGCAAACACAATATAAAGCTGGGTTTAAACTCGTTGCCAGGTTGCCACTAGATAGATTTTAAGATTATAATCTTTATTAGGAAACTAAAAAAGGGTCAATTACATATGCGCCTATAGCACCAACCACGACTTGTGGACTATCATTTGTTTCAAGTACGACACTATTTTGTTTATACTATGTGTGAATTTGTCACACGATGTCAAGTTGTGTCTATTTAACGCCGGTGAATAGAGAGATGGCTGTTGATTTTCTAGAGAAGCTCTACGCATAGTATACGGCTCACAATCATGATTAGACTAGCTCTTCTTTATACTGGTTGTTTCCTTAAGGACTTATTATGAATAGCTCGCTCGGGTTTGATAGCTCAATTTACAGCCCTATTCCCATAGTCGCATCACTTCAGATGATGTGACAACTATCACATCACTTCAAGTGATGATTGGTATTCTCTTAGTCGATTCATGTGATGTGATACGACAAATGACAGAAACTACCTATTTTCAATATTAACGTAACTGAAAATTAAAAACACGTTTTTTTTCCATTTTGATCTGTCACTTACAATTTTCAGGTGATGAATGTATCATTTCAAGTGATGTTTAACTTTTTATACGACTAAGAGAATATGGCTTCAAGTGATAGTTATCACTTCAAACGATAAACGTCACTTCAATCGACTAAGAGAATATCAAAATTGAAGTGATGTGATAGTTATCACATCACATGAAGTGATGCGACTATGGGAATAGGGATGCATAACCATGATCAATAGAAGAATTTCTCTAACTAAATACATACACAAATGAAAACATTCGTAAGGTATTTTCAAATAAAATTCCGAATTTGTAACGTTCATCTTTGTAACTGCATAAATTTAGGGGTATTGGTTCGAAAAAGAATAGACATTCAATTTGATCTAGATAACCGGTACATTTTACAAATTAACCGGTCCAATTAAAAACAATAAATTACCAATAAGTACGCTCAATTTATTAATTTTTTTCTTTATCAAAAATGTAACAGTATAAAAATGTCGTGGTAGGAGGAATGCACAGCCTCCCGTTAAATAAAAGCGTTTTAAATGTTATTTCTTTTGTACCTATTCTAAAAATGTTTTCACAAACGCCAACATTGGAGAACCCGTTGGTAATTCTTCCATGTTGCCAGCACTTGCTGCCATGTCGATGTGTGAGAATTTCAATGGTTTCTCTGAATTAAGACCATGCTTATCGAGTCCGGATGCCATAATCACGAATGCTGCTGGTGACATATGACCTCGTGGTGTCCGACTCGATGGAACATTATTGCATTGAAGTATATCATCACCGTAAAGTATTCCGCGATGGGACTCAAAATCTTCTTTGCGTAATGTCGATACCTCAAATGGATCACCAATTTCTTCACTAATACGCTTAAGGCGTTCAGAATGGCCGGATGCACGTGCCGTTGCATTATCAATGCAAATCGAGTAACCTTCACCGAATGCAATAATTGCATGACCGGTTAATGTGCACACAGTAAAGATATGAGGATCGGGCAAGTTTTCATTGATTGCTTTTTCTTTGAAGAGAGCGACCGAATCACTGACGCACATACGGCCTTCTGCATCAGTATTACCAATACGAATACGGGCACCAGCTCGAGACGTAATAATTTCGTCAGCAACGTAACCTTCCTCGCCAATTGAGTTCCGAACCATACATAAAGCGGCATATACCGCAACATCTTTTGGTTGGGTTTCGGCTACTACACGCATGAATCCAGCAATTGCGGCTGCTCCACATTTATCCCGTGACATACCAGCCATATGTCCCCCAGCTTTAACATCAGCACCACCAGTATCGTAGGTAACACCTTTACCGACTAACATGATTGTCTTCTCAGGGTTTGCCGGTTTATACTCCAAAAAAATGATTTGACCACGGTGACGCGGAACAGAATCAGCTGCACGATTGACCGCTTGGAACAGAGGAAAATCTTTCGTTAACGTAGCAACATCTGACACGACATTAATCTTAACTGGAGTACCAGCTGGAAACGCCTCAGCGATATATTCAAGCACACCTGGTGGTGACATAACTTCCGGATCGCCAATTCCAATGTCGCGGGCAATGAATAGTCCACGCTCGTATGTTAGTGCAGTCTCAAAAATTTCGTGTAATTTTAATTTATTGTCCATATACACCCCCAATGAAATGACGCGCATAGCCTTATCCGGAACATCACGCCTCAATTCAAATGGCTAGAAAGAGATAAAATGTTTAGTACAGTTTAAATTGTTTAAATCGAAATTCTGCAGTACTTACAACATACAACGTTTTTAATGCCCCCAACATTGTTACTAGCGGTGCATTCTGGAATTTACCGCATTCTGGTAATACAATAATAGGTGATTTTGCGCCAGCTTTAATAGCCCTTTCAATACCTTTTTCGGCCGCCTTAAGATAATTACGAACATCATCATAATCGCCTAGGTCACCAACGGGTGAATAGATTACACGACATTTTAAACTCGGATCCCAGTAGCAGGTCACTTCTTGATCAAAAGCCGTATCGTGCGCTCGCATTACCGAAAATGTATCCGACACATGTTTAAGGGAACCACCATCAACGATGCACACAGCATCCCAAGCAGCAATTTCACTGTCTAATTTGGTAACCAATTTCACCGGACACGGTAAATATCTGCAATGACACAAAATAAAGAGCTAATTATTATTCTGTATAATAATAACCTAAATCGTGCTAATTTCTAAGAACGACAATTTCCATTGCAATGCAAATTCACTTTTCCTATATAATGAATATTCCCGTTCGATGATGAGGGAAAGGCGCGAACAACATGGTTTTGTCACGTACGTAAATCTTTTCGCTAAAAAAAAAATAAAAAAAACATTTCCTTGTAAACAAATTATTCATTTTGTTGCATCTACAGGCAAAATGTTATTTTCTCTACAGAACAATTTTTTATACAAAAAAAATAATGTAAAACTGACAGTACTGACACGTATTTTTATTTTAATTTCAGTTTCTTGTAATTAATAATACACAAGAATAATAAAAATAACGATGAACGATTTTTATATCTGCATGCATATTACATTGAAAACTGAATGGATGTGTTCTAAATTTTTTTTTTTTTTTATTGAATGGATTATCTATTCCAATCACATTAGCGTATGTATTATAAGAGTTTTTTAAAGGCAACTTTGTATTTAATGTTTACATAAATTATTATTGATTATTCAGTCTTGATTTACAACGATGTTCTTTTTGCCTTAGGTGTGCCAATTATAATCGGTCTTGTTGTGCGTAAAATCGATAAGGGAGGAAGACATTGGATTGATGTGGTCATACGAATATTAACGAATATTAATTAATTAGTTTAGTATTAATGGATCAGGCTTTATGCATACGTCATTTCCTTACGATTCTTCTTCTTCCGGAGAAATTAACAAATCTAGTATTGACGAGTAAGAAGCGTAATCCTATATCTTGTGATGTGATTGAATGATGTGATTGATGCTATGCTCAATAATCTTTATGACATTTCGAATAATAACAATAGGGGTTCTTCTTCTGAGCTTGAATTTTTCAATTTAGGGAGCTAACTTTAATTAATTCTGTTAAGCAGAAGGTAATTTTATTAATTTAATTCTAAACTGGAGTCATTGATTTAATTCTAAACTGGAGAGTGATGAATGATATTTCCAACTCAAATAAATACACCTCTGGTATTCCTTTTATCTTTAATCCTAAAAGATCACCTTAAAAACCAAATCGTAATAGGAAAACTACAACTCAACCTTCAACTCAACCCTTCACTCAACATTCAACTCAAACCCCAAATCAACACGGTTAGAAAACTACACGCGCCTATGAACTCAACTTAGTCTAATCTCCATATTAACCCCTAACTGACCCTCCAAATAAATCCCCAACTGAACCCCATTGCTCAACTCCAACTCAGCACCCTACTCAACAACAACTCCATCCTCAACTAAACGCCTAACTCAATCCTCAAATCAACACGGTCCAAACAACTACATGCGTACATCAACTCAATTCAGCATAAGTGAAGCGTTAAATAAATGCCCAACTGAATGGTTGAATGAATCGCAGTTCAACCTCAACCCAATTTTAATCAATTTTAACTCGATCAAAAATTCAGTCTTCAATTTAAAGATTAGAATTCAACGCCCTAGTCGATACCCGAATTAACATGAACCGAAAAAATAATGCGTTCATGAACTCAATTCAAGCTAACTCTAAACTCAACCCACAATTGTCCCCCCCCCCCAATAAACCTGAAACTGAACCCCACACTAGATCTCAAATCAACCCCAACTCACAACTCAACCATCAAATCAACCCCAAACTCAATCCCCAAATTAACACGGTTCGAAAACCGCATGTGTCCAAGGACTCAACTCAATCCTAACTTAGCCTCCAAATCAACCCTCAACTTAACCCCAAATTCAAAATCTAACTATTGCCTTAAATCAATTCGACTCGAAAAACTACATTCGTACATACAATGAATTCAACTCAAAACAACTCCAGCAACATCCAACTCAATCCTCAGCACAACTCCAAATAAATTCCTTACTTAACCGCTGAAATTTACTCTCTTAAAAATTACCTGCGCTGCTTACATGAATTCAACTCTAGCTAATCCTAATTCAACCGTCAATTCAACACACAAATAAATGACTAGCTGAACTGCTTACTAAAGCCTAGCTCAATACCAACTCAACTCTAACTCAACTCTAACTCAACCCTAACTCAACCGCAAACTCAACACCCAACTCAATCCTCAAATACCATAAGTATATGTATAAAAAATTTCTAAATTGCTCATTAAACCCTAATCTAATCCCAGCTCAACCCACAAATGGAACCCAACTCAACCTTCAACTCAACACCCAGCATATATAAAAAATTGATCAACGTGGTAATATCACCATGTGGTTTTAGGTCAATTCGTATGACAGAAACTCGATCCTCTTGACGTACAGCTTCCAAAAGATTTTCAATTATTCGCCTTAACCATAGAAACAGATTGGCGAAAACTCGAAATCGGACAAGCCTTTCTCCAGATACCATGGGTAAAAACAGACATCCAGACTTCGAGACGTCCGGACATGTTTTTAGTTGTTGCTTTTTCGGACTCGGGGGCTTCCTAAACTTACAGAAAAGTGGTTTTGGACCAACATAATTGTCGGTTATTTTTGATAGAATTTCAATACTTTGATCCTCTTAAACAGAAGTAATTAACTGATTGGGATTCATTCTCTTGAACTCGCTTCATTAATTACTCAATTTAGGTTAATTCGGTCACCTGAGAATATTGAATTATAAAGCATCTTCGCTGTCGCGCATTTTTGGCTAAATGGCTTCGTCAACAAACAGAATATGCGTTATTGGTCAGAAACCCTCATGTGCTTCAAGAAATACCACTTCATCCACTAACTGTATGGTGTGGTTTTCATGCTAGTGGTGTTATTGAACCGGTTTTTTTTTTTTTCGTTGATGAAAATGACCGTCACGTTACAGTCAATACAGATCGCTACAGAAATATGTTGCAACGTTATTTTTTTGGTCAATATGTGGTTTCAACAAGACGATGCGACATGCCACACAGCGGGTCTAACAATCGACTTATTGAAACCTAAATTCGATGAACGTGTTATATTCAGAAATGGTCCTGTCGATTGGCCGCCTAGATCTTGTGATTTAACACCTCTAGACTTTTTCTTATGGGGGGCTACGTCGAATCATTGGTCTATGCCAATAAGCTGGTGCGGCGTCGTTAGAGCAGCTCAGAGCCAATATTGAATAAGAGATAGCGCCCGTTTCCGTCGAAATGTGGCCCCGTTGAGGACATATGAACGATGTCGAATTCCATACATAAATGTTTTGCTTGTGCTTTGGCCGAATATTAAAATTTTCGAGATATCTCAAATGGTTTGCGTTTTATTTAAAAAGAGGTTGTCAAGTACTTATTGGGAAACCCGTTATAAATCTCACTCGTTCGAATTTACGACTGGAACATTAGGGTGAGAGTTATCATGTGGGAAGATTTGGACGGTATGGATTCAGGCGGTAAATTTTGTACTAGTGTTCGAGAAGTTAATGCTTTCAGATTTGATGAATTATGTTTTCTGAACTTATAAATAGAAACGGGTTTAATATTAATGCTTGGTGACTTCTATTGTAACCGAATTCAATTGTTATCTGAAAATTCGACCAAGAAGTGAATAGTGTATCCGTTGTGAAATCTCCTCAACCTGTCGTTAATATCTGGCGTGTTTCCAGATAAATGGTAAATATCAAGAATCACAGCAATCTTTAAATCGGGTAAAAGAGAGAGTTTTATATGTTACAGACGGATTTCAACGACATCATCCATTCCAAAATTATTTGAGCTAATAGTGTGCAAAATCTTGAATTCATTCCAAGAAGATCAACATCCACAAATTTTGTGGAATTTGCTAGTAAAATGACCAACGAAATAGAACATCACTATTAGATGGGTGTAGTTAACACAGACTTTAGTAAAGCAATAGATTCTATTTGTCATCGTAAGGCCCTTAATAGTCTTTTAAGTATTTTGCTTTTTCCTTCAAATTTGAAAAATGGTTCAGCTTGTATTTAACAAACCGCACTATATTTCTTGTTTTTATCGATCGAGTTACAGAGGATATACAAAATTCTAACGTCGTCATATTTGCAGCTAACAATAAAATGTTCCATATCCTCACGATAGTGTGCGATACTGACCGATTACAAGAAGATATTAATGGTCTTAGTCAAAGCGAACTCAACGTTTGGGTTTATCAAACGATAAACCAGTGAACTCCAAGACAAATTTACATTATTGACACTATATTCCGTCTATATAAGATACCAAGTAAAATATGCGGCAACTGTCTGGAGTTCTTACTATTCAATTTAGATCAATAGGATTGAAAGTGTTAAGAAAAATGGTACGTGCCAGCTCTGACGCGCGACTGAAGTTTACACTTCAAGAACAATTGTGGAAACTTACCAAATCCGAACATAAATGAGTAAGACAGATTAATATAGCTCTTTCTCTTAGTGTAGTGATTTGTCTGGTTAATTCCGATAACAAATGAGACTCAAATTTCTTAACTAGATGTCGGCAGGGTTATGGTGTAGAAACTTTGCAGACATTTTTGCCTCCGTTATGTGGTTTTATACAAAGTGTTGTCTGTAAGTCGGGTCATAACTGGTGGTTTGTCCTAATAAGACGCTTCTTAAATAGACAAATTGCGTCTAGCAATGAGATTGAGCAATAACAGGTTTGTGATGCGGCAACGTACAATACTACCAACTTTTAGTCCAATCGATCAATAAATAAAGATTTTAGAGCCAAATAAAATTTTTCCCTGAGCTAACTTACCTAATCTCAAGAAACCCGTTTAAGTTAGCGAGCTAAACTAAACTGTTTTTACCAAGGTAATGATCATAGAAACGCATGACAACAGTTGTTTTGCAATACTTAGCCTCCAAAGCTTATTTTAATGTCGATTTTGGGATTGCCAAAAAAATCCAGTTTTTGATGCTGAATCATTCGCACAAGCAGAATGATTCATTTCATGGTTGTATTGGCTAACAAACGTAAATATTTTGTTGAGATTACATTAACCGTCAGTAAATCATTAGTTTGATTATGCACAAAATTATACAGATTTTGTCTCACAAATTATTTTAATAACACAACTTATTTATTAATAAATATTGAACTCGTAAAAATTAAGGAGTGATTAAAAATTACGAAATTTTTTACTTCTTGAATTGTAACAATTTTGACTGACATTTCTTTTTTGTTGGTATTGGTAAATCTTGCAAGAAATCTCGATTTGTCAAAATTGATTTAAATCAAAAAATAAATGATTTATTCTGCCCAAATGTAGTGATT
Source organism: Tipula helvola (assembly GCA_963556165.1). NCBI lineage: Eukaryota > Metazoa > Arthropoda > Insecta > Diptera > Tipulidae > Tipula > Tipula helvola. The sequence continues at coordinate 317,568,887 of OY744482.1, read as the reverse complement.
TAAATCATTTTTTTTTTTGATAATAAATTGATTTATTTTGCCCAATCGAACTCCACATAATAAAAATTGATTTTTGAAAAAAAAAAAATGTTTGCCTTACCGTTATATAACTTTTGACGTGATAACGTTTTACACCGCATGTTCAAAAAATTGACCCGAAATGTAGCCCTTGGTCGTGGTCAATTACTCATCAACTATAAGTATTGCCTTTAATTTCACGGAAAAAACTAGAGTTGTTACAATTACAACGAAGAAAACGGATATTTAATGGAAGAAAATGTACTTTTTCTCAATTTAAAAGCTGATTTCTTATTTCTGACAAGTTTTTCTTCATGTAAAATTTGTGTTTCTTGAAATGATAAAAAAATTCTTGAGTTAACATTTGTTGCTTAATTGTAATCTGAGATTTAGTTTCTTGCATCTATCCGTGCGTTTTTTTATTATATCGGAGAGATCAGAGAGATTGAAAAAAGGCCTTTTGCGTTTTTTTATTTTTCAGATAATTCAGATCGCGATCTGTTGCGTTTTTTTATTGTCTCAGATCATTATCTGAAACAAAATTTTCTCTCTGAATTTTTTGTCAGATATTTCAGATTTATATAAATTTGACAGCAAAATGACCGAAGCGTTTGATGATTCTTTAATTGAAATTGGGAATTGTAATTAAATATAATTTTAAATAATTTAATTAATTAAAAGTTTAATAATAATTATTATTGTAAAAATATTTTTTTTTGTTTTTGTTTTAGGTATGCTTATATTTCCATAAATAAATTTGCAAATTATAAATTTATACCAAGAAATAATTTGTTTTAATTAATAAGAAAGATAATAAATTAAAATAAATAATTATTTAATTTTTTGTTTTCTAATTAAGTAATTATAAAATATAATTGTTTTAATTAAATTTGGTGTTTTGAGTTGAAGAAAAATTTGCATGCAATTTTGTTCCGGTTTATTTTTTCCAGTATAATTAAATCTGAGAAACACCTTTTCAGATGACAATCGCTCTGTTCTCTCCAATAAATTATCTGTCTGATCTCTCCGATATAATAAAAAAACGCACGGTACATATAACTACTCAAAATTTTTGATTGAAGAAAAAAAAACAACGAATGGAGAAAAATATGAATGTTTTGTTCCCAATTTTTCTTGCAACTAGAAATTGACTCTTTTCTCAAACTATATTGTCCAATTTTCTTGGATTTGCTTGTTTTAAAAATTAAAAATTTTCTTGATCAACACAAAAGCAATTTCTTGTTTCAAGAAACTATTGAAATGTTAATGATAAGATTGAATTTCTCTTAAATCTAGAAATAGAACGTTTTCTCAAAATATAGGTATTATCCAATTTGCTTGAAATCATCCATTTAAAAAATTTAATATATTGAAATAAATAAATGAATTTCGTAAAAACATTTTTATTTTTTTAATCAAATTTAATTATTTATGGTTTGCAGACGTTTGTGGAGAGTATGCAATGAGAGATTAGGGCATTTTGTAAACATTCTGCTAACTTTGTTCTTTTTTATAGCTGAAATAATTAGGTAACAATATACACCTAAGTTGGATGTCTCGAAATTTGATTAGCCGGTATAATAGTATGATTCAGAATATGGAATAATTTGGAAAATATAGTACAGTATTCCGAATAATTTAGATTATTTTTAATTAGGAAAAGTTTACTCTCTCTTCGAAACAACCAATTTATGTTATTCTTGAACTAAGAAAAAAATATTCAATTGAAGAAACTATTCCTTAATAAATTCTCTTAACAAGAAAACTATTATGTTACGTCTCTCAGGACAAGAAAACATTTTCTTCTCTTAAACGATCTTATTTAAAAATCGCATTTTTCATTTGAACAAAAATTTCTTAATCTGAGAAAATATTTTTAATTCAAGAAATTATTTCATAATATGAAAAGCTTGTTTCTCATATCAATAGATTAAAGTATTTCAACTAAGTAAGCCTTTCTTAAATTGTTAAATTGTTATAATCGTACGTATATAAAACCATTATATAATGGATGTTCGTACCGAAAAAAAGCATTCTATCGCGAACCTTCATCAGTGAGAAACGTAAAAAAGTTTTGTGATTTTGAAAGTAGGCTTTTGTGAAAATTTTCTTTTGTTAAAAAAGTGAGCAAACTTAGATTTTTTAAACGGTGGTGTTTCCACTTCAAAGTGGTGTAAAGTGACAAAAGAAAAAGGATTTCTGGAATTAGAAACATTTAAAAATGTTTTTAATATTTTCTCTCGCCTTGCTCGATATTCAAAGGTCTCAGATGTTGAAGACATATGTAAGTATTTCTGTTATTAAATACAATATAAATAAATATTTTAAAAAAATCATATTTCCTTTATTTTACAGAAAAAAGAAACTGCTAAAAATTATTGGCATACTAAACACTACTAACAATTTTTTCTTATTAGTACAAAGTTTTTGAATAGTCAAGTAATTAAGTTGGCACAGAAGAAAGGCATATATGAATTTATTATATCTAAAGATAACATACATTTAAATCATTTGTTTTACATTTCCAAATGGAATTAAAATATTTAAACTATTTTATTATCTATTTAAAATCTACAAATTTTTTTCATATATTGATACTTTTTGTAATAATGAATGATAATTAGATTCTTAGTTAAAAAACTAAAATTGAAAGTCTAAACTTAATATTAAATTACAACGATCATAATATTAGTTCTAAGTGAAAATTATTTATAAAATTATAATTATTTATATTTAAATATAATGAAACAAATAACAATCGAAATTATCAAATTTGTATTTAAATATTTTCTGTATCTGATGGTGAAATAAAAAAACACAAAAATAAATGGTCATATAATTGTATTATTTTATAACCAACCATTTCACAAATTGAAAAAATATTTCTGAAACCAAGAAATATTGCGTAACCACACCTGAAGAAATATTGCTTTGTCACAAGAAAAGCGTTTCTCTAGTGAAGAATATTCAAGTTCCCTGGAAGAAGAAAACCGATGCATACAAGAAAACGCAAACAATAGATTGGTAAATGTTCACTCTACTTAAGAAAATATGTGTTTTCCAGCAAGAAAATATCTGTTTATTTACAGAAAATGCTACTTAAATAAAGAAAAGAGATTTCTCACCATAAAAATTTCTAGTTTTCAATCAAAAGAATCGGTTTCTACAATCAAATCGATTTTGTTAAACTTAAGAAATAAGAATTAACCATGAAGAAAAACCATATTCTCGATGTAATCACGTTTTCTTGTATCAAGAAATTAGTTTTCTCATATCAAACAAATAAAGATTATTTTAATATTTTAACAGAATTTCAAATTGAGAAACGTAAAGTTTGTGGTGAGAAAAATTGCGTTTAGCTGAAAAATGATGTACAAATTTTCTTGAACTAATCCGTTTTTTCTTCATATTAGAAATTATTTTTTTCCGTGAAGATATGATTGCTTACAAAATAGCGATTTACAGAGATTGGTGTCAATGTGCGCGTAAAGAATCTGTGGCAGATAATTTATTGTAAATTAAAACAATTAATTTTCACATAAATTTTAATTAAAATTTAGGACTACAAAGTAGCGATTTACAATGCTAGGGAGCACTGAAAAGGGAGATTCCATATGTCAGTGTAGACACCGATATACCTCTAGTGCTCTGCAGCGATTTCAACATCGATGTCATCGCTAAACCCGAATTCGTTCGCTTCATCAAGGACACCTTCGACCTAGACTGCGTCTCGCAAACACTAGCCACGACGACTTTAGGAGGCACTTGTCTGGATCTCCATTCGTCGGGCACATCACCGCCGAAACCCTGCGCTTTATATCGTACTTCTCGTACCATCGCATAGCACTTAATCGTTTGCAAACAACCACTGTACTCTCATTTCATGATGCTAATAATAAATAAATTAATTTTATCAAACCCATACATCGTGCCATTTCTCGCACCGCTTATAAACGTTACCGTGTAGAAGACATAGCCAACCCCGATTTTTTTTATATGTGCAGTATCAGTTAAATATCCAATGGATTTATAACAAATTAGAAGCAATTCGATACATAACTAGAGATTTTAGCATTTTTTTTTAAATATAAATTTTAAGTACTATAGTTTGCCAGGAAAACATAACGACTTCACTTTTTGTTAACACTCGATTTTGCTCCCCATCTACAATAATTTGTGTCCCGCGGGATACATATGTAAATCGGTAAAAAATTAATCTTGTTTCTAATAAAGTAAACCAATTGGGATTATGACTTTGATATATCTTATCAAGAAAATGAAACACGCCTACGTCCATATAAAAAAGATATCAAGACTAAAAAATGTACCCTCTTTAAAATAGAAGAGTTCTCTTTGATGCTGTCTTTATAGGAAACGTTCTTCTTGGTCATATTGAATCAGCTTACATCACTGAATATCTCAATTCTTGTTCCGGGAAGGAGGCTATGTTTTCATCGATTTTTGGATCTTAAACATCATTCCACAAATTACGGAAAAAACAACCCTATTAGTAGATTGGTCAAATCATTTTACTTTGCAGAGCATTAATTTGATTTCAACTTATCTAAAGACAGCGCAAGGAAACTTGAAGGTTTACTTTTTAAATTTTAAAATGTGACAGCTTCAAATAAAATTTGAAGTACTACTTATGTAGCTACATACTTATGTCGTTTTCGATTGACCAAAAAAACTAAACTCAGTGCAAAAAAAACTAAACTCGAACCTTTTTTACTATGGCGAGTTTAGTTTTTTTTGATCAATCGAAAACGACATTAATGATAAAATTTTATAAAATTAGATTGTTTTAAATTTTTGTTTAATTTAACAAACAGTTTTTTTGGTTTTATTTTTAGTGTCAAATTTCATTCTATCCATACTAAATCGAGTTCTTTAAAAATTTAAAAAATAAAAAAAATAAAACATTTTCTTCTACATAAATTTGTATTATTCCAATACTTTGTTTTTTGCAGGTTAAGAACTCAAGGGTTAAAAATCTAAATTGAACAATCCAAATAATCGAATGTTCAAAATCAAAAAATTACAAAATGAATTTCACAATTTACCAAAATAAGACATGTTCTTCTGAAATAACTGAAATTCAATAACCCTTATCTTATCAAAAAATGGCTCAAACACTTTAACAACAAACCCACACTCGAAATAAATATCTCAGCGTCGTCATGCCAGCTGTTTTGAAACAGTATTGTAGTTCTGATACTATTAAACAAAGCTATGACGAATACAATACATAAAATATTCAAATCTAAAAATATGTATACATTTAGATTAGCGCAAAAAATCGAGGCTTTAAAATAAAAAATCAACGCAATATTAGTAAGATGACCTTGAATAATCACTTAGTCGAATCGTATAATCTATTTTTGTATTTTAGTTACGGTTATATTTAGGTGTAGCAAAATATTGTCCAAATATGATTTGTGCGCACGCGAAATTAGGGTAAAAGTTAGGACAAAACACAGAATATTCCTCTGAATTATATTATCAATATTAGCTTTTTAACTATTATAGATTTAAAATGTTAGTTTTAATTATCTAAACGTTTATTTACGAGTATATTACGCATTAGCCTATTGTGTTTAATATCGATAACCAAATTATATTTATACAATCGTCTTATGGGTTAATAATAAATTTTCCTCAAATAAACATTTCTATTTGATTAAATATTTGGAATGAACAACATATAACTAAAAGTAATAAATAAAGAATACAAACTTAAATAATTCCATGATTGTTATCTGTGTGATACAATCCTGTTGAAATTGAAATTTGTAACTGCTATGATTTATACTGGTTGGAACATACAACAATGTATCTGAAATGAAAAGGAAATAATGTAGATTTTAAAATAATTGTTTTATCAAATGATTGGATTACGAATAGGGCGAAACTAAAACACCGCGCGTCAGAAGTATCGTGTTTATGCAATTCACTAGGGTAGCAACATTATCAATTTACGCAAATAAATTTTATCTCTCAAGTACTTATTCAATTCAATCAGATTTATTTGACACCTAAATAATGTAATATTAGGTGAATTTAGTTTTTGATTGAGGGGTTTTGAAAAAATTAAATTTTGTGTACTTATTGAAGTACCACTACACTATACCCTACATGTTATCTAGGACCTAAGTCTCCAACGCAAAAATGAAATAAAATTCTATTTTTTTTATTATACACATTTTATCGATTTTTTTTGTTAATACGTCAATGTTTTCTTTACACATATTTTCCGTTTAAATTGTAATTAATTTTTTTTTACTTAATACACCTCAAATATTGTATGTTTCATAAGTGACGGAGTTATACAGGGTGTGTGTGGTAGTTTGGCGTCTGGGGGACCAAAGTTGAGTAAATTAATCGACCAGCTCCGCAACCTTCCAGTAGGGCAGCGTTGCCATTATGACGATAAAATCGTCATTTTGACGTTTTCAAATTGAAAATCTTTTAAAATACGATGGGACGTTTTGCAATTTATTGGTAGAATAAAAATGACGTTTTTAAAAAATTGAACCGAAATATAAAACAAATCGATGAAAAATAATAATTCCATGAAATGTGTATTTATAATTCCATGAAAAGTGTTTATAGGGCGAAATCTGCTGTAATTCTACTACTTTTTTGTATTCGCTTGTAGGTTTATATGAACCATTAAAAATTTATTTCGGATTTGCTGCACAAACTGATATGATCGATACAGCACAATCAGTCTTGCTAAAATTAAAAGATCCAGTCAATGAACTGTATTTAAAATTTTTAAAATATATATTACCGAAAGTCAACGAATTAAATAAACTCTTCCAAAGCGAAAATCCGCAAGTACATGTAATGTATGAAGAAATAAAACGCTTGGTTCTTACAATTTTTGACAATTTCTTAAAACCACAATATATTAAATCCAGAGAAATAGAATTTATTGATTTCAAACACCCACATAATTTAATTGAGGATTCAAAACTTTACCTCGGCGTTGATGTGCAACGGCTTATTTCCACATCGAACATAAATGCAAATGATCTTAAAGTATTCCGTAATAACTGCCTGGCATTTTATATAGAATTATGTGAACAAATAACGAAACGTTTTAATTTTAAAAATAATATATTAAAATATATCGCCATGATTGATCCTCAAAAAATAATAAATAAGGAAATAAACTCACTGTATGATCTTTTCGAGAAATTCCCTAATTTAATCCGTGACGAAAATCTTCAATTAATTGATTCAGAGTTTCGAGAAATTCGAAACTTAGATTTCAAAAACATTTTTGGAAATCCTACGAATTTGATAGATTTGGAAGTATTTTGGAGCACCATTGCCCAAATTAAACGTGAAGAAAAATCACTTGCCTTTCCAATCATGGGAAAATTTATTTTTCAGATTTTAAGTTTACCAAATTCGTCAGCTTGTGTTGAGCGCACTTTTTCGCAAATTAATTTGAATAAAACCAAGACACGGAATAGATTGAATATTAATTCATTAAATGGCATATTGTTAACGAAAGATTACTTAAAACACAGCGGTCGTTCTTGTTTTGATTTACAAATTAACAAGGACTTAATTAAAAAATTTAATTATAATAATTTATATAATAATTTCGAAGCGAAGAAACAACAAGACTGAATTTTGATAATCCATAGTTCCTATAGTTTTAATTATTTAATTTTGTTAAATATATTGGTGATATGTATAACTACTTAATAACTATGTAATTAATTAGGCAATAAGTTTATTATATTTTTTTAGAATTATTTTTTTAAAAAGAAATTACTATTTCTTGTTAATTTGTGACATGAACGAAATCTGAATTTGTTATAATTGTTCCTTATGAAATACGAGCTACAGATATCATAAATATATATCTATTTACATGTGTGTAGAAGAAAATTTTTACGAATGACGTTTTTGACGTTTTCAGTTTACGAAAAAAGACGTTTTTATTTAATTTTTCATGGCAACACTGCAGTAGGGTGCGCATCACGTGAGCTGGTCGGATCATGTATTAGGCAGCTGCGTGATGGATACAATTGTGTAAGGGTGTAGCCAATCTTCTGTCATTTCCGACCACCAGGAAATATGGTTGGGATTGCTCGTCGCGTGGCGGGTTCATTGGTCGGAAACCAGAAAATTCATTCGATTTTCTGTATTGTTTACAAAAATTCCATTCCTGGTTTAAAAAATTTTTTTTTCTTAGCACTACACTCACGGTCACTCACTCACATCACTAAACAAACTGGTCAATTAACCCGACATATTGCTAATCTAAGATATCGGTGAATCCAAAATTTGGTTGTTGCTTTTAATTTACAATGATCGAATCAAAAATAATTGTCTAGCCAAAGCAATATTACAGAATTTAGAAATTTTAAAAATTTGATGTAATTTTAAGATAATAAAGAAAATGTACCCAATCAAATAAATTTAATAAAAACAGAACTTACAATCTAACCTTAACGTCAATCTGCTGACCTCCAGATAGTCCATGGATAATGATGAGCCCGTTACTTCATTTACACCGCTTGTCGATGGTTCTGGATGTTATGGAATTCCGTGATTTCCCAATGGTTTATTATTTTGTTTTATTTACAAGCTCTTATTGGCCGTTTCGTAGAAATTTTTTTTTTTCTTCGTACAACGACGGCGTACACAAGAATGATCCAATAGCGTTTAGATCTTGTGAGTAGTTTCTCGTCCACGGTTGTTTTTATTTATGTTTTTGATTGGTTTTTTATGTACATATACGGATAGTAAAACATTCAGCAGGTTAATTTTAAATACAACAAAACATTTGGATTTATTCAAAATTTAAAATTTTTTTGTTGGTTTACCATATACATGTTACACATTCTTTGAATGTGATCTTAAGTACAATGTTTTTATGATTTCAATTCAAATATTTTTATTTTTGTTTTAATTCACATAATTTAAAATCAATATACACCAAAATTATTAACCGTTAAATTTTAGGATTATACCATGATTAATTTTTTTTTTTTGAACAATATTATTTATTATTTCATGGCTTAACAAAAAAAAAATAAATTTTATCTAGAACATTACATATATCTATGTTCCGTTAATTGGGTTTTTTTTTTTTATAATTTTCTTCAATTTGTGTTTGATACCGTTTATTAATGATTTAATTCTATCAAATATTTAGATATAACATGAATACAATATCTTAAGGTTCATCACTTCAGTAATAGATAACTTAACACTTATCGTATGATATTTTACTATATATTTGTTTTTTATTTATATTTTATAACTTAACGTTTTAATTTTTATATACATAAATAAAATTTTTTTTTTTATATGCTTAATTCTATTAAGAGCAACTTGAAAATTCTGGACCAACTGACCAATCATCTTTTTTTTTTCAACCCCGACTCGTAAAAAAAAATTAATTGTTTTTGAAGGGGAAAGCTTAACCATTTGTTTGTTTTTTTTTTTATTACATTTTTTTCAAGCACCGCTTATCAAAAAAAAATTAAACAAGGTGACCCATCATATCGTTACAGGGCAGATTCGAACGTGTGTTGAAAGGATGCTTCTAACCACATTCGACTCTGAGTTTTACGATTACATATAATGCACACCCATCATACATATACACAACTAGAGTTTCAAATCCTTTGCATGAAAATTTCCCAGAATTTTGTCATTTTCATCTTTGCACACGTAAGTGACGTTTCCAATTTTCCTGTGTATAACCGCTTTTATATATTTTGGACAAAATTTTGCACAAATATTCTTGGAGGCATCGCTTTGCGGATGTTGTAATATATAAACAATTTGTCCAGGTGTGAAATTAATAGGACGCGTTCGAAGATTATAATGTTTGGAATATTTTTCATAGGCCGTTTTCAGATTTTTAACTACAGTGGAATGTAATATGGAAAGTCTGTCCGTGTGTGGTAAAACTTCTACATCGTCACCTAGGGAATGCATGTCTCGCAATATTTCATATGATTTGCCATTTGTGATCATATGATAACCGAATAACAAAAAGAATGGGGAGTATTCAATTGTCTGATGGATTGCAGTGCGTAGAGCGCAAGCAATTTCAGGTAAGGCCTTATCCCAGGTTCTGTGTTCAGTTCCAACATACGCTCTAACAGCCGCCACAACCGATCTATTCACGCGCTCTGACGCGTTTGCTTGAGGTGAGTATACTGCTGTTTTACTGTGTACGATGTTGAACTCGCTCAATAGGTCTTGAAATGCTTTACTGATAAATTGCGGTCCATTATCGGTTCGCACTTGCTTGGGTACCCCAAAGACTAGGAATACTTCATTTCTTACGTAATTTATTATTTTAGTTGTCGTGCTTGAACTTAGTGGTTTTAGTAGTACGAATTTTGTGAATTGGTCTAATATCACCAAAATATACGTGTTACCCAATTTGGATCGTGGGTAAGGTCCCATGAGATCAATATAGACATGTTCCCAAGGCCTGGTGGCGAATACGGTATCACCCAAAGGAGGCTTCGAGATACAATTAGTACTTTTGGTAGTTTTACATATCTCGCAAGTTTTTACAAAATCGTATACCTGTTTTCGTATTCCGGGCCAGTAAAAATGTTGTCGCAATCGGGTTAAAGTTTTCAAAATACCACCGTGGGCAGCAAGAGGCGCGCTATGAAACTGTTGGATGAGGTGATCCGTCATACTTTGTGGAATCCATAATTTCCAGTTTGAGAGGTCGGTTAAAGAAGGATCCACATTCGTGCCAATTTTTATATAAATACGGTCGGACAATATCTTAAACGCGGGGTATTTATCAGGACATTCCAGGATTTGTCTTCGGAGCCTAACATATTCCACATCATTGAACGAAACTGATGAGAGATCCACTGTCGAATGCAAGTCTGATATGACGGAGTCACAAAACATTCTAGACAAGGAGTCGGGCACTACATTTTCCGATCCACGCTGATGTTCGATATTAAAATCATAAGCTTGAAGCTTGAGACTCCAGCGAGCAAGTTTGCCATTTAGATCGTTCTGTGCCATTAGCCATTTAAGACTAGAATGGTCGGTTATTATTGTAAAATGGTAACCTTCGATATAGGGACGAAATTTGCTTACGCTTAACACCGCGGCTAAGCATTCGAGTTCCGTAGTGCTATAATTGCCCTGGGCTTGATTAAGCTTCTTCGACATGAAAGCAATCGGTCTTTCGTTGTCTTCGGAATCCTTTTGGAATAACACACTCCCGACTCCTGTTTTGGAAGCGTCACACCTAATCCAGAAGGGTTTCGAATAATCCGGGTTTACAAGTAACGGAGCCGTAGTCAACAAATATTTAAGTTTCTCTAGAGAAATCTGAGCATCGCTAGTCCAAACAAATTTTGGTTGCTTTTTTAAAAGATTGGTGATAGGAGTGGTTACTTGGGCATAATTTGGTATGAATCTCTGGTAATACCCTGTCATCCCAAGCAGACGGCGGGTTTGCTTTACGCTTGTTGGTGGTGGAAAATTCCTTATGGCCTCTACCTTTTCCGGATCCGTCCTAAGTCCACCTTCTCCAACTATATACCCTAAATATTTTATTTTTTTCATGAAGAAGTGACTTTTCGATACATTTATGGTAAGACCGGCATCAGAAAGACGTTTGGAGACAAGTTCTAATAATTGAAAGTGTTCTTCAATCGTGGCCGAAGTAATCAAAAGATCATCCAGGTAAACAAATATTTGTTGATGATAACAATGTGGAATGACCTTATCCATCAGACGACATAACGTCTTAGGAGAGTTGCATAAACCGAATGGCATCACTCGAAAGTGGTATAGCGGTCGACCAGGAACTGTGAACGCAGTTTTATCTCTAGAGGCAGGAGCTAGGGGAATCTGCCAGAAGGCATCTTTAAGGTCAATGCTGGAGATATATTTAGTGCAAGTTAACCTACCGAGCAGACCGTTTATTAGTGGCAGAGGGTACGCATCTTTCTTCGTCACAGCATTGACCTTGCGAGAATCCAGACACAATCTAATTTTGTTAGGTTTTCGAATAAGCACCACTGGTGATGACCACGAACTCGAGCTTTCCTCTATTACCCCTAGAGATAACATTCGGTCAAGTTCCTGGTACATCAATTCCTGAATCGCCGGAGAAACGGCATAATGTCGCTGCCTAATTGGAGGACTGTCGCCCACATCTATGTGGTGTTCCAATATTTTCGTTTTTCCTAGCCCCTTTTTTTCAAACGAGGGAAATAAGGCCAATATTCTATTAAATTCCACTGACTGAGCTGGCGTTAAGCAGTGAGTATTATCATCGGGAACTATAGAAGAAGGGGATTCTATTGAGTCTACGACTTGTGGCCTGATTTGGAAAGTAATCCAAAAGTCTATACCTAAGTACATTGGTCCTTGCAAAGTAGGGATGATGTAAAAGCGAACTATTTTGATAACATTATTGAATTTGACGGCTAAATCTACAAAACCTATAATTTTATTTTTGGACCCGTCTGCGGTGGATACTTCAGCATTGATGGACTTATATTTAACATTGATTTTATTGAGGAACTCTAAAGCACCGTGTCCTAATATGCTAAGCGAGGCGCCACTATCCATTAAGCCACGAATCTGAATGCCATTGATTTCGATGAGCGCATAAGGTCGGATATCATTCTCACTTCCGATGATAGTTTCTGCACATGCGCGAACAAAAGAACGCCGTGCTTTCCAATATTCAAGTATCCTATCGTTTGCTGGTATCCGATTAATTTGAGATGGAGTTTTAATTAATGGTAGTTTTGGGATTCGTTGGTGTGTACTGCTGAATTGTTCCTTACTGGTAAAGCAGTCGTTGTCTGTGGTCGGGACATAATTTTTACCGGTAGTGGCATACCCGATCTTCTCACTCCCGGATGGTAGTTTTCCGCCACACGCTGACAATGGGTGCAGTGGGGTTTGATTACGTCCTTGGCCCCGCAACCGTAACAAAATACTCCTTGAGGTGGTAAATCGCAGTCTTGATAGCGATGTTCTGGCCTCCGACAATTCCAACAAACTAAATTTTGTTTGGGGTTGGTTAGGTTAGTTTGATTTACATTCGCCGACTTGCGTGGTTGATTCGAAACCGAATCTATGTAGTAACCGTGTTCTTCGTTTAATGCTTGTGGATCATGTACCATACCATAATATGGAGATGCTGGGTATAATTCCATAGAAGTCCTTGGTATTGGCACCGTTAGTTCATCGATAAATCGGACTCTACGTTCTGGTGGTGAACTGTCTCTTCGTTTCCTCTCCCATAATCGCTCATATCGGTGTCCAATGCTTCTTAAGTCTTCAACAGAACCAATTGCCAAATGAAGAGTCATCTGCTGAAGATCAAAGCTCATGTTCTCGCGAATTATCTCCAACAGATCTAATTCGGGAAATTTACGGATCAGGCGATTATTTAAACTTTCAACCTCCAAGATGAAATCACTTAAAGACTCACTATACCGTTGTTTGCGAGTTTCGATAAAGCGCCGAGTTGCGCGGTCTGAATCAATACTACTGAAACGTTGAACTAGGGCCTGTCGTAACTGTATATAAGTTGCATTAGGGAACTTTTGCGTGAAAACCCAATACCATTTTTCCGCTACATCCTTCAAAAATCTTGGCATTATGGCGTATAATTGTTCTAATGGTACTTGTTCGCGCCAAGCGAAAGATTCTATCCTGAATACGAAATCCTGTACTGCCAGACCTTGAGGAGTGCCAGAAAAACTTATATTCCATTTAGGATCTGATTTCAATGAATACTGCATATTTATCGGAGGGGGTCCGAAATTTGGTGGAGTTTGGTAATTGCTAGCGACATTAGCAGGGGGGAAAATATAATTATTTGGCTTTCCGTTAACTGTTTTATTCGGATTAAATGATGCGGATCTAGCTGGATAACTAAGCGGAACATTCGAATATATACTAGGATTATTCGAAGCTGTATTGTAATGCCGATTAAATGAGGTACGATTCGAAAGTTTGGGACTGCTAATTGGTATGGATGACGTACGTGGTTCAAAGCTCACTGCCTTTTTACTCCAAGTTACATAAGTGGACTCGGGCGGACCAGTTATCAATGGAGAGTTTGTGTTATCAGACAGAGTAGCTATAGAGTGGTCTGTTCTTGGTGAAGTGTCAGTTACGAATGATTTCGTCTGTTTGTCAACTAATTGCAGTCCGGATAAGGCTTCTGTGGTTGAGATCGTCTCATCAACGGTAGATGTTTTTACTATAGGCTGACGAGCATGGAGATTTTCTAGGCAAACGTCGTATAGTTTTTCTAGTCTACGCCAGTGATTAATCAATTTGTCCACTTCATTGTCCTGATGGAAACATCCTTTCAGACGGTACGTTCGGTCTTTCCAGTGTCGAATCCTGGTTTTTATGTCCGCTAAATTTTCAGAGGATAAACGACGCTGATCATCCAAAATTTTAGTAATTATGGAATCTTGATTTTGACATAGTTTCAATTCCTGGCTGAAATCATGGGTATGTGGATGCGAGGGCCTTAAGGATGGTTGAGTAACTTCAGATGCCAAAACGCTATACAGGGTCTGTTCCCAACTCGGCTTTGATGTGTCAATATCCCTAACCGCACATTCCACTGTAATCTCATCTTCGGTTAAACCTCCAATAGGGTTCCATTGCTGGTCTTCGTAACTCATGGTAATCCCCGAATCTTTTTACTCCAATAATTAAATATAAACAACTAAACTTCAATGTAGCTAATCAAAATACACGAATAATAACCGAACTTATGCGCGACTTCAATCGATCCGCAACAAATTGTGAATAATCAATTCGATTAATGCCAGTACAACAATATCTGAGCAAAATAATTTTAGCTAAAACCAGCTAATAAAAAAAATATAGGACAATTTTCCGTTACTTCTTACGTGTGCAACGCGAAACTGTCGAGAATCAATAGATTCAAATACTCCCAACGAAAATTTAATTATTATGTGTATATGAATGAAATGCAAAATAAATATAAAAATATGTAAATTCAAAATGTGTATATATGAAAAAAAAAATGTAAATATATATGTATGTATTATGATATGATAGGACAAAATTTAGTGATGTGAATGAGCAATCCGTTAAATGCGGCCAACATATAATCAAAATGTACAGAATTAGCAAATTATGAAAATCACAAAAAAAAATTATCATTGAACTAACATTCTTTGGTAGGGCATTAGAAAAATAACAGATGTCAACGAGATAACTGTAATATCCAGAGCATCAATCGACGACACTTGCAACTCAACAATGCCGACCAAAATAAAAATCGGTACTTTCTTAAAATGTTTTGTAGATTTGTATTAACAAACCAGTGAGAGTCTAATTGAACGAAAATCAATCACTGCTGATCATACAAAATTTTTTTAAGTAAGGTAGTGGTATCCGAATAAATAAAAAATTAAAAAAAAATGATGATTTGTAACACAAAAAAAAATGTTTAAGTTGAAAAAAAAAAAGGTTCGACAGTAACACGACAATGGGAAATACTACCGTTGTTCCCGAGAAGCTAATTTAATTAGTAATCAATCGTAACAAACGCTAATAAATTCAACCACTATCCATGAAATTTATCGACGTTAAATTTTAACACGTGGGCACTTCAGGTCCCTGTTTCGGCGCCAATTTTTGTAGCCAATCTTCTGTCATTTCCGACCACCAGGAAATATGGTTGGGATTGCTCGTCGCGTGGCGGGTTCATTGGTCGGAAACCAGAAAATTCATTCGATTTTCTGTATTGTTTACAAAAATTCCATTCCTGGTTTAAAAAATTTTTTTTTCTTAGCACTACACTCACGGTCACTCACTCACATCACTAAACAAACTGGTCAATTAACCCGACATATTGCTAATCTAAGATATCGGTGAATCCAAAATTTGGTTGTTGCTTTTAATTTACAATGATCGAATCAAAAATAATTGTCTAGCCAAAGCAATATTACAGAATTTAGAAATTTTAAAAATTTGATGTAATTTTAAGATAATAAAGAAAATGTACCCAATCAAATAAATTTAATAAAAACAGAACTTACAATCTAACCTTAACGTCAATCTGCTGACCTCCAGATAGTCCATGGATAATGATGAGCCCGTTACTTCATTTACACCGCTTGTCGATGGTTCTGGATGTTATGGAATTCCGTGATTTCCCAATGGTTTATTATTTTGTTTTATTTACAAGCTCTTATTGGCCGTTTCGTAGAAATTTTTTTTTTTCTTCGTACAACGACGGCGTACACAAGAATGATCCAATAGCGTTTAGATCTTGTGAGTAGTTTCTCGTCCACGGTTGTTTTTATTTATGTTTTTGATTGGTTTTTTATGTACATATACGGATAGTAAAACATTCAGCAGGTTAATTTTAAATACAACAAAACATTTGGATTTATTCAAAATTTAAAATTTTTTTGTTGGTTTACCATATACATGTTACACATTCTTTGAATGTGATCTTAAGTACAATGTTTTTATGATTTCAATTCAAATATTTTTATTTTTGTTTTAATTCACATAATTTAAAATCAATATACACCAAAATTATTAACCGTTAAATTTTAGGATTATACCATGATTAATTTTTTTTTTTTGAACAATATTATTTATTATTTCATGGCTTAACAAAAAAAAAATAAATTTTATCTAGAACATTACATATATCTATGTTCCGTTAATTGGGTTTTTTTTTTTATAATTTTCTTCAATTTGTGTTTGATACCGTTTATTAATGATTTAATTCTATCAAATATTTAGATATAACATGAATACAATATCTTAAGGTTCATCACTTCAGTAATAGATAACTTAACACTTATCGTATGATATTTTACTATATATTTGTTTTTTATTTATATTTTATAACTTAACGTTTTAATTTTTATATACATAAATAAAATTTTTTTTTTTATATGCTTAATTCTATTAAGAGCAACTTGAAAATTCTGGACCAACTGACCAATCATCTTTTTTTTTTCAACCCCGACTCGTAAAAAAAAATTAATTGTTTTTGAAGGGGAAAGCTTAACCATTTGTTTGTTTTTTTTTTTATTACATTTTTTTCAAGCACCGCTTATCAAAAAAAAATTAAACAAGGTGACCCATCATATCGTTACAAGGGGTAACCTGGTCACAATTCAGAAGTGTACGTGCTGCCTCCTAGTGGCAACCACTGAGGTCATTTGGCACAGGCTAAAGTACGGTGATAAAGGAGAAATCCTTTACAAAAAACCCTAATCTAAGGTGGAACAGTATATGCCGATGGCTGATAGGTTAATCAGTTCAAAGTAAGTGGACTCTGGATACCAGGCACCTCCCAGTTTTATTTAGCCTTCCTATAGTAAAGCTGGATGACCTACAGGCGACTTTCCAATCCCAGCAACTCGTAAGAGTAAAATCTAAACGGAAGACGGGGCAGGGGTAAGAATATACAGGAGTGGGGCTGCCCTCTCGAACCCCTTGGGTACCAATGCTACCGTCTTTCTAGCCGAAGTAAATAGTATGTATCGCGTAACGGTCGGCAGTATTATCAGGTTCATTAAGAACCTGAATATTGACCGAACGGATAACTAAGCAGGGTCCAAGCACAAAAGATCTTTTAAGTCGCAGTGCGAGTTCAACAATAATATACAGGATGTGTTCCAGTACCTACCAGTATGTTTTTCCTCTGTTTAGATGTATAGTTAAAAGGGAAATGCATAGTATTTTCTATAAAGAAAACCGCGATGAAAC